>CM038224.1:37462483-38062483 GCA_021442155.1 Cymbidium sinense
TTCCATAGTTTATTACATCATAAGAAATGAGGACTTCCTAAGAACACTCTCGATTAAAATAATCAATAAAATTCTTCAAAGATTTCAATGTTAGACTATCAAAGGATTGGGTATTTTTTTTTTTAAAATCAAGTGGGAAAGTTCAATTTAGAAGACTTATTTTAGATTCTAAAGGATGATAAGTAAGAAATACTCATGATACTAGGAAGCTTAGTGAGAACTCCGGTTTATCCTATAGTGAGGTTTTATACATTTGAAAGAGACTTTATTTTTTATTTGAGTTGAAATTTTATTATGTTAAGGCTTATAATCCATCAACACAAGATTTTAGAAATAGTTAAGAGGTGAGGACTTATTACTCGTGGCAAGGAAACAAGCAACCTCGGATCCTAAATCTTGGATGCTTTAGCATAATTCAAAGGCAGATATGAATCTAAGCAAAAAAAGACATAATGGTTTTCCTCCATAAGGACAAACCCATCCCGACTCTTCTAGACTTACAATCACATGGAGAGTACCAACTAACACCTCCTACACTTTAAAATCATGTAGGTTGGTCTTATGTAAGTGCAAGATAGCTAAGTTGTTATTTGATTAGGAAGGATACTAAAGTCCTAAACTTATTCCCTAAGAGACTAAATCATGATTGGCATGAAGACATGACTTAGACTAAATACAAAATTTTACAATTCTTTATATCATTATGACACATTCATTTGGACAAAGGCTTAAGATAATTGTGCCTAATTACGTGTTGAAATATGGTTATTGGCCAAATCGGGGAGGAGGTGTTCTCCACTATAAGGGATAACCTCACGGTTAAGAAATCCCCTATCATGCAAGACTGGAGAGCCTCCCTATTCAAAAGTGAAATAAGATTATATGCATGATGTTAAAAAATTCAATATTCAACTAAGGGGTTGCTAAATCTTTTAATTATCTTGAAAATGAGATTATGAATTATTTTAGAATTTAGTTATGAGTTGTTTAATGGGGGTTGAAAAATTAATTTTATCCTAAAGAGCCTATCGCATCCAGGCCACACATTCAATCATCAAACTTAAGAAACCTATGAAGAACATGTAATTTTTATTGCACAAGATAAACAAAATCAAATATTTATGAATTTCATGAAAGAATAATAGGTTGGTGGGCACTGCATACACCTAAAAAATAAAAGAAGTTGGGTAGAGCTCTACTTTTATATAAACTAGATTACAAAAGAATATTATAATTATAATTAGAAAAAGCTATAGCGATTGTGGTGCTTATTTTGTGTTAGGTATTGTTTGTGTGAGAGGACACCACATGGATCCATAGATGTACTCATTAAGGCGTTCGGGTACAACATTAAGAAATAGTGTACTATCTTGAGAGATAGAAGTCACTATCATATAATGGACTTGATCACCTAATGATGACTCCTAGGCATGATGGGTCTTCGGGTATACCAGAGATTATTCTCCTACTTTACATGAAAAAGTAAAGCAGGGTTTATTTAAACTAGATTCATTAAGTTTTCTATGGAGGCAAGCCTCTATAGTTAATTACATTCTAAGAGAAATGAATCCCTTAAGAATACTCTCGATTAAAGTAGACAATTATTATCTCCAAAGAATTCAAAGATAGAACAATCAAAGGATTAGTTGTATTTTTTAAAGTCAAGTGGGGGAGATCAAAGAGGGAAGAGTTCTTATCAAAACCAAGGGAGATGAGTAGGAAGCGCTCTTGATAGTAGGAAGCATAGTGAGCACTCCAATCTATCCTATTGTTGGGCTTTATATATCCCAAAATTGAAAGGATTTATTTATTTGAGTGAATTTTCATTAAAAATCTATGACTTATAATTCTCAACACAAGATTGTGGAAATGCCTAAGATGTGAGGATTTATGCTTGTAGCTAGAAAGGGAAACAATGACCTCATATCCTAAACCTAGGGAGTTTTGATAACCAAAGCACGACCTAAATCTAAGATAAAATAGTTATATGATTTACCTCCATAAGAGAGGATAAATCACCACAAGGCTTATTACCGCTGTGAGTGGTAGTGCTAAGTTCTCCTACCATTTAAACCCATGTAGGCAAGTCATATATTTTGCAAGATGGTTAAACTATTATTTACTTAGAAAAAAACTAAGTCCTTAAACACATTCTCTAGATCATGAAGGGCATGAGTCATGACTTAAATCTAACATAAATTTTGCCAAGTTTTATTTAATTTTTGAACTTCTATTTTGACACAGGCTATAGGATTTTGTATGCCTAAATGCATAAGAAATTGATTGTGGGCTAAACCAAAAGAGAAAGAGGTGTCCTTCCATCAAAGGCTCTTAGAGGTTAAGCCTTTATTCTCCTGCACAGATGGAAGCCCTCTCTAAAGAGTGGAAGAATATGACATGCATGATATTATGCATTCATTCATCTAGATAAGGGGTTGCTAATAATTTTATTATCTTGATTTAATTCTTGAGCTTTTATGTGAGGTTATGAATTATTTTAAATTTTAATTATGAGTTATTAATGGGATAGGAAATTTATTTTTATTCTAAGAGCCTAATCACTTCCAGGCCACACAACAATTACAAATCATAAAGAAACTATGAAGGGCATGCTATTTCTAATGCACAAGCTAAACAAAATATCTAATAATTTTTATATAGCTATCGTAAAGAATAAAAAAAAAATGGGTCCGGTCAGCAATCCAAAGAAATGTGGGTAGTGAGCTCTACCCTTATAGTTCTATAATGAAAGAATAATTATAATTATGAAATGATAAGTGTTATGGGAGTCTTCATTCTTCATCCTCCATTCTTCACTCTTCACCTTTCTTTCTTTCAATCTTGATTTGCTCCACTTCTTTCTTTCTCTTGGCTTGAATGGGATATAGTTTGCTTCAAAGGTATCATGGTATATATAAGACATGGTCTTATAACCAATGCTCATCCTTAATCCCCATAACACTTATCCTAATCCAAATGCAAAAATTATATTAAAAGTAAGGAAAGTAAATTTAACTGCACCTGCAAAATAAATGTTAGCTAGACACATCATACAACCCAAGCAATTATAGAAATAATTTAGACTTAGCACCCCACACATGGGTAACCAAGTCCACCTGTCCTAACTTGGGCTATGCTTAGGGGCTAAGCAACCTACACAGTGAAAAGTATTTATATTTTTATTACATCGACCCATTTAAGCATAGCCCCATATATAAAACATGATTAAGCTAGTATCGGCCTAACATTTAAGCTACACATATACATTTTAAAATCCAGTTTGAAATAATACATCACAAAACTAAACATTCACCAAATCATGCATCACTCTAACATAAAGCTAGAAATGATGACTTAGCATAATGTTCATGTGTTAGAGATTGTGTGGTATGTCCTAACTAAGATTTAGAGTTATGCTTTGCTAAGTGTGAGGGATTTAATTGATAAATGGTTGATTTCTCTTTAAGTGATTTAATTGAGTTGAAGATTTTACTTAATATTTTTTTGTTTCATATAGCCTACACTCAGTAACTAAGTGTTATAAAGAGAAGAAAAAGAGAGGAGTCTCTTTATCCCTTCCTAAGTCATTTCTAAGGTGAATTGATTAACAATTTCCTTTAATGAATGGTTTATTATGTGTTTTAATTAACCCTAAATTTAGGTTCACTCTAAATAGCCCTATTCAATAAGAAAGATATCTTAGGATTAATTAAGATGGATTACTATCACATAACAAACACTCATTCATTTCTTTCCATCATATATATCATGCATGTGAATAAATCCTAAGCATACTTATACATGCAATGTAAATCTTAACATGCTTTGATGATGAATGCAAAGAAATGTATTTTGAATTTAAATGTTTCATTTATTGATTGAATTATGAATGCATGTTTTTATTATGTAGAAAAGAGGAATTTTTCATCCATTAGCTAAACACACATTCACATGTATAAAAGTTATAAGTGAGTACGACGCCATTATTTTCTACAAAGGTAGAAGACTTACTTAGGGCTACTTAAAGCCCGTAGTCGAGATGTCCAAACTAATACTACTTTTCTTAGATACATGTAAATGTATGAATAATAATAAGGATAGAAAAATACATGCAAAGGGTTGTACTTGATTTATCGATTTATGATTCTTTATTCATTGGTCATATCATACATGCATGTGTATAAGAGTTTTAAGTGAGTACGGCACCATTATTTTCTATACTGTATGGTATAAGACCTACTTAGGGCTACTTAAAGCCTCTAAACCCTAAGATGTCAAAACTAATATACCACTTTTCTCAAATACACATGATGTACAAAAAGAACCACATGAGTAGAGAATCATACAAGAAATTATGTTTGATTTATGATTTACATGTGTAATGTAAAATTTCTCCTAAGTCTTAACATGGAAATTTCAAATGAACTATACACATACAAATCCTACATGGATCCATATTAAAGTAGGGAAAGAGAGCTTTATATTGCACATCTTATACTATCATCACATGCAAGCATATGGATATTTATAATTAATATCACTTCTTTTTTAATAATTGATTTATAGGATTTTAAAATAGTTTTTTTTATTTAATAGTGATCATAGATACTCATATTTGATTTAAGTCAACACATACAATTTGACAAAAAATAAAACATTTCATTTAATTAATTTTAAAAGAATGAATACATGATTTCATATGACAAACAATATTTAGCATGATTGGAAAGAAATAAAGAAATGTAAGCACATGATTTCATTCATCCCAATAATTCTAAGGACAATCAAATTAAATAAGGCTATTTAAAATGAACCAAAATTCCTTAAAGATATTTTTAAATTTGAGTTTGATTTGAGTTAAGAAATATGAGAAGGGTTTGCTAATCTAACCTATTTCCCCATGGGTGAATTAGTTTGGTTTAATGAATGAAGCTTAAGTTGATTTTATATTTTTATTAGGTTAATGTATGAATTAAATGAGTTAATTATCCCTTACCTATATCACCTTAAGTTAATTAACTAATTAATAATAAGCCAATATGATATGCAATAACATGTAAAGTAAATTTGCAATCCTCCTAAGAAATGAATGGGGCCTAATGCAATTGGCTTATGATTAATAGTTAATTAGGCTTAAAGGATCTCACTTATTATTTTTATGATTTTCTCACATGTGAGTTAATCATAATTTCATTATCTCTCACTTTAGGTTATTGAACACCCAAAGTGCCATCCAAAAGTTAATTAGGGTTGTTTAGAGGTGAAGGAAATTTTAATTAAGTAATTAAGTTCATTAACCCATTTTTGATTAAGCATAAGAATCTTCAATTAAGGAAATGAAATGGACTAAAGGAAAGATATAAAAAAAGAGGCCTTGATCTCAATTCATAAGCCCTACTTAATAATTTAGGCTCGATCTTTATATTTAAGCTTAATTAATTAATTAAACAACTATTACCTCATTAATCCTTAGATTAATTCCAAAAGTGAAGAGAACTTAGGAACTAAATTTAAAAAATCTCAATCAAATTCCCTAAGCTCCCTTACTATTCAACAGAGGTAATTAAGCTTAAATAATTAATTAAAGCACTATTTATTTACTAATCATCACTAATTAAATTATAAGAGTGATTAAGGCTTAATCAAGTGATTTTCCTAATTACGCCACCAATAAAATCTGAGAAAATTAGGGAAAATAGTGGCCATATCCCTAAATACCAATAGAAAGTTTGAGATCAATTGGGTGATTAATTAAGAAGTAATTAAGCTAATTAAGTTTTTAATAAAACCCTAATTAAGCCAAACTCACTATTCAAAATTAATTAATAATAATTTTCTATATTCTACTCTAAAATACCTTTAAAATGAGCCTAAGTTTATATTTTTAGATTTTTACAATTAGTTATGATTTTAGAAAGTTTCAATTAAAAACTAATTAAATAACCCTAATTAAACCCTTAATCCCATCGAGCCACGTGGCTGCTAACGCCGCGCTTTCCATGTGGCACAACAGGATTGGTTATTTAAGTTGTCACACCATGCACTGACTCAACGACGATGGACGCTCTTTCTTTGTGGGCCGTCTGATCTTAAGATCGAACGACCGAGATTAAACCCACAGTTTAGGCTAAGAATTACAATGGATCTAGTGTGATTTGATCACAATCATCCATTCCAATCACACAAAATAGATGACGCATGATCCTTCTCCTTTGTGAGTGATGACTTTCCCCGTTCAATCTAAGCTCACCCAAGCTTGGATTAGAATCAAAATGATCTGACACCTTGTAAGAAGGGGGGGATGCATATCCAATGGCCAAAATTGCATGGGATGACAATTCCTTCAAGAAGACCAACTAAAAAATCTCTTATAGCTATGATTTTGAATAATTACCCACCGAGGCTATTTCCGACTTCTAATGATAGAGGTAGCTTCTAGTAGAGACAAGCCTGTTGAAGAAATCGGTCTTGATTTAAAGTGGAATGCTCTCGACCAAGCTTCTCTTCAATGGCTATCTCCTTGATCAAAGTTACACTTCTCATAGCTTGGAAGCTTGGGAAATGATTCGATTGAGCTCGGCGAGGTGTGGTGAGGGTGTGGGTAAAAGGAATTTGGGTTCTGTGAAGTGAGAAGGGAGTATTGCTCGGAATGGGAATGTCCTGTTTCAACTTTGCACACAGAGGAGAAATGTCGATCGAGGGAGCTCGGGGAGGCCTTGGAAAAGCTCTATGAGGATTCAAAATTACTCTAGGGAGTCTCACGAAGCTCTTTGATGTGTTTTCATTCGAATTGAGGGTGTATATCCCTCAATTGAGTGTGATGGATGGACGAGATTGATCGTCCATTTATGACCCGCGCGCTATCTTCGGCCTGCCGGAGCTATCACCTTCGACTCTACATGGCACGCCATGGTTGGGGGAGTGTATGGCAGGAGGCTCAAGGCCTGATTTGGGGAGTTGGGGTTGCCATTTTCCCCAAGCACCCGTGTGTTCGACTATGGAGGTGAGACGCTTGGATTGGTTCCTTTGGTCCATGGTAGGTTCTAGAGTGGCTTAGGTTGGGCTAAGGATGCTAGGGATGCTCTCTTTGAGGAGTTTGATGGTTGCCATGGGGAGACAAGGGTGGACTTTGCCATTTTAGGCAAGAATCCAAGGTAAAAGCTTGGCACCTTAGTTTATCCTTAGGTGGGGTCGGATTTGGGCTGATTTGGGAATGGGTTAGGTCTTGTTTGGGCCGGGTCTTGCTAGCTCCTAAGGTCTCATGGCTTGGTTTGAAGTGATTTGGCTTCATTTGGTCAAATGGGTTCATTTGGATTAGGTTGGGTCAAGTTGATCAATTGGTCAAATTGGGTCAAACCAAGGCTTGGGTTAGGTCTAAATCATGATTTGGAATATTTTGGTGTGATTGATTTGGTATGGTTTGGCTTAGGTTTGAATTTGACTAATTTGGATTCAAAAGGGTCAAATTGATTAAGTTGACCAATTTGATCAATTTGACCAAATTGGGTTGGGTTAGGTGTTGAGTAAAGTTCAATTGGTTAATTACAAATGATTGTAGGCTTTGGTTTGATTTAATTAGGAATTAATTTAAATTTTTTTCAATGTGACCTTTTAGGTTAATTTGGGCTAGGTTAGGTCAAGTTGACCAATTGGTCAACTTGGGCTCAATAATGGCTTTGGTCAAGTTCAACAAGTGATTTGGAATGAACTTGAGCCATTGGTTACAATCAATTTGGGTTGAATCATGATTTGACCCATTTTAGCTTTAGGCCAATTTGAGTCAACTTAGGTCAAGTGGCCAATTAGGTTTTGGCTAAATTGATGACTTGGTCATGTTCAATCATTAACCATGATTGGGTTTGGATTAATGGTTACAATCAATTTGGCATTTGGTGGCTTTTGGCTAATTTTAGTTTCATTTGGGAGAAGTGTTGACTTGGTCAAAGGCTAAGTTTGACTTGGTTTGACCTAATTCAATGTGGTTGATCACCCCATGATGATTGTTGATCATGATTGAAGCTTAGTTGGGCTTAGTTCAATCCAAGTTGGGTTGGATTGGAACTTGGCTCAAAAAGGTCCTTTAGGTCACTTTGGGTCAAGTGAGCCTAAATGGGTCAATTGGTTTGATCAAGGCTTAATTTAAGTTTAATTGAACTTACATATGGACATAGGATTGAAATATAAATCCAATTGTTGGTTTAAAGCTAAGTGGGTTTTGATTCATATGATAATTTCAAGTCATAAGGGTCAATTTAGGTTTGATTTGGGTTGACTTGGATTTAGTTTGATAATGGTGGTTTATGTTTATATTTGGATTAGTGATTATAGAAATAATTGAATCATGAAGAAATCCATGCATTTTGAGTTGATTTGGGTTTCATTGCCAAGTTCATAAATTTAGCTAAAAGGGGTAAAATTGGGAATTTTGTTTGATTTGAGTTTAGTTTTGGTCATTTGAATTTATATTTCATTTATATTTGTGAATATGAATGAAGATATAAATGGGTCATGAGAAAATCACTTGAGTTTGGAGTGATTTGAAAGCAAATTTGATTAAGCTTAAGGATGTAGGTTGAAAAGGGCTAATTTGGGTTTTGATTTGGTTTGATTTATTTTTGGTCATTGGAGGTTGGGTTTCATTTATATTTATGAATATAAATAAAATAATAATTGATTTGCAAAGAAATCAAACAAGTTTGAGTTGATTTGAAAGAATTTTGGCTAAGCACATGAAGGTGGCTCATATGGCTTAGGAAGAGATTTTTAGAATTTGGAATTTGGAGTTGATCATGAATTTCAATCATTTGGAATGGGATTGACTTGTGATTTGGAATTTTATTTGAGATTGTATTTGATAATTGAGAAAATAAATTGGGTTGGGGTTGATTTGGATTTAGTTAAGGCTAACTCCATAAGATAGAATCAAAAGGGCTTAGGAAGGGATTTGGAGTTTGAATTTTGGTGATGAATTTCAATCATTAGATAGTTGGATTTGATTTTAGAATTTGAATTTGAATTTGAATTTGAATTTGAGATTTGGTTTTGAAAGAAGAAAGCAAGGATCAGGTTTAGGCTATTCCTCCTAAATCCTTAAGGCACAACCTATTTCTATGACTAACTCTTCTAAGTCCTTAGGGTTAGGTTAAGTGTTCACCTAATCACTAGAAGTGTATTAAGACTAAGGAACTCTTAGTATCTATAAGAGTCTTAGACCTATGATGAGGAAGTTGAAAACTCACTCCAAAAGTGAGGTCAACATGGGTCTTCACTCTTTGCTTTCTTTCCTTCCTTTTGACTTGGTTTTGCTCCAAGGCTTCGTAAGGCTTCCAAGGTCTTTACCTTCTAACCACTACTCATCCTAAACTTTATAGCACTAATTTTAATTTATATTACAAAATTACATGTTTATAAAAAATATAATCAAACTATACCTGCAAGATAGATGTTAGCTAAACAATCATACAAACCTAATAAATTATATTCTATAAATTTAGACTTAGCACCCTGCACATGGGTAACAAAGTCCACTTGTCCTAATGTGGATTATGCAAAGGGGTATAAGCAACTAGCAAGCAAAAGCACATGCACATTTATTTTTATTCCTGTAGCCCCTTTAGCATAATCCATTACAAAAAATATCATTAGGCTAATAGTGGCCTAACATCTAGTCTACGCTTGAATAAACCTAACATCTAGTCTAAAATATTACATCATAAAATAAAACACAATATCACAATATACACCGCCCCTAACTTAAAGATATAAGTGTGACTTAGTATTCTAATGTGTGCAAAAGTTTAGTGTGGTATGTCTTACTAGGCTTTAGAATTATAATCATCTAAGTTTGGAATTGCTCAAGTTAAATATGAGGGGTGGCTTCATTTCAAATTTTAAGAGGATTAGTGAATTTTACTTTGTATTTTTTGTTTCACTTAATACTTACTTAACATCTAATTATTATAAAGAGAGGAAAGGGTCTAATCCCATTCATCCCTATCCTAAGTTATTTACTAAATCATGTTTTATAATTTGGTTTCTTTGAGTGAATGATTTATTAAATATTTTATTAATCCTAGGTTTAGGTTAATCTTAAAGAACCCTATTCAAACATGAAATGCATCTTAAGATTAATGAAATTGAATTACTATCACATGGATAATGTTACATCATTCCTTTTCATCATCAATATCATGCATATGATTTTGAACTTACATACATATATATGCAGTATATTTTTGGCACACTTGAATGATTGCTAATGCATATATTTTTGGTAGAAAAGAGGGATTCCATTCTTTAGCTAAGTATATATACACATGTATTAAATACTTAAGCAAGTACATGGAAGTGAGGTAGTCTAAGACCTCCTTGGGATTACTTAAATCCTCATATTTTCAAGATGTCCGACTATATCTTGCTATCTTAAATACATATAAATATACACATAAACATAAGAATGAAAATCATGCAAAAGATTCTATATTAGTAAATTTATTTATTTATGTAAAGTAAAGCCCTACTCAAATTCTAATATATATACATATATGAATGAAATCAAGTAAGTACGTGTCATTGTTAAATCAAGGAAGTGAGGTAATCTAAGACCTCCTTGGGGCTACTTAAAGCCTCGTATTCCCGGGATGTCCAGACTATATACTAACTAACATTCAAACACGTGAACATACACATGAATCATGGAAAGAGAGCAATGCTTTACCATTTTTAAGCTATAAGTAAATATACATCACATATAATATTCATAGCTATCATTAACTTAAATCTTTTGAAAATAATTTGAGATTTATTAGTGATAATAATCACACAAATAATCAGATTAATTCAACACATGCAACTTATACATATATAATCATATTCATATGATTCTTTTATTGGAAAACATGAATACATGATATCAAATGACACATAAATTTATAATGATTGAAAAGGAATGATTAAACATTATCACATGATACATTTAATCACATTAATTCTTAAGAACAATCAAGTCAAATAAAATAAATTAAAATTAACTAAAGTTAATATGAAGTTTAAATTTTGGATTAAAATTATTAAAACTTAAAAAGGAGAAAGACATTTGTTGTTTTACCCCATCCCACATTAACAACTTAATGTATTTAAGGAAAAATAATTAAGTAAATTTCATAGATTGATTAAATTCAAATCATTAGGTAATTAATTTAATTTCCCTTTCCCAAGCCTTCTTAATTTAATTAACTACTTAATCATGAGCCTCCAATGATATGCTTCTGAAAAATTAAAATTTGCAATGCTCCTAAAGGAGCTAATGCAAATAGGCTCATGTTTAAAGTTAATTAGATTAAGGAAAGAACTAAGCCTCTTATAGTTTCCTTACACCCATGGATTAACCATAAATTCTTAATGATCTTTATGTTGTTAAACACATAAAAAACCCAAGAATTCAATTTGAATTATCGAAATAATTATCATTTTAATTTGAATTAATTTCTCCATTACTTTACTTAATTAACCATTAATTAACATACACATTAATTAACCCTCCTAACGAAATGCATTTATGAAAATAATTAGAAAAGAGGTCCTAATCATTTTTCCTTATCACTCCACTATTAAAAGTGATTAATCATCATTAATTACTTAATTTTTTACTATTTAGCATTTTTAATGATTATAAAATTAATTAAGGAGGGAAATTAGGATTGAAATTTCAAATTCTCCAATTTATATAGCAAATAAATTCTAAAAAATATTATGGGAGGCAGAAGACATCCCATGGAATCAAACTATCCAATTTGAGATCAATTGGCCAAGTAATTAAGCCTTAATGAGGGTAATTAGCCTAAATTTTAAATTTTAATTAAGCACTATTCATTAATCAAATATTGGAGATTTTATTTTTATTAAATTCTCCTATATTTACCCTTTCTAAAATAAGTTTACTCATATTTTTTAGATTTTTATACAATTAGTTATAAATTTTCAAAGGTCTAGTCATTTAATTGCATTTTAATCACCTAATTATTCTCTTAACCCATCCATCACGAGCGATGTGGCAATGCTTTCCACTTGGCACCATGGGATATACTTTTTAAAATGTTCCTTGTAGTGGTCGAGTCAATGGCGACACGATTTTCGTCCTACAATCTCGAACGGAGTGAGATTAATCCCGTGATTCCTAATGGATTAAATTGAATTTTCTAGTGGATTAAATCATGACTGTTCATTCTAATCACAGGGAACAGAAGATCGATGATCCATCATTTCCCGACCACTGAAAGATGGACACCGTTTACCTTCCGTCGCTGGATTCGAACTCGTCAGAGCTCGTAGGATGTTGGGATCAACTCCAAAATGTGCAGGGAAAAGATCTAAGAAGATCCTATGGTGAAAATAACATGCAATCATAATTTTTTTCATAAAATACCAACACATAAAGAATTTTCTATGATTTGCCAGAGTTTTACCTCGTTGAAGCTAAAGACCCCATCTATCAATGAGATAGCTTCGACTTGAAAGATGAATCCTATTAAGAAAATCTCAGCTAACTTCCCACCGATGTCTCGTGGACCAAACAACGCTACTAAGCTCAGTTGGTCTTGAGTGCCTTGATTAAATTAATTGGGATTGATTTGTTTGACTCACGGAGCTTGGGAAGGTGTAGAAAGAGTTAATTTGAGTTTGGTAGAGTTTAAGTGAGGTTGGATGGATGGGGCTCTACTTTTGAATAGGAGTTGGTCTTGCCCACGATAGTGAGCATGAGGGGAACATGAAAAGCTATAGGACTGCCGATACCGTAAGGAAGCTCTCTATGAAGTTTGAATGGATGGGGAGGAGTATACTCTCCTCCCTAAGTGAACCAAGGGCTGAGATTGGATCAGCCTTTGGTAGTCATCCGGTAGGTGTAGGTGGCTGGAGATGGCAGCGGACTGCTGAGGTGGAGGAGCTTGAGAGGCTGAGGTAGTGGCATGGCTTGGGATGTGGTGTACCTACTTCTCCAAGCAAACTAATAGGGTGCCTTAGGTGAGTTCATCCTCTCATGACCCAAGGCTGAACCCAATAGCCTTGGGTCAGGTTGGGTCAGTGGTCATAGTATTCAAGAATGGCCAAATGTGGCTATTATAACTTGGGAAGTAGGTGAGCCCTTCCAAATGAGGATTTTGTCTTATTTGGGTGGGTTGGTTTAAGGGTTTTGACCCAACTCGGGTTCACCATGGGTTGGGTCCACTTAGGCTGGCCCATGGTGACCCAAGGATGAGTCATGCCAAGTTTAGTTGGGTTTGAACTTAATTTGACCCATATGAGTCAAATAGGGTTCAATTTGGTTAGGTTGACTAATTGGTCAAATTGGATCAAACCAATAGTTTAGATGTGTTCAAATGATGATTTGGGATGCATTGGTGCCATTAGTTTGGTTTAATTTGAAGTGATTTGATTTTGACTCATATGGTCATATGAGTCAAATGATAAGTTGACCAATTTGGTCAAATTGGCTTGCGTAGAGGGTTGGTTTAGGTTCAGTTGATCATTTGAGAATGATTGTAAGTGTTGGTTTGAATTAATTTGGATTTGAGAATGATTTTGTTCAATTGAACCCTTTAGGTCAATTAGGCTAAGTGGGTCAATTGGGTTCGTTTGATCAAATTGGGTTCAATTGAAGGTTGGATCATAGTCAATAATAAATTTGTTATTGATTAGAGGCATTAGTTTCAATTAATTGAGTTTAGAATTTGATTTGACCCAATTTGGCCCTTTAGGTCAAATTGGGTCAACTTGGTCAAGAGAACAAATTGGCTTGGTTTGGGCCAATTGGTAGTTGAGTCATATCCAATATTCAATTTATGATTGATGGGATCCATTGATTTCAATCAATCGAGGTTAGAATGAGTTTTAGTTTATTTTGGTCCATATGGGTTAATTGGGTCAACTTGGATTAAGTGATCAAATTAGTTTGATTTGATCCAATTGATTATAATTGGATAATCAAGGATGATCGACAATCATCATAGAAAAGATTGGATGGGTTGATTCAATCCAATTTGGGTTAATGAAGTTTGAATCAATTTAGTTATTTAGGCTACTTAAGGTTGTTGTGAAAATCAATTAGATTTTATTTACTTGAATGGGCTTGTTGATCTATGGATGATGGTGGAATTGATTTAGGTTAAGGGTTAAGTTAAGTTTGCTCTTATAAAATCCAATTGAGGTTGATTTTGGGTGAGTGGACAGGCATTGGGTTTTGGTTTAGGCCATAGGATAGGTAGAACCTACTTGTCCTATGGCATAACCTAAGCTTAGGATATGCTTTCTTAAGTCTCTAGACTTGGGTTTAGAGTTTCCTTAATCACTAGAAGTGTCCTGTGACTAGGGAAGTCCAAGTGCCTAGACGATCCCTAAGTCCAAGATGGGAAGGATGAATCCTCACTCCAAAAGTGAGGTCAATAAGTGCATAAAAACAAAGCAATCAAGTATAAAAGTTACAACTATAGTACAACAATTATTCATAAATACCATTCTAGCAATTCCAACAATTATTAACATATAGATATAGTACAATACTGTGTAATGAATGAACCAAATTGTCAAATATAACTTCGTTGTTGGAGTAAATCACATGATAAAAGGTTGCATGAGAAGATTGGATATGGAAGGAGTTGAACAACAGTTTTGAAGAAAAAGTAGTAGAAGAAAATTGCATGTGGAAAGACTCTAGCAAAAAGTCGTTATGATTCAATAGCAGACACAAAAGTCTTGTGATCTTAAACTATAGGAATTTCTTGTAAAGTGCAAAATTGACAGAGCATTGCAAGGAAGAAGCATAACTTAATAACAGTTATATTAACTAAATTAATGACAATAATTGCAATTTCCAAATTTGTTAATGAAAAATACAAATGTACTATGCAGATGTTGGAACAGATAATTAGAATCAATTGACCTAGGAAGTTCAAGAGTTGAATTTAAACAACTTAAGTCAACAAATAGAACATATAAGATCAGAACGCTTCTTGATCTTATAGGTATAACATCATTTGCCCAATTTCATAAGAGCAAACTAAAAAAATAGAAAGTACAACACTATGATTCATTATATATATTCCATTGTTCACTTTTGGTGTTTTCTATGAGTATATACTCATAGAAGCCAAACAAAAAACATAAATGAAACACAAATAAAGTAGTAGAATTAGCAACCACAAGAGTGTACAATAGAAGGCGAATGTATATCATCAATAAAACTTGGTATTAGGGTAACATTCTAAGCATGTACATACAAACTCTAACTAAAATGAAAAAAAAATGAAAAGAAGCTTTACCTTTGAGGGATGAATCAGTTGAGGAGCAAACCATTGTTGTTGCTTATGAGGGTTGAATGGCTCAGGAGTTTTCAAGTTGAAACGAGAAGCACGAGCAACGCATCGTCGTTATGAGGAGGCCACATTGTAGGCAAGTGATTCGTGTGCTATCTTCCGACGATCGAGGGTTTCCTATGAAGAAGGCACAGGATAAGAGCGGTGTGTGAGAGTTTCTCGTGAAATTAGCTTGTGGTAGGGTATTTTTGGGAGTATACAATATATTCCACAGACTACAGTTTTATCTCGGCAATTTTTAAATTAAGTATGGTTAGAAGTTTAATTAGGTAATTAAGTATTAATAAAAAAAATTTAAGAATAGGTATAGTCGCCAATTATTAGAATCGGCCACGCCACGTTGCCGGGCGATTCGTAATGTGAATGCCACTAATTCGCTGAATAGATATTCAAGCCACCGACCAATTAGTAGGCAGCTTCAGATATAGCCGCACTAATTGGGCACCGGCCCAGTAATTTTTTTTTTAAGATGCGAAATAAGTAACAAAATAAAGCAGGCAATCGTTTCATATTATCATTTTTTGTGTTATGTAAAAGGCATCTCTACTGATTCCACTCAACTTCAGAATGGATGTTTTAATAATGTTTATTATTTTTTATTGTAGAATATAAAATAAGATGCTTCATATAATCATATCGATTGAATTTCAAAATGCATGTTTTAAGTGATAATGCCTATATATTTTAGCAAAGAGTGACACAACATCTTATCTCAATACTAACACCTCAACAAATGTGTTGGCCAAACGTTATAGAAAGACCATTCTTGAGCAGGTAAGATGTTAGTTGATAATGTAGGTTTATTAAATACATTTTGAGTTGAA
Organism: Cymbidium sinense; assembly: GCA_021442155.1. Taxonomy (NCBI): domain Eukaryota; kingdom Viridiplantae; phylum Streptophyta; class Magnoliopsida; order Asparagales; family Orchidaceae; genus Cymbidium; species Cymbidium sinense. The sequence goes on from CM038224.1 coordinate 37,478,676, forward strand.
ACAATGATAGCTTGCCTATTTGATAAATAGGTGTCCATCAACCATTGAGCTCAATGCCCCACAATAAAGATGAATTGAACAACCAAGAGACTATAATAAACGAAAAGTATGTCTGCCATTTTCATATGAAGTTAACCAATTCATTTCAAAAATTGATAAATAATAAGAAGTTCATTATGACATAACCAAATTTAACGTGTATAAGACTCTTAAGTTTGTAATGAAATAGATAAATAAAATGTAGTACTTACACAAAAGTATACTGTCCTAAACCCTAAACCGTGACAACTTTTCCTCCGGTAGGTCGTGCGGGTGGACGATCATCACTGATGGTGGCTATGGCTATGTCACCGATGTTAAGAAGCATGCCCTCGCCATTGTATGCCAAAAAAGAATCACAAACATAATAGTGTTAATATTATAAAATCTAAGTAGATCAGTGCAACCTGAAAGAGAAAGATAAGCATTATCCTATTAGAAAATGTACCATTATTAATATTATGGGGCACGCGACCAGAAGTGCTCCATATTTTGTATATGCTACAAGTTAGCTCGGTACCTACATTTTCATCCATTGTGTTTCAATCTATTCAGACTGGTCGGCCCGACCTTGCAAAGTTAGTGGTAAACGTGACTAATCCATGCTCTACGACATAGATGGCCAATGATCGTAGAGTATAAAATTCATTTATATATGTCGCCTTATACTAGAGTGTAATCTGACACATTGAGATGGTTCAACCATCAAAATCCCAATGCAGCAATCACATGTGGGCATGGACAATGATATATGATCGTTTACCACAATTACAATCACATAGGCCATTATCTAGCAAATCAACTCGAATGATCTGGACTCAAAAAAACTTGCATCTCATGGGTTGATATTTGGGTTCGTGGAAATGCCTCCCTTTCAAGACGCTATAACAAGCAGAAGATCCTATGAGTATAAATAGACAAGTCGACTTCCTCTTATGAGAAGAAGTGGATAATCGTTTCATGAACAAGGCTACTAAGTTGTAATAGATAGTGATTAAAGCTCGAATTGGTAAACCACGCCCATTTGACACCATTAAAACACTCAGATGCATTCATTGTCATTATCCCATAACGCATACCACCATCGTGCACAAGGGACCATTTTACAGGGTCATGCTCTACAAGCCAATTGTATGCTTCTTCTTTAACATTTTTAATATCTAACATTAAAGGTTGAACCGACGAATATCATCGCTACCACCATATACATCTTTTGGCATAGAAACTCAACATCGAAGCTCAAAGGTGTAATGACCTTTTAAAATTTTCATGCAAATAGCGCAAACAATGCCTATGAGCTGCCCATGGAAGAATCTCTTTACATCCACGTAACTGACCAGCATGTTTATCAGATATTATGCACAAATCACGTCTACTAGACACTACGGGAAACACATCATGCAAGCACAGCAAGAAGCACAACCACGAATCAACATTCTATGATTCCACAATAGCAAAAGCTAGAGGAAACAACCCATTATTATCGTGATACTATTAATAATGTACCAATGATACTTGCCCAACAAAAGTACCGATCTAAGCTCAACACCGGTCGGCAAAGAATCCCATATCCCATTATTGAAGGTCCAAAGCCCAAAAAAAGTATCCGAAATGTTGCGTAGTGGTAGATTGAATTCTAGAGCACTGTAAAGTACTAAAACGATTCCATATAAAGACCGAGAGTCCTATAGGACTCTTCCCAAATAATATGCTTTTTTATTTTTACGCCTTGCATCCCATGCTTTCATATGAAACTTTAACATTGAATTTCAAATCCATTCTACCTATAATCTCTCAGCTAGATCAATCTGGTGCGATCATAGTTTGATGAAGTATGAAATTTGAACTACACTGCCGATGACCGGATGCACTTACTGCATTGACACATCTATGATTTTCACCAACTCTTGATATTCTCCAAGCACCCCCTAATCGTCTGCTGCTGCTACAATGCAAACGCCACTTACAGGGCCTTCTAGGACTATCGTGTACACATACAACCGTAGTTCTTCTGGTTAGAGGTAACTGCTCGGAATTGAACATTATTTACTATGGACCACCCAACAATAGAAAATTGTAAACCCGCTTACTGCAAAAACACATACCTTCGACAAGGTCATTTGGAATTTCAATTTCATCTTTTAGGGCTTTTGCCGGATGTCACAAAGTAAACATCGTTGTCCCACTACCTCATATTTTTACACATCCGACATACTGCTTTGTGGACAACATATGACTCTCACTATTATGAAATGAGTGATTTTTCAGACATGATGTTATATTCTCACGGTATTTCTAACCCGACCAACAGTCATCATCACTAATATCCGCTTCACTACTTGAGCCACTACTCATAGTCCGATACTCATCTTCATCGACTCGATACACACGGTTCATCCAACGGTGAGATCGCCATCGCCACATAACTTATAAGTTCATCAACAAATTATCATATTAATTATTACAAGTATAATCAGATAAATTTTGACGATATACTACTTGAGAATCAACCCATCAAAGCCGTTGTATCCCTGAGGTGCCAGCGATGAAATCGGTAAGTGTAGCGGTATATTTATCGACCTTACTACCGGATCGATGTGATGCAATATTAACATCTTCCACTTCGACATACACCAATATCGACGAAGCTTTGTCAAGTGTAACTTCAAACGCCATCGATATTACAGACGCTACAAATACGCTACCCACTGGATAACGATTTGTTAGAGTGACTGTGTGACGCTCTGGATCAATGTGCAATCTTCTCATAATTCTTGTTTCAGAAGGTCCGTGACGTCAATTTACGACGACCATACATAACTTGACAATTGCTTCATCGATACTCGCCTCCATAGAAAAGAATCAAAACAAATTCTATTCATTCTTACAAAATAAGTTATATGAATAATGAGAAATTTATATTAACCGACACCCTAATTAATACTACTTTCTTTAACACCTAAATAAATTGATAAAGTGATTTACGTGTTTACAAGAACGACGGGATGTGCTAAAAATGTAAATCCAAAGGGAATTTTTCTCAAATGAAATGGAGTCAGAATCGCCGAAAAGCTAAAGTTGACTTCCAATCGGTAAATGAGAGAGAGGAAGTTAAACGCCAAAGTTGTCGAAAAAACAAAAGTTTATCGAATCGACAAGACTAAAAAGTCAGACCACGCCAGGAAGTTCGAGGGGGGGAGGATCGTCTGCGGGGCGGCCGGAGTTTGGTCTGACTAAGCGAGCTTTCCGAATCGAAACTATGGAGATAGGTCGACGGCCCTAATGCGACTAATAAACCGTTAATGGTCGCTACTAATTGAGGCACTAATCTGAAGCCATTACTAAGCGACGTCAATTTCATTGCGTACGCCACGCCGAAAAGGCGTGCCTGCCACAATTAATTAATTATACCTATTCTTAAATTTTTTTATTAATACTTAATTATCTAATTAAGCTTCTAACCATACTTAATTTAAAAAAATTACCTTTTATCCCTGAGGTTGCAGCTTCGCATCTGATTCATGAGCGATGAGAGATAAGTTATCGAAACAAAACTGTGTCTCATTTTAAACCGTGATGCGGGTTCACAGTTATACCAAATGAGCCTTTGTCTCACCAACTCAACTTACGTTAAATTGCAAAAAATTTTACAGATTTTGTAAAATTTATGGAAAAAAAAGGTTAACAGCTGATGGTTTCATTAAATTTATTCTTATCAGTTGGTCTCCAGTGTATATATATATATATATTCTCAAGCGAGCGCAAATTGTTTTGATATCAACCTCTTCCCTATGTGCATTAATTTATTTTTGTCAGCATTGAGTGTCCAGTGAAATAAGTGGCAACAGTACACTCCAGCTCATGTTTATTAATGCAGTGGGGATATTGCTCATGCGCGCCCGATAGATGAGATAAGGATAAGATTGTCAGTTTAATTCAGAATTTTTGAATCGTTTAAAATTAAAATTTGGATCAAATGGAAATTGAATCAATTACATTAAATTAAATTTGAGCCAAAAATTTAATTCGAATTTTATTTTGAGCTGATCTCGAGCACATCAGATCGAATCAATTCTAGGTCAGATTAAATTTATCTATTATTAAAAATATTTAAATTTATATATAATACTTTTAAATTTATAATAATAAAATTATTCCTAAAATTAAATGTATAGAATTATAACTTACAATATTTTAAAATAAATATAATATATTTATAAGTATAAATATTTTTTTGAAAATCATATCTTTTTTATTTCATATATTTAATTCAATTTTTAAAAAAATATTTTAATAATCTTTTTTATTAAATTCAAGCTACTCAATCAAAATGAGCCAATTCCATTAAATTAAAAAGATAAAAAATGTTAATTTGTTTTAAATTTCAAAATAAAAGTAAAATCGAAGAAAATGAATAAAATTGATTTGTTACGAAATGATCTTAAGAAAATATTTCGTAATTTCAAACTAGTCTCATATAGGCACGAAACCGATTTTGTTAACAACCTTTGATAATGGAAGAGAGCCGTCACGAAAGCACTTGAATATGTTTGATTTGAAGAAATTTTGCTAAATATAAAATTATTTTATTTTCATAAATTTATGTTAAATGTTTAATTTTAATACAATTTGTAGATAATTATATCTATATTTAAGAAAAAAAATATTAATATGAACAATCTCATCTTACGAAATAAATAAATTCTAGTCATAGAATAAAGATATTATATTTTTTCAATAACTTCTTTCTCAGTCAATGAATAGCTAAATTTTATTTCAGTTATATTCTTTTATTTTTCTTATTCGCATTCATCAATTTTAGCGGAGAACATAAGGAAAAACGACACTTCAGAAAAAAAAAACATTGATAAGGAGCTCTATGCAAGAAATTAATTGGGAATAAAAGTTGATTAGTTATATGAAAATAAGACAGTTCTAAAATAAAAATAAGAAGACAGTCAATTTTGCCTTATAAATATTATGATTTGAGTAATATTATGTAATATAATTCCTTCCTATATATATATATATATATATATATATATATATATATATATATATATATATATATATAAAATTTTGTTTATGTGATATTAAAAATTTAAATAATTATGTATACTAAAATTAAAATTTAGATGGTAGATAAGTAAATATATAAGATTGTGCAATATTTATTCAAATTCCCTTAAAATTTTTTATCACTAACTCATGATCTAATTATTTCTTTGTACTTTTATGTTGAAATCAATTTAATAACATGCACATAATAATCAAATTCATACAAAAAGGGGAGGGAGGATGTGAATTGTTATTAGACTCTTTTGAACTTCTTTATAAATCAACATATTCAAACTCTCATAAATAAAGTATTAATAGAAGGCAAGTTAAAAAAGAAATACCACATAAAATTATATAATTGTAAGAGACATGATATACTAAATTTGAATGGACTAATATAGTAGCTCTTCAGTTGTAACCACAATCTCAATAATAATGCACACAAAGATGTTAGATTATGTACACTTATAATCTTATCTTATAAATGATAGTGGTGTGGAATGAGGATGAATGATTATGTAAAGTAGGACTTTGAATTATATAGAGCCAAACAAAAAATATTAACTATATCTTATATTTCAATTTATATTATAAAGATGATTATTATAATATAAATGCTGAGGGTGGTATCAAAAGCAAATAGGGCTGCAAATAAACCAAGTTAAGCTGAGTATGCACATGTTCGAGTTCAAGTTTATTTATCATTATCGAGCTCAAGATCGATTTGAGCTTTTTAGTATGGTGTTCAAGTTTGAGCTCAGTTCAAGTTTGTTCATGAGCTTAGTACAAATTGGATTATTGTAAGCCTTAATCGAGTTTGTCACGAGCAATTTTAGAAATATATATGAGTAGATCAATAAAAGTTTATTAAACCTAAAAAATATGTATAAATAATACTATTCACAATATTAATGTATAATCGAAGCTCTTAAAGATGTTATTTTAAATGATATTAATATGAAAGAATAAATGACAATGTTTCAAATTCATTTTGAATCAGTATTTACAATGTTTCAAATTGCTATTAGTTAATTAAATGATCACAAACAAGCTCTAATCAAACCGTGTCAAAAGTATGGAACACTCTTCATTTATAGCCCTAAAAGCAAATGTGTTTTACTTATCATTTAAAAAAACTATTAAATAAGACTAATTACATTGTCTATTAATAGCAATTCTAGCAGAAAAAATAACAAAAATGAAAATCCGCCAAACAATCTGATTTCTAGTGTTTTTTTTTGAAGAATTTACATCTGTCAGTAAAAGAATCGTTATAAATGCTTTCTTTAGCAAAAAAAAAAAAATACCGTTTTCTTGGTGGATTTCTTGCAAGAATATATAGGACTTTCGGGCTCTTTTTTTGGTAGATTTTCAGTTAAATCTGAAGCAATTTCTTTATTTTAAAACTAATGAAATCTACTTTAAATGTTCCTTGTCCAAATAATTTTTTCGCAACTTATATAAGTTAGATCAATATATATTTAATAACAACAAATTAGTAACCATACAATTGAAATTTAGCATAATAATTATACATAATATATTTGCATTAAAATCAAAGCATAAAAGTAGATTTATTGTAATAATATTGTTCTATTAAGAGTTGTCTAAAATTATTTTGTCACATAAAATGTTGGCTTTTGAATGACCTAATTAGGAGAGTAGATCTACATAATGTTAGAAGAGAAATAGATCTAAAAAAGACTTGGTTAGTAAATATGAAAAATATTTTATTATTTAAATAAAAATTAGAGAGGAAAGTTTATTTAGCCTTTTGTCGATTAGTCAAAGACATAATGTAATTAATGATGAACAAGAGACAAATTTTAACAAAACCTCAAAAAAGAGAAAACCACTGAAGAAAAGCTTCCAATGTATCTGTTTGAGTCTCACATCTGATTACAATTCATAGAACCAACAAAGAACAAGATCGTTGTAGTAATCATGCAAATAATTGCGATGATGTTGGTACACCGCCAAATATGCATGCTGAGGATCTTGCTTCTTCTTCCTTTGCTTAGGCTTTTCCTCTCTTCCTTGTTTATTCTTCCTCTCTTCCTTGGAATTGACAAGGATACAAGTGGTTTAATAACATTCTCTTCACTTTCATTCTCCTTCTGGCTCCTCCTCATGAATAGAGTTCTATTTATGATGAGAGGACGTTCAATTTATGCAAAGTTGCCACTCCTCTTGATCGACGGCTTAGAATTTTTGATCATTTGATGATTTTGAGCATTTGGATGCAAATAGTCAATATGATCTTATCGTTAGATCTACGAGACTCGATTTGACTATAAACACTCTATATTTAGCTTTTGGGATGTAATTGATATCCCAAAGATTAAGGATATCGCTTAATGATGCCTGACAAAATTCCGCTTTTGATATTAAGATTCGACTGATTAATATTTGAGCACCATATCAATTATATTAAAATTAAATGAGAATTTGACACTTAATATAACACACAAAGATGAAGAATTCATACCAACCCAAGTAATAGGATAAAAACTTGTTATTATTGAATCTTTAACTTGTTTTGATTTTGCTAATTATTGTCCCATCTCTTATTACATCACTGTATCAATAATTGTATTTCAGTACTCAAAAGTGCTATATCAGTATTCAAAAATTAAAATTCCTTTATCATTAAAAAAGAATAAAAATTTCATTTTTTACAGTTAATTTTCTACATAGAGAAGCTAAGAGATTAGAGAGAATTGGGCATTGTAAGTTATACCTTAATAAACTAATCCATCAATCGTCTCTTTCATCTTTCCCCATATTGTTTAGTTGGGACAATTTACTTATAGAGCTTTGAATATTTTGCTCATAGCGGTGCATGGACTCATCTTATATAAAATAATATTAATTATAGGACCATAAAAGGAGAAAAAGATGCACCTTGCAAATCATTTCTCAATAAAAGATAAATAGAAAATAAGTGACAACTATTAGAAAAAAAAAGGGCGCAGCTGGATCTACAAATACAATCATGGAAAAAAAAAGTCAAGTACGCAACTGAGCAGTACATAAATAAAACGTAATCCTAATTTTTATATTAAAATATCAAAAGTGCTAGAAACTAACACATGGGAATAAGGTACAAGTCACAAATTCCTTTGCTTCTAGTTTACACTTTCATATATCACACATAAAATTTTAAATAATGTATATATATTATTTTTCATAATAATTAAATATCTCAATAAGATAAGTTCAATGTCATCAAAATTAGGTGAAGTATGACCTAAATGAGCTCGAATTAAGCTTAAAGACTACACCTGAAAACTTTGATACACTAATTGGATGATCAAATGGCTTCCAAATTTGACGTGCTTATAGTCGATTTGAGCGGCTCGACGAGACAAATCCAACGAGCTTAAGATCATTCAAATCAAAGATCATTTGAATAGTCAAATCACCAAAAAATTATCTACAATCAAATGAATCGATATAAACCGTCCGATGGAGTGTTTTGAGATTTTTGACTACAATGATCAAAATTTTCTCTTAAAATCCTATAAATAGGACCCCATTCTTGTCATGAAGGGGAGGGAGAAGGAGCTAGTACTTGGGAGAAAACTGTGAGAGAGCTAGAAGTTCGAAGTTCGTCATCACCACCAAGTAGCGTCGTTCATTATCATCGCGCCACCAACAACCATTATATCCAACCATTATCACAGAATTGTACCCATTCTGAATTATTATCGGATTACTCACATATAATCTTGTAATCCCAATCGAAGACTTAAACTCATTCAAAAGCGATATATAGAAGCATTTTTACTCAAGCCCCGTGGTGTTTTCCCCTCTTCCTATGGTTTTTTCACGTAAAATTTTTGGAGTTTTCTTATTATCTTTTCAACTATCTGTGTACGTGCCGGATTTCCCAACGAAGCTAAGCCGTAAAGTTTTATTTTACTACAACAGGTTTTCTAGCACACAACAGTTTGACGTCATCTATAGGAAACATTCCCTTTATATCTTCACAATGGTTGACAATCTGACTTCAAGTTAAAAGCAACACCATCTATATGATGAAGAAAATCCTACTTGGGAGTAGCACATATGAAGAATGATGAAACTTCAAATGCTGATTCTTCAATTCTTATCAGAAACTGGGGGGCAACCCTTAATCTCAAAAGATCATCCAAATCAATATTTTAGATATCTAATTGATTATCAGTTCGAGAAGCAAGGTAATGATGTGGAGTAATTTCAACATTGAAAAAAATAACTTTGCAAATCATGATTCTTCAATCATACTCATGGAAAATAAGACAAAGGCCAAGGAGCAACTTTGGCTACAGCTATAAACAGATATTTTGATTTGACCTCTTCCACATAGGTTAACAATATAGAGTAATACTCTGATAAATAATCTCAAAAGAATCAAAATTTTTAACCTCTTCCACACAGGTTAATGTCATACTTTGACAAAACAACCTCGGATGAGAGTTAACTATTGGCTTCTTCCACACAGGTTATATGTCACCGAGTAACTCTTTGACAAATAACCTGAGATATATAACATACTCAATCAGTTAAGTACGATAAATAATCTCAAAGAATCAAACTGTTTAACCTCTTCCACACAGGTTAATGTCATACTTTGACAAAATAACCTCGGATGAGAGTTAAAACTATTGGCTTATTCTATACAGGTTAAATGTCACTGAGTAATATTCTGGAAAACAACCTTAGATATATTACAACATTGTGCCTATTCCATACTGTTAATGTCATAGAGTGATTGACAAATAACCTGATAGGTCAAAACTTCACATACTCCACATAAGTTAACGCCATCGAAATAAGACAATAAACAATCCGAGTCAAAACTTTATACTACTCCACACAGGTTAACGTCATCGAGAGAAGACACTGACAAATAATCTCGGATGGGTCAAAACTTCACACCTACTCCACACAGGTTAACGTCATCGAGCGAAGACTTTGATAAATAACCTCAAATAGTCAAAACTTCATACCTACTTCACACAGGTTAACGTCATCGAGCGAAGACTTTGACAAACAACCTCGGATGGGTCAAAAATCCTCAATGGATTCAACTTGACTTTTTCCATACAGGTTAATGTCATCAAGTAACACTTTGACAAACAACCTCGGATGGGTCAAAAATCTCCAGCGGATTCGATTCGACATATTCCATACAGGTTAATGTTATCAAGTAACACTTTGACAAACAACCTCGGATGGGTCAAAAAACTTCAGCGGATTCGATTCAATCTCTTCTGTATAGATTAATGTCATCAAGTAACACTTTGATAAACAACCTCGAATGGGTCAAAAATCCTTAACGGATTTGATCAATCTCGTCCGTACAGGTTAATGTCATCAAGTAATACTTTGACAAACAAGATTGGATGAGTCAAAAATCCTCAGTGGATTCGACTTTACCTCTTCCATATAAGTTAATATCATCAAGTGACACTTTGACAAACAACCTCGGATAAGTAAAAATTATTTCACAGATTCTTTTAACTTCTTTCATACAAGTCAACGACATCAAGTAACACCATGAAAAATGACACTTTGAAATTATCTCAGAATTTTGAGTTTTTGAGGAATGGTTCCTAATCAATGCTCACCACCTTGGTAGTTGTCAACTATTGAACCATCTATTGGAGTTTCAAGAAAATCAATTTTCTATAAACTACGGGCCTTGATCACCTCCAAAATCGGTCGGTCCAACAGGATACATCGTCACCGAGGGAAAATCGAGCTCACAGATGAACTAGCCTTGATGCCTCAAACTCGGACCGACGATTGACACTTCGAGGAAAACATGAGTCTCGTATGAACTACGGGCCTTGATCGCCCAAACCCGGCCGGTCCGACGAGGATATTGATGCCTCTCTCTCGATGAAAACGGAGCCTCGCCAGATGAACTATGGGTCTTGATCACCTCAAACTCGGTCCGACGGCGATTGACGATCTTCAAAAAATGAGCCTCACCATATGAACTATGGGCCTTGATCAGCCTCCAAACTCGATCGGTTCGACGAGGACAGTTGATGCCTCTCTTGAGGGAAAACCTGAGCCTCGCTGTATGAACTATATGCCTTAATCGCCTCCAAACCCGTGCTCGACGATGAGGCTGACCTCTTTGGGAAAACTGAGCTCCGTATGAACTACGAGCTTGATCGCTCTAAACTGCCTAACGAGAATAGTTGACGCCTCTTCCGAGAGAAAGCCGCTCACAGATAAACTACATGGCGCCTCTAAACCGCCCAAAGAGATCGCTTGAAACCCCGAGATCGGAGAGAGAACTGAGCTCATGAGAGGGTCGACATCAATATATAAGAAGGCTACCAAAGAGAAGAAAGAAAGGTTTTTCCTAATCCTTGAGTATTTAAACTAGAAAATGACTCTTCAAATTCTTTTAAAAATAAAAAATATATAAAATGAAGAAAACTCTTCATATCTCATTAAAAAACTTTTCATCTTCCTAAAAAAAAAAGAAGAGAAAGTTATTTTAAATAAAAAATTCTTGATATTCCTCATTAAAAATAAATAAATAAATAAATAAAACTTTTCATCTTCTAAAGAGAGAGAAGAGAAAATTATTGATATTTTAAATTAAAGAAAAAAAACTCTTCATATTCCTCATTTAAAAAGAAAATCTATTCATATACCTCAATAAAAAAAAGAAAATTTTTTTTATATTCTTCATAAAAAAATAAAAAAAATCTTTACATCTTCTCTCTCTCTCCGTTCCTCTATCATTCTCACACGATAAAATGAAAAAAAAAATGTATGACCCACTGCCTCATCTCTTTCAATCTCTCTCTCTTTTTCTTTTTCTCATGCTAAAATTAAAAATTAAAAATAAAAAATAGGAGCCATCCAAAAATATATATAATAATATAAAATGATAAAATAATTTATATATTTATAAAAATTATTACTTTATACATATAAAATAAAATAAATAATTATAATAACTAATTAGTAAATTAAGAAATGAATTTGATACAGATTATATATATATATATATATATATATATATATATATATATATATATATATATATATATATATATATATATATATATATATATATAAAATAAATTTTAATAATTTTAGCTAAAGTGATTTTATTTTTAAAATTAATATATTTTGGATGAAATGAGTTTTATCATCCAAAAAATAGAAAATGATATATCACATAAAATTTTAAAATAATGTATATATGTTATTTTGCATAATAATTAAATATCTCAATAAGACAAATTTAACGTCATCAAAATTAGGTGAATTATGGCCTAAATAAGCTCGAATTAAGTTTAAAGACTACACCTGAAAACTTCGATACACTAATTGAATGACCAAATGACTTTTAAATTTGACATGCTTATAGTCGAATCCAACGAGTCTAAGATCATTCAAATCAAAGGTCATTTGAATAGTCAAATCACCAAAAAGCTATCTATGATCAAATGAATCGATATGAACCATCCGTTGGAGTGTTTTGAGATTTTTTAGTACAATGACCAAAATGCCCTCTCAGAATCTTATAAATAGGACCACATTCTTGTCATGAAGGGGGAGGGGAAAAGGAGCTAGAGCGAACTTGGGAGAAAGCCGGAGGACCTGAAGTTCAAGTTTTCATCACCACCGCTGACGCCGCCATTATCATCGTCGACTGCCACCAACATCCATTATGGTCCAACCACTGCCGCGTAGCTGTTTGTTACCTAATTCTGAAATTTTCATTATCAGGATTACTCACATACAATATTATAATCTTGTTGTCGGGAAGACTTAAACTCTGTACTCTAAAACATATATATAGTGAAGTATTTTTTATTGGGCTAGACTTCGTGATTTTTTCCCCTCTTCCTGGAATTTTTCAAAAATTCAGGTTTATTCTTTTTTTTCAACTATCTCGCATCAATTTCTCGATGCAAAGGCATTGAAGTTTTATTCTATCAATTGATTTTCTAGCATAATACACCTTATAGATCATGAAGATTTAAAATATATATATATATATATATATATATATATATATATATATATATATATATATATATATATATATATATATATATATATATATATATATATATATATATATATATTATCTGATCATTTAAGCACTTAGATAATTGATAAAAAATAAAAGAGCATGGCAATTTATATTTCTAACTAACTTGTAACCCTCGAGAAAAATTTGCAAGATTTTAGTAACTTGTGATATATGTAGAAAAATAAACATATTAGTTAGACTTAGTATATAAAATTAGCTAAATAAATTAGATTAGCCAAACACCTTAACAGATCACTAACAGCATAACAACATTTCCACAACTTATTTTAGACTAAATAATCATCTAAGATTGCATCTATCATACTACTTAGTTTTGATTTAGTCCATTTAGTTTAAGGATTTAGTTAAATTAAAGTATGTCATCTTAATATTTTATATGTTGAAAATTAAATCTAAAAATTAAGATTTGATGGATTTAAAAAAAACTAATATTATGTATTGAAAATATATTATTTTAATTTTTGAAATTAAAGTTGATACAATTCAGAGAAATAAGTAATGATATGAGGTTCATAAAAAGCAATGAGGAAATGAACATAGTGAGATATGACTAATAAATTTTATCTAAACTTAAATAAAATACTCATAAGAAGTTTACTAAGGACTTGTTAAATCAAATCATGTAAATAATCTAATTCATTAGCTTTCAAAGTAATTAGGCTCCTTAAGGTTAATTATACATGAAATATCTTTAAATGATGCACTCAATTATTAAAATGATATATATATATATTTAAATTCTCCCATATTACATCAATATGAGATAATAATTCAAGAATATTATCATAATATGATAATTTAAGGAGTGAACTATTCTAGAATACAAAGAGTGAATCATCATAATTAAGTGACAAATCTAGCTCTCTATATAAAACAATTATGCTATAATAATTATTAAATATCTAAATAGCCAAAAGAAGCTAAAGAGGGTCCAAAGGGATATTAGGTGCTAGTAAACAAATCCAAGAAAAGATGAAAATAATCTAATCAAAATTTTATAGTTTTATCATCTAAGGTTATCAAGCTCAAATTAACTTTAACATGAAGATTGTTGAGCCACTTTAAATTGTCATGAGGCACCATAAATTATATCATCATATGTTAAAATCTCAAGGTCTTAAACTTAAAAAGAAAATGGAAAGAAAACTAACATATCTTGATAAATAGTTTTCAAGCAATAAGCTAAAACGATGCAAAACTTATAATTCTTAGTAATATAAAAATTGCTAATAAGAAAGGGAGAATATGATAGCCTAGTTTGACCTATTTAAATATACTTACAGATCTAACTTGAATCAAGACAACCTCTATTTACTATTCAAAGACATTTGGCTATATTAAATAAAAGTTATGCCTCTAGTAGAAAGATCTATACTAAAGAATGTGAGAATCTATACAAATTATTTTTGCTTAAGTGAGAGATTTCTATAAGTAGAAAGACCGACCATATATTAAAAGTGAACTAGTGGTATGGGTTTATTACTAGTAAGTTGTATCTCATTCTAGAGATATAAATTGATTAATTTCTAATTTATTAACAGAGTGGACATGATACCATGCAATTATATATAAAGAAAATTTTGTTCAAATATTGAATATAAGTTGATTAGTTAATTTATTAAAATAGATAAAAATATTTCATTCTAGGAACTACCATAATCATGTGAGTTTCAAGATAGTCTATACATAATGGTAAATAAAAAAAGAAAAAAATACCATATAAAACTATAAGTAAATGATAGAAGTAAACAACATAGTGAATAGTGATAATAATAAAAGAATAAAATATAGACCAATGTAACTAAGTAATTATTTATACATACTCATATCAAACAAAAAATAGAAAATATAGTTGAGTTCAGCAAAATACATACCCAAAATCCTAAATCTTTACAAAAATAATACTAAAAATGATACAAGTGTTTGAATTCCTTTGCTTATGATCCTTATTACCTTGTTCATCCTGTGTACATCTAGTTTATTTAATACTAGAGTATTATTAGGAAATCATGAATACTTCTAATTCATCTAGTTTGAGGTACTCCAAGATTTAAATTTAGAAATATATTGGATTGAATTTTTTTACTTGTATTGTATTGCACATATAAGGCTTTACTAAGTAAGGTATTCTTAAAAAAGATTAAATGGGTCATCATAGTGAAACATAAAGTATAAATAAAATAAAATAAAATATTACATTACATATTGTTTTAGGGGCTGTTTGGTTGCTTGTATTTGGAATGCAGTGTAAAAGGAATACAATATAAAAGGAATTCAGTGTAAAAGGATTACTTTATAGTTGTTTGGTTGAGAGCTTTACAAATTCATGACTTGCTTTTTTTTGTTTATTATTGACAAAATATAATGTAAAGTAAAGGTTTTGACATCCTAAGGCGCCGGCGACAAGTGAGGTGGCGGGCGGCCAGGCGACAGCGGCGGCGGCAAATACAGCTACTGCTGGCGGGCGGGTGGTTCTGAGACGGGCGGTGGCGGGTCACGCGAACATAGTTTTATTCGGTATTTGAATTACCAATCGCTAATTCCAAATTAAATAAACTCTTTCTAGCGTATTTGAAATGCATTACATTACATTGGAATTTTACTTTACTTGCAACCAAACGCTTGAAATGTTCAAAAGCGTACATTTGGAATGCAGTGCATTCCAAATGTAGACAACCAAATATTTGATGCACGGTGTTTATAAAGATAAAAGTGAAAATGGTTATATGTTTGGTACTATAAAAATAATTTTTTTATCATAGTAAACAAAAGTAACTAAACTTGCCATGTGTTAAATATATATACCTTACCAAATCACATTGAGCCACAAAACAAACATAAAAGAATCCTTTAGGAAAACAACAATGTAACTACACTCTAGCCTTTTGCTAAATAACAAAGGGGATATGACTCATCACAACACCTAAATGCATATACAAATTTTGATGTAGTAAGGGTTGACTCATATAACTATAATGATGTTGACCTCACTTTTGGAGTGAGGATTCATTCTCCTTTCTTAGACTTAAGAGTCTTCTAGACACTAGAATCTCTTTATTCATAGGACACTTCTAGTAATTACGTAAACACTAAACCTAAGCCTAGAAACTTAGAAAGGTATAACATAGGCTTAGGCTATACCTTAGGACAAATAGGGAACCTACCTATCCTATGGTCTAACTCATGACCCATGCCTATCCACTTATCCAAATCCAACCTCAAACTAATACAATCAAACCCCAATTGTATTTCATTTCATATCCAAGCTCAAAGCCAAACTGATTTGAACTCAAACCCATCTCAATCCCATGATCCAATCTTGTGGACTCAACCCAAAACTCCTTCAATTAAACCAAACCCAATTGATTTTTACAAAAGTATTCCAAGCATTCAATATCTCATTTCAAACTCTTCCAAAACCTACAATCGAGTCAAGCCAATCAAACCAAATCAATTCAATTAACCCAACTTAGCCCATTTGACTTAAAGGGTCTACATGAGCCAAAATCCAATTTAATCCAAATCAATTGCAATCAAAGCCATCAATCAATCCTAAATCAATTTCTAAACTCAATTCAACCCAATTCAACCTAATCCAACTCAAATTGAACCATTTGGTCACTTGACCCAAAGTGACTTAAAGGACTCATTTGATCCAAAGTATAATCCAACCCAAATTGGATTGAACCAATCTATCAAATCTCTTCTACAATGATTGTTGATCACCTTTGATTGTCCAATTGCAATCAATTAGGTTAAACTAAGCTAATTTGATCACTTGACCTAAGTTGACCCAATTAGCCTATATGAACCAAATTGAACCAAACTTCATTATAAACCCAATCAATTGAAACCAACGACTTTTACCAACCATAAATTAATCCTTGAATATGATTCTACCATCAATCAAGCCAAACCATGTCCAATTGGGCTCTTGACCCAAGTTGACACAATTTGACCTAAAGGTACAAATTGGGCCAAACCTCAATCTAATCCAAATTGATTGAAACCTATGCTTCCAAATAATCATGAATTGATTATTGAACATGATCAAGTCCTTAATTGAACCCAATTTGATTAAGTCAACCCAATTAACTCATTTAGCCCAAATTGACCTAAATGGTCAAATTGATCTAAATCATTACCAAATCCAAATTAATTCAAACCAACACCTACAATCATCTTCAAATCATCAATTGAACCTAAACCAACCCCAAACCCAAGCTAATTTGTTCAAATTGACCAAATTAATCTAGCCATTTGACCATATGAACCCATATGAGCCCTTCAAATCCTTCAAACCACCATCCTAAACATCCCAAATCATCATTTCAACATGACTCAACTATTAATTTAATTTTTGACCAATTGGTCAAGCATTAATTGGACCAATTTGACCTACATGGGTCAAATTTAGCCAAACTCAACTAAACTAACTCCAAACCCAACCAAACTTGACATGACCCATCCTCGGGTCACCATAGGTCAGTCCAAATCAAACTAAACCCATTTAAAGCCCTAATTAGCCTAAAACCCATTATGTAAACCCCTACAAATGGGATAAAATCCCCATTTGAATGGTCTTACCTACCCCTTTGCCCTTGGCAGACACCTAATACTTGATTTGGATCTCTAACCCATTGGCTAACCTGACACAAAGCTGATTGGGTCAGCCATGAGCCAAAGGAGGTGAGCTAACCCAAGCCATTCCATTGGCAAACCTTGGGGAGGAAGGACACTCCATCTCCATTGCCGACTTCCTTCCTCACTCGACCTCACTCAGGAGCTCCACCTCGACCATTCCGATGTCCCGATGCTTTCGTCGGCGTCTGCCAAAACTAAAGGCAATCCCCACCATTCAATTCTATGTGGAGGAGAGTATACTCCTCCACATCTCATTCTAACATAGAGACAATCATTCAGAGAGCTTCAAAGAGTCGAGATGATCTTCCCCAATGCCTTCCTAACATTCCTTGAGCTCCCCATCACCGATGACACCAAACTCGAGTGAAACCAAGCCTTCCCTCCATCTAATCCCACTTAAACTTAGCAAAATCCAAATTAACTTCACCCACACCTTCCCCAAGCTCCGGTGATGCAAAAAGAATCGATTCCTGATCGATTTGAGCACCAAAACCACTCTAGACCAACTCAAATGACATTTCGGCTTGGTCCATAGAGCCATACGGGAGGCAAGTCCAAGCTTCGGGGCTTAGTCAGATGAAGCTACCTTAGTCATTGGACTGCCGGTCTTGAGCTCCGGTGAGATATTTTTCTCGAAAACCATAGAAAATCCATTATGAGTTGATGTTTTGTGAAAGATTTTATTATTTTGTGTGATTTCCACTATATAATCCCCTTAGATCTATCCCTTAAAGATTTTGTAGTCGATCCTAATGCCTCACGAGCTCCAGAGAGCTTGGATCGAGTGAAGGAGGGCAGATGGTGTCTATCTTTCGGCACTCGGGGGATAAAGGATCATCCGCCATCCATTCTGCGTGATAGGAATGGATGGCCAAGATTAATTCGATTATAAAATCTGATTTTATCCTTTAAGAAATGTTGATTATCACCCTCTCAGATCTAGATATGTGTATGCCAACTCCATGCCATGTTGGATCGTTTAAGTGGCCAATCTTATGGCATCACATCAGTCCCGTGTGGTGTCGATGGGATTAGGGATTAATTAAGGCTAAAAATGTAATTAATTATACAAAACTTTAAAAATTCATAACTAATTGCAGACAATTCCTAGAAATATGGATAAACCTATTTTGGAAAAGGTAAATAGAGGAGAATTTTATAAAAATAATTTTCTTAGGGTTTGAACAGTGAATAAAGCTTAATTAGGGTTTGAATTTTTTATTAATTAGCTTAATTAAGCCATAATTACTTGGCCAATTAATCTCAAATTTAAAATGTTGGTTTAATGGGATGTCCTCTGCCTCCCATAATTTTATTAGGATATATTGGCTAAGCAATTAGGGGAATTTGAAATTCAAACCCTAATAACTCTCATTAAGTGATTTAATGATTATTTAAAATTTCAAATAGTAAAAATTAATTAATTAAACTTGATTAAGCTTTGTTAACTGTGGAATGATGAAGGGGAATGGTTAGGACCTCTTTCCTAATTGCTTC
Source organism: Cymbidium sinense (assembly GCA_021442155.1). Lineage (NCBI taxonomy): Eukaryota > Viridiplantae > Streptophyta > Magnoliopsida > Asparagales > Orchidaceae > Cymbidium > Cymbidium sinense. The sequence continues at coordinate 37,497,994 of CM038224.1, forward strand.
TCTAAATTCATTTCATATGTGAGGATTTAATTAAATTATGATTTAATTAAGGAATTAACCAAGTAATTAATGATGAAATCAAATCAAATTAAAATGATAATTAGATCTGATAATTTAATTTGAATTCATGGGTTCATATTTATGTGTTTAATAACACAAAGACCTGTAAGAAAATTATGATTAACCCATAGGTGTGGGAAAATCTTAAAAGTACTTAATTTGATTTTTTTTAATTTAATTAATACTTAATTATTAGCCTCATTACCTTAGATCTCTAAGTGCATTGCAACTTTAATTTCTCATTTGTATATCATTGGAGGTTTATGGTTAAATGATTAATCAAGTTAAAGAAGCATAGGAAAGGGAAAATAAATCATTTGCTTAATGATTCAAACTTAATTAATCCATAAAAATCACTTAAATCATATTTTCTTTAAACACATTAAATCACTCACATGAGATGGGACAAAAAATAACAAATGTTTCTCCTCTTTAAGATTAATAACTCAAAACCAAAAATCAAATTCCATAACAAGCTAAGGTTAATCTTAAATAATTTGATTTAATGTGATTGTCCTTAGGAATTAATGTAGTTGAATGAATTATATGAAATTGTTCAATATTCCTTTTCAATCATTATAAATGTCGTATGTCATTTAATATCATGCATTCATGCTTTCAAATAAGAATAATCAATTGAATTTAGTTATGTGAAAGTTCCATGTGTTGAATTAGCTTTATTATATGTATGGCTATTATCACTAATAAATTTCAAAATTATTTTCAAAGTTATAAATTGATAATGAAGATTTGGATTGATGCTAGCTATGAACACTATATATGATTTGCATATGCTTATTGCTTAAACATGTTAAAATATTGTCTCATCTTTATGATTGTATGGGTTTACATATGTTTGAATGATAATAAGTATATAGTATGAGACATCCGAATCAGGCTTTAAGTATCCCCAGAGATCTTAGATTACCTCACCTCCCTGGTTAATTAAGGCATGTACTTATTTAATTTTATTCCTATGTGCACTTGTACGAGAATTTGGGTAGAGCTTTACTTTACATGTGTAAATAATTCAACCAAAATATAATCTTCTTCATGATTTTTATTCTCATAGTTGTGTGTATACTCATATGTATTTAAAATAGCAAGTATATAGTTTGAAAATTCTGAGAATATGAGGCTTTAAGTAGCCCTAAGGAGGTCTTAGATTATCTCACTTTCTTTGTTTAAATGATGACACGTACTTGCTTACATCTTTAATACATATGTATGTGCATCTGACTAAAGAATGAGGATCCCTCCTTTGTATTAAAATATATGCATTCATAATCATTTAAGTGTGCCAAAAAAATGTATTTTATGTATATGTACATTAAGACTTAAATCATATGCATGCTATTAATGATGAAAAGGAATGGTGCAACATTACCTATGTGATGGCAATTCAATTACATTAATCTTATGATGCCTTTCATGTTTGATGTGATTCTTTAAGATTAACCCAAAACTTAGGATTAATAAAACACTTAATAAATCATTTATTAAAAGAAATTAAGTCATAAAAATATGCTTTAGAGAATAATTTAAGGTAGGGATGAAAGAGGTTAAGCCTCTTTCTTCTCTTTACAATACTTAGTTGTAAGTAAATACCAAATGAAATAAAAAAAATTATAAATTAAAATCCATCAATTCTCTAAATAACTTGAAATGAAACCACCCTAAATGTCTAAGTTAAACATTTCCAAATCTTAGACAATTGAAATCCTAAAGCTTAGCTAAAATATATCACACTAAGCTTAAACATAAATTAGAATACTAAGTCACCACTTCTAGCTTTAGGTTAGGATAGTGTATGTAATGATGTTGTGTTTTATTTTATGATGTAATATTTTAGACTAGATGTTAGGATTGTGGTTCGTAGAATGGATGTTTGGCCGTTGTTAGCCTAATGTTATTTTATGCAGGGAATTATGCTAATGGGGCCACTAAAATAAATACAAATGCTTCTACTTGTAGGTTGCTCATGCCCTAAGCAAAATCCATGGTTATGACAGGTGGGCTTAGCTACCCATGTGCATGGTGCTAAGTCCAAATTATCTAATATAATTATTTGGGATTGTATGTATGTTTAGCTAACATCTATTTTGTAGGTGTAGTTAGATTTTACTTTTCATAAAAGTGTAATTTTGTAATAGAAATTAGGATTAGTGCTATGGGGTTTAGAATGAGTAATGGCTAGAAGGCATAGTCCTGGGAGGCCTTGTGAAGCCTTGGAGCATAATGAAATCAAAAGAAAAGAAGAAAGAAAAATAAGAAGATGAAAGCAAGGAATGAAGACCCCATAGCATTTAATCTCAATTGTAATAGTCTTTTATAATCGGGTTGTATAAGGGTAGAGAGCATCAAATTTTCTCTTTTCTAGGTGTGCATCCGATGCACAGACCTTCTTTTATGAAATCTATACATGTTTTGAATGTTATGTTTAGATTCTACAATAGAAATTGCATCTTCTTCATAGTTCTTAAAACTTGATGTTTGAATGTGTAGCATGGATGCGCTCTTAGGATAAAATTAATTTTTCTATCCCAACTAACAACTCTAACTAAAATTTTAAAAATAACTTTCAACCTCATCTAAAGCCTAGGATATAATCAAGATTATTAAAAATTTAGCAACCCTTTAGCTGAATGTTGAATGTTTAACATCTTGCATACCAACTTGTTTCACTCTTGAAATAAGGAGGGTCTCCATTCTTATACTTCAGGGAACACTTGACCTGTGAGAGCACCCTCTCATGATGGATATCTCACTTTCTCTTTCTGATTTGGTTAATAACTCAATTTGATCATGCATTTAGGCATAATTGTCCTAAGCTTTTGTCCAAAATATTGTGTTAAAATGATATAGATTTTTGAAAAACTTTAGACTGAGTCATATAATCATGCCAGTCATTATCTAGTATCTTAGGAAGTGAGTTTATGAGTCTAATCTCTTTCCAAATTAAATAATAACCTCAACTATCTTAGAATTTCATAAGATTGGCCTACATGGTCTTGAATCGTAAGAGGTAGCTTTGCCACTCGAGGTTGTAAGTCTAGAAAGTCAAGCGGGTTTATCCTCTCTTATGGAGATAAATCCTTATGTCCCCTTCCCATTTAGATTTAGGTCATACTTCTACTTGTGCAAAAGCTCCCTAGATTTAGGATCCAAGGTTGCTTGTTTCTTTTGATGAGCATAAATCCTCACCTCTTAGGCATTTTCACAATCTAGTGTTGATGGATTGTAAGCCTAGTATTCTAAGAAAATTTCAACTCAAATCAAATACTCTCTATTTTAAATCATAAAGGTTCACCATTGGATTGGAGTGTTCACTAGGCTTAGTATCATGAGTGCTCCCTACTTATCTTCTTTGGAATCTAAAATAATTCTTTCCAAATTGAACATTCCCACTTGATTTTCCAAAATAACCAATCCTTTGATAGCCTATCATTAAAATCTTTGGAGATAATTGATTGCTACTTTAATCGAGTATTCTTAAACAAATATAATTTTCTAGGATGCAATTAACTACGGAAGCTTGCTTCCATAGGGAACTAAAGAACCTGACCTAAAATAAACCTTATTTTACTTTTCCATGTAAAGTAGGGAAAAGATCTCTTGTATATACAAAGAGCCATCATGCCTTAGGAGTACTTATTAAGTGAATAGGTCCATTGTAGGATGATATTTCTATCTTTCAAGATAGTACATCATACCTCAATGTAGTACCCGATCACTTCAATAAGTATCCCCTACAATCTGCTTGGTGTCCACCCAACATCCGAAATAAAACACCACAAATGACCTACCATGCTATCTCATCTTATGAATCCAATAAAACCAAAGCTAATTACTTTAATATTAGATTTTTAAGTTAATTAAAAAAGGATTTGATATAATTCAAAGAGGTTTGAGAATATATAAATATTTATCTAATTTTTAAGGAGTGAGAATTAAAAGTTTTTAAAAAAGTTGCCATGAAATTTTTGAGTTCCTGAAACTTAATTATGTTAACATGCCTTGCATTATTTGTATACTTGTACATTCATATGAGGTATAATCATACGTGGATGATTTTAATTACTTTGTGAACTATCACCTAATAAAAATAATCAACCTATCATAATTAAGTCATGTTCAAAAATTAAAGGGATCGTTTCCAACAAATTTATGTTATCTAACCTCATGAATATGCAAATAAAAGGACATGAGAACAAATAATTCACACTCATCATTATCCATCTAAAATCCAAATGTTTGAATGTGGCATAATACTTAAATGAGAGAAAGACTCATGTAAGTATAAATGTGTAATGATGATCCATTTGACCAAAATTATTGAATCTCATGAGTCAAATAGATTTTGTGTTAGGTCACTAGCACCTTAAGCAGGAGATTTATTGAACCATAGGCCAAACTAGAACCACAGGTCAAGCTTAGGAGATTACATGGCCAATTATAATGCCCCAACATGCAATTTAAATTATGTGTGTGTGTGTGTGAGAGAGAGAGAGAGAGAGAGAGAGAGAGAGAGATTTTGTGTGAGTGTGTGTCAAAATGCTTAAAACATTGACTAGGTTGATTTAGATCAATTAGAGTTTAGCATGAAAAGCTTTACACTAAGATTACTTAAGGTTAAACTATAGACAAAAGATGGAAATGTTTGAAATTAAATAATTAAATGGTTCCTCCTTAGTCTTGACTAAATTCATGAAAATCCTATAATCAAAATAAGGTCAAGTCCTAAGTCAATTTGAGCTAGAAGTTGGTATAAGATGTTTAGATAGACCATATAAAAGAAGAATTTATGAATGAGCGATCAAAATTGAATTTGAAATTGATAAGTATGAATGTCTCAAAACATTTGTAAGAGTAAATTTAAAGTTAAATAAAATATATTAAATTGGTCAAAATTAAATGATAGAGGTTGAGAATGATAAACTCAATCTTAAATTAAATGATAACTTAGGCCAATTAATCCAAACCATCAAAGTATATGGAATATTGACACTTTGTGCCAACATAGAACCCCAAATAATTTGACAAATTAGTTAAATATGTCATAAATTAAAAAAAATTAAAATTTAAAAATACTGATGCACTACAACATTTGAGTTTTAATAGTTAAACTCAACCATCAAATTCATGCTTGAGAATCTCTTGTGTGTTTTAAATTAGGACATTGCACAAATCTTGGGGATTTTTATTTCAGTGATTAAATATGACATCAAAGAATACTATACCACCTTGAAAGGTGAAAATATTTCTTTATGATGAATTTAATCACTTAATAAGAACTCCAAAGACTAATGAGTGTACATGTATGGATGAACAGGATATGGTTTATTTCATCTAAGTTAAAAGTTTTCTATAGAGATAAGCCCTAGTAGTTAATTATATCTTAAAAGAAAAAAATCTCTTAAAAAATTTCTCTATAAAAAAACTTGGCTCTCACCTCTATGATTCAAAAGTTTAATTTCAAGATTGTTAAATTTGGAAGTCAAATAGGTTAGATCTTGTAGAATAGATCTTTTCTGATTCAAAGTAGAAAAATTATAAAATGCTTTAATACCAAGATGTCCAATAAAGCATTTTAACCTATTATATGGTTAAACTTTATATTTTTGAAAGATGAGATTTCTTTTATTTTGAGTTAGCATTTTATTAAAAGATTAGGACTTACATGCTAATAATTTATGATTATGAAAAAAGCCTAAGAAGTGAGGATTTATCCCAATAGTAAGGAGAAACATGATGCATCAGATCCTGAAACTATAAATGGCATTGATACATGTTAATAGCTTGACTTAGAATATCAAGGGATAAATGGGACTTATAAGCTTATTCTTGCTAAGGAATAAAATGCCTAGCCCGACTCTCCTGGACTTATAACATGTCTGGTAGGGTCCTATTAAGCATAACTCCTTACAAAAAATGTTATTAAAATAATGAAATCTCGCTTAATATCTAGTCTAAGAGCAGACAAGCATCTTAACATCTAGTCTATGTAGAAATAATGCATTACAAAATAATAAAATCAATATATCATAAAATAAAGCATCATCCTAACTTAAGTCTAAAGTCGGTGGCCTAGAAGTCTTTTGTGTGAGAGCTAGTGTGGTTAGGTTATGCTAAGCTTTTGGAGTTTAAGTTTTGATTTAAGCTCAAGATTTAATTGATTTACTATTAGGTGGCCTCTATTTAAGTGATTAATATTTATAAAGTTAATTTTAAATTTTAATTTAATTTGAGTTAACATTGAATATTAAGTTTTGAAGAGTGTAAAATATAGTGGGTCCCATTTGGAGTAGGGCTTCCCTATCCCTAATAGTATTGGGACCTTACAAAATGTTAAGAGGCTATCCTTAAGACTCCAAGATAGATGGATTTTTTTGGGATTAACTAATTAGGATGTTTTACTTTAATATTGGTAAATTATACATTCTAATTATCTTTAACTTTTATTTTAAGTTCAAATGACTTTCGAACTTCATTGAATTAATTCTTATGGTTAGGAACATCCTCTAGAATATTCCATTAAAGTTTAAAATTATTTGAGATTAACTTGAATTTTATGCATTTTTTACTCAATTAATTTAGATTTTTTAGTTAAGGTATTTAAAATATTGAATAATTGATCATAATTTTAACTATGTTTTTTAAACTTAAGTGATAATTAAGTTTAATAAAATCTATTTTTTGTTTTAGGGGTTTTGATTTGATTGAATTATGAACTTCTTAGATATGGGTGATTAATTAACTTATATAAGGCTTACTTAGGGGTTATTAAGCTTAATTATGTAATTAAGTACATTTAATTAAATTCAAAGAGTTTAATAATTTTTATTATAAATTTTCTTTATTTATTAAGGTGTTTAAACTTTATTAATTAAATTTTATGATTTTATGATTTAATAATTAATTATTATTTCTTAATCATTATTTTAGATTTAGGCCCTAATGATTAATTATAGGCAAATGCAAATTCTCTAAGAAAATTATCAAAAGTATCCTAAGGACGTTCTTCTAAAGTTTAACATTAGTTAAACTTGTATTTTAAGATTAATTACAATAATTAAGATTTTTTAAAAAATTAATTAATATTTAATCACTTAGTAAAATTTAGGTTCTCTATTTCATGAGATTTTCTTCTGAATAGGTTTATTCAATATTTAATTTATTATGATTTATGAAGTTTTTATTGATTAATTAAGAATAATTAATGTTTGAATTGATAATTTGAGATTTAATTAGTATTAGAGGGTCTACTTATTTTGTTTAAGTTATGCTCTGCTGAAGAAGATTTATAAGTCATTTGATGTTATTTCATAATTTTTGTGACTTAAACTTAATTATTTAATTTCATTTTCTTAAGAGGGTTTAAAAATTAGTAACTTTAATCCAATAGCCAAAATGCTTTGAAGTTTACATGGGAAGATCATAACCTAAAATTTTCAAGTTGGTTGGATATGTATTATATGAGTAATGAAAGAAATTTAATTTTTATTTAAAGTCAAATTATTTTTAAAATATGTAGTAAAAACTAGAGGTTTTAGGTTCATTAGATTCCTCTTTAAATATTGATTCAAGAGAGGGTTCATATCCATTTTTGACTTAGTGGTTAGTTTTCATATGAATTTTTGAAATTTTGGTTCAATTAAGTTAATTAATTAAGGTTTAATCAACCTTAATTAAATGATTTTATAAGTTAATTGGTCCAAAGAGGCCTAATTAATTTTCTTAGGTCACCTATTGATGATGATAGTGTTTTGAACCATTTTGTTAGGTTTTCAAAGTTTTTATAATTTATAATTAATTTTTTATCTAAATTTCTCTAAAATTGTTCCTAAATTAATAAATTTTCATTCATAGCTCTAAATGAACTAAAATTTTTATGGGAGATAAGAATTAGTATTAACTTCATTCCTTAAAAATTTTAGATTAATTGGACTTTTATTTTAGGAGTAACTAAAAAATTATAATTTGTAATAAAATTTGAATTACCTCCAAAATACCCAATAAATTTTGGGGCTTCTAGGCTCATGGATTCCTTTTTGAATATTGAATTCATAGAGGGTGTTTAATTTATAGTTAGTGAGTGGGTGTTAAATTAGTTTTTAAAGAAATTTAATAATTTTCATCCAGTCTAATCATAAGAAATGGATGGCAAGGGGTTATCTCCCCGAACACGAGTGAGAAGCGCGAAAATTGTCCACCCCTAGCCCAATTTCTCAGCTAATCTTGCTATATTTTTTCATTTCTTACACTAGAAAGATTGAAATTTAAAAAGGTAAGGAATTTATATAGTTAAATCTAAGATTCATGCAAAATTTCTTCGCAAAAGATCGACAACTAGAATTTAGCTAAGGATTTGAAATTTATCTCACTAAAGCTCGTGCTCAATGGAATCTTTTATGTTGGAATTGATCCTTGCTACTAGGCGAAGCTCTCATAAAAATCTCCTCCCTTGTCTCCAAATGAATAGTTCCAAGCACCATGTGATGCAACACTTCATTAGAATTTAATGGGTTTTATGAAATTTGTGCGTGGAGAAGTAAAGGTAAGCCTTGATTGTGGATAGGGAAGCTTGAGGAATGATTTGAAGGTGCTAAAATGTCCTTAAGGAGATTGATTCCCCTCTTCTTATGTTTAGCTGAAAATCACCATTAATGGTGGATAAGGTTGTGGCCAAGTGGTCTAGGGATAAGCTTTGGAAATTATTGTGAGAATGCTTGAGTCAATTCCAAGATAAAAGATGGGGAAGAAGTGGGCATGAAGTTTCTTATGGTGGTTATGTTATTTGGATCACTTATAAAATTGGTTTTATTTAATTTTCATGTGCTTGCCTTTTCTCTTAACACTTGGGCTAAGAGGATGTAATCATGTGATCGGAGATTTAAGTTATTTATGATTTGAAGAAGGTTTAACTTTGGTCAAATTTGGTTTGAGCCCAAGTTGACTCAATTTGAACCAAATGAGTTAAATTAAATCAAATGACCTAATTGGCCATTTTAGGCTTTAATTGAGCTTCAATTATATTTAGTGAGTTATTTGGAGTGTTTGAGATTCATTGGTTATAATTAGTTTGGATTTGATTGATTTCATTCAAGGTGGCCCAACTGGGTCAATTTGGGTTCACTTGGGTCCATTGGCCAAATAGGTAAATTGGACCCAAGAATAGATTGGATTAAGTTCAATTAATTATTTTAAGTAAATCAAAGTGTTCAATTTGGTTCAACATTTTCTCAATAGAGTTTATTTAGGTTAACTTAGGCCAAACAATTCAATTGGCTCAATTAGGCCATAATTGGGTATGGATTTGGGTCAATCACATTTAATTATAGATTTTAAGTCTATGGGTAGATTTAATTTGACTTGGTTTTAGTTTACTTTAGATTTGGTTTGATAGGACCCAAACGGGCTAATTTTGGTTCAGTGTCTTCATTAACCCAATTAGAAAATCAATTGGGTTTTGATTTTGGTTCAAATAAATTTCATTTTAAATTTTGTTTGATTTTTATCGAATTAAAAGGTGTTTCAGTTCACCTTACCTATAATCAGGGCCACTAACTAGTTGATGTTATCCCTATGGTTTTGATTTCATTTGAATTTAGTTTTTACTTGAGTTTAGTTTAAACTTTATTTTAATTTAATTTAAGCATGGGTTTTGGTATTCACCTAACAACTAGGATAGTGTTCTAAAGATTTATATGTAGATAACCCTAAACTAGGATTGAATCAAAAATGCTAAGATAGAAACATATAGGCTAAGGAAGTGAATGTGTATTAACCTAACTAAAAGTGAGGTCAACACTTCTTAGGTAGTAGAATGTTAAAGAATACCACTGACTACAGTCCTTTAGTGGATACATATTTAGAATCCACTAGTGATCAACATATCACTCCTTTTCTTGAACATGCATCATTGGACTTAGTTTTCCCAATAGTCTCCAACTCAATAAATAGGGTTTCATGTTTTCTCTTATAGGATATTAAAAATTTATCCTAAGCATAATATTAATAAGAGAAAAGTCATGATCACCAATGACTTAAATTAACCCTAGAGATAACTAGATTAAAGATTCTATTGATTAAAATATGAATCAAAGAATTGATTATCCAACTTTACACCTAAGTGTCAACAATAAGTAATCATGAAAAGAAGTGGCTCAAGCTAAGATCTAATCCATTAAAGAATGAAAAAAAAGCTTATTTTTAAACCCTCTAGTCCTATATTTTAAGACTAGTAGGTATTTTAAGATTTACTTCTATTTATTAGAGTTTAAAGAGGTACTTATTTGAAAAGTAAAGTCAACTTATTCTTTTGGTTTGCCTTTAATAACCTTGCAAGGAAATAGTAACTATGATTTCTTCAATAAGTAGACTTTGTGAGTATAAAAATTCTACATGAACTTAATATACCAATTAGATGGTAACATTATCAACAACTTATTTCTCAAGGTGTTTGCTTGAACTTGAAATGAATTGTCTGACTTTTTGAACTTTTTAATGATTGTACGAAATAAATCTTAAAAGGTGTCAAAAGAGATTTGTTTGGATAAGAAAATCTTAATCAAATTATAGTTGTCCTCTTGCCAATGATATGACCCCATGTTCTAAAAGGTTGATTTTAAACTCAAGTATCCACTTTCTTTGTTCCAAAAGGGAAGAAAGAAGCTTTTACCTTAATATCATAAGTCCAATCTTCAAGACAAATATAAAGATGATTTTCCAATATAATAAATAATGTCACTTTCATGATCAAACCATGAGACTATATTTTAAAGTTAAAGTTATCCATGTCATCATCTAAGTAAATAAACTAATACTTCAAGACCAAATTAGAATATACAATAGAGAGTGAAACACCATATCCAAGTAAGTAATGGTCTTTCTACAAAAAAAAGAGATTTACAAAGGGATGGATAAAATTGGAGAGATAAGAGTAACTCGAATATCACTAATGTGTTTCACTTTAGTCATAAAAACCAAATCAAATAAACACTTAATTGCATTTGAAATTAATATAAGCTTAGAACAAACACTAAACCAAAAACATAAGTGTATAATCTTAATTATATCAGTTACCAAGGGTTACCCTTCTTTTTATACAAATAATTTTGTAGATTAAGTAAAATCATACTATAACCCAATCTTATATCCAGGTGCATACATAAAATCTAAATATGAAGGTAGATGATTTTCAATCTCAAGTTTAAAGGCATATATAATATCAAAGCATATCTTTAGGACGTTAGACGTATGTTATCAAAGGTCTCCTTCATAATATTTTCAAGAGCATATGTGGATTTTAGAAAATAAAAAATTTCTACTTCATATTAAAGAGTGTTCATAAAGACAAAGAATATGAGATGGATTCTTAATCTCATGTCTAGGAGCATACATAAGATTAAGAGAGCTCCTTAAAGGTTAAAATTAACTCAAGGATTTCTACTTCTTTACTCAAGAGTGTGCACTAAATAAAAGTAAAAGGTTGTCAAAGGTGTGACAAGATTTAATCATCTCTCAGCTTTATCTTTAAGATCATACATAATGTTGAAAAATTTATTTAAAAATCAATTTAATTATATAATTTTAATTTTACACTCAAAAGTATTTATAGAATTCAAAAATAGAACATATCTATGGTGTTTTTAATTTGGGGTCCTAGGGACACCACGCAGATCATAAGGGGTACTTATCGAAGTGATCAGATGCGATATTAAGGCATGATGTATCATCTTGGGAGATGGAGACATCACCATATAGTGGACCTAATCATCTAATAAGGATTCCTAAGGTAGGTGGGTCTACATATATATATCAGAGATATTTCTCTTACTTTACATGGAGAAGTGAAGCATAATTTATTTTATGCCAAGTTCTTTAGTTCTCTATGGAAGCAAGCTCCCATAGTTAATTACATCTTAAGAAATGGGAATCTCTTAAGAACACTCTCAATTAAAGTAATCAATAAATATCTCCAAAGATTTCAATGCTAAATTATCAAAGGATTAGGTATTTATGGAAATTAAATGGGAGAATTCAAATAAAAAGACTTATTTATGGATTCCAAAAGAGAATAAACAAGAAATACCCATGATATTAGGAGGCCTAGTGAGTACTTAAGTCTACCCTATAATGAAGTTTTATATGTTTGAGGGAGAAAATTTATTTTTGTTTATGTTGGAATCTTATTAGAATGCTAAGGCTTATAATCCAACAATATAAGATTGTGGAGATGCCTAAGAGGTGAGGACTTATGCTCATAGCCCAAAGAAAATAAGTAGCCTTAGAATATAAATCTAAAATACCTTAGCACAAGCTAGAAGTACGACCTAGGTCTAATAAAAAAAGGGATATGATACTTCACCTCCGTAAAAGAAGATGAACACACCTCGACTCTTCTGGACTTACAACTGCTTGGAGTAGCCACCAGCTAACACATCCTATGCTTTAAAACCATGTAGATCGGTCTTATGTAAATGCAAGATAACTAGATTATTATTTAATTACAAAAGGAGCTAGAACCCTAAACTTACTCCCAAAGAGACTACAATATGATTGGCATGAAAATATGACCTAGATTAATGCAAAAATTTACAACTTTATAAACCATTTTTTGACACATTCATTCTATACCATGGGCTTAGGATAATTATGCCTATATGCATGATGAAATTAAGTCATTGGCTAACTGAATTAGAAGAGGTGTTCTCCACTATAAGGGATTGCCCTCAAAGGTCAAGCATATCCCTTATCATGTAAGAGTGGATACCCTCCCTATTCAAGAGTACCACAATATGATATGCATGGTGTGATAACATACAACATTCAGCTAAGAAGTTTCTAAATCTTTTATTTATCTTAATTAAGAGCTTAGGATTTAAAATGATGTTATGAGCTGTATTAGAATTTAGTTATGAGTTTTTAGTGAGGGTAGAAGATTTAATTTTATTATAAAGAGTCTAACTCATCCATGCCACACATCCAAATCACCAAAATTTAAGAAACCTATAAAAACATGCCATTTCTAATGCACAAACTAAACACAATAATCAAACATATGAATTTCATAATAGAAGAGTAGAGGTAAAAGCTTTGAAAGAAAAGAAATTGAATAGCCGAGCTCTACCTTTATACAACCTGGATTATAACAAAATATTATAATTACAATGAATGCTATGGGGGCCTTCAACCTTATATTTATCTTTCCTTCTTTGCATTTATTTTTCTCCAGGCTACACAGGGCCTCCCAAGTCTTTGCCTTCTCGCCCCTGTTCATCCTAAACCCCATAGCACTAATCGTAATCTTATTGCAAAAAAATTATATATTTATAAAAAATGAAATCTGACTACACCTATAAATTAGATGTTAGTTAAACAAACATACAAGTCAAGCAATTATATTTTACATATATGGACTTAGCACCCTATACTTGGGTAACTTAGCCCACCTACCCTAACAAGATTATGCTTAGTAGCATAAGCATCACCTACAAGTGAGTACATTTATATTTACTTATTATTACAGCGACCCCTTTAGCATAATCCCCTGCTAAAAATAACATTAGACTATTAGCGACTTAACATCCAGTCTACAAATAAATAATCCTAATATCTAGCCTAAAATATTATATTATAAAATAAAATAAAACACGACAACATACACCAGCATAACCTAAAAGCTAGAATTGGTGACATAGCATTATAATGTGTGTGCTAAGGTTTAGTGTGGTGTGTCTTAAATAGGTTTTAGAAGTGTGGTTATCTACAGTTTGTAATTGTTTAAGTTAAACATTAGGGGAGGTTCTACTTCAAATCTTCGAATGAATTGATTAATTTTAATTTACATTTTTTGTTTCATTTGATCCCCTTTCATCCTTATCATAAGTTATTTTCTAAGGATACATTATTATGACTTTGGTTTCTTTAGTGAACAATTTATTAAACATTTTTATTAAACCTAAGTTTGGGTTAGTCTTAAAAAATTTTATTCAAACTTGAAGGACATCTCAGGATTATTAAAATTGAATCACTATTACATGGATAACATTCCACCACTTCTTTTCATCATCAATAGCATACACATTTCTTCATTTTTATTATTTATGATATTTGATTTAATACACATATTTATATATACAATACATATTTACATTTTTGCACACTTGAATGATCATTAATGCATGTATTTTGGTAGAAAAGAAAGATTTCATTCCTTAGTTAAGGATATGTAGACATGTATCAGAGATGAGAAAGTATGTGTCGTTGTTAAATCAGGGAAGTGAGGTTATCTAAGACCTCCTTAGGGCTACTTAAAGTCTCATGTTCCTAGGATGTCGAGACTATATACTTGCAAAATTAAATATATGTAAACATTTACACAAGCTTAGGGATGAAAATCATGCAAAGATTACATAATAGAGAATCTATTTATTCATGCAAAGCATAGTGACATGAAGAGCAAAGTTTTATCTCAAGTTCTAGCACATGAATACATATAAATGAAATTAAGTATGTGCCATTGTTAAACTTGGGAAGTGAGGTTATCTAAAATCTCATTGAGGCTACTTAAAGTCTCATGTTTTTAGGATATCCAGACTATACACTTACCAATTCAAATGTATATAAATATGTATATGAAACATAAAGATAAAATAAATTTTTTACTATTTTGAAATTATGACATAAATAAACTTTATCGAATATTTACAACCAACATTAACTTAGATTTTTCATCATTAGCTTATAGTTTTGAAAATAATTTAGGATTTATTCGTGATAATAGCCACACCATATAATAATATTTGTCCAACACATGCAACTTAGATATAATCGTGTTCTTTTGATTCTATTTTTTTTTTTGAAAATATGAATATATGACACAAATTGCATGCATATTTATGATGATTGAAAAGAAGTAATTAAACATTGCCACATAATATATTCAATTATATTAAGTCCTAAGAGCAATCAAGCCAAATAAATATTTCTTAAGACTAATCAAAGTTCTTATGATCTTTAATTTTGATATTTGAATTATTAAAACCTAAGGAGGAGTGGTGATTTAACATATTTAAAGAGGAGAATTAAATGGATTTTATGGATTAATTAGGTTCAAGTTGTTAAACATATAAATTTAATTACCCTTCCCTAAACTTCTTTAATTTAGTTAACTACTTGACCATGAGCCTTCAATGATATGCTCTTGGGAAAATAAAATTTGCAATGCACCTAAAGAAATCTAATGCAATTAGGCTCATGTTTAAGAGTTAACTATATTAAAGATGGAAAGAATCTAAGTTAGGTACTCTTATGATTTTTTCATACCAATGGGTTAACCATAATTTTCTTAATGACTTTATGTTATTAAACACATAAAGGGGAATTAATGAATTATGTTTAGATCATCTGAACTAATTATAAATTTATTTTTATTTTTATTTTATAAATAATTTTTTAATTATTACACATGTTAATTAACCCTCTTAAGGAAATACATTTAGAAAGATAGTTAGGAAAGATGCCCTAATTATTTCTCCTCAGTATTGTGACTATTCATAATGATTAATTATCATTAATTACTTAAATTTCACTATTTATCAATTTTAATAATTATTAAATTAATTACTGAAGGTAATTATGATTGAAATTCTATTCTTTTTAAATTACATAGTAAAAATTCCAAGAAAATTATGAGAGGCAGAGGACATCCCATGAAATCATCCCACCAAATTTGGAATTAATTGGCCAAGTAATTAAGCCTTAATTAAGGTAATTAGTAAGCTTCAAACCTTAATTAAGTATTGTTCACTAGATATAAATTAGAGATTTTATTTTTCTTAAATTCTCCTCTGTCTAACCTTTCCAAAATGTGTTTATTTATTATTTTTAGATTTTTCTACAATTAGTTATGATTTTATGAAGTTCTTACAATTTAATTACATTTTAAAGCCTAATTAACCCTTTAAACTGTTGGTGCCACGCGGATGTTGGTGCCACGTGGATGCTGACGCGATAGCATTTTCCACATGGTGCTATGGTATTGGTTATTTAAATCATAGCGTGGCCGGCGCTTGATTTCTCGTCTCCGATTATTGGATCGGGAGATTAATATGATTTTAAAGGGATTAAATCAAAATTTTTGACATGATTAATCATGGTTGTTCCTTCTAATCATGCGAAATAGACAACCAATGATTCATCGTCACACGAGCGCCGAAATATGGATGATGTCCACCTTTCATCGCTCGATTCGAGCTCGTTCGACGGTGAAATTGACTCTAAAATGATCAGGGAATGAATCTAAAGAGATCTTGTGATGAAAATCACACGAAACATAGTTCACTTCAAAAAAGACTAACACTTATGGGGAAAACAGGTTTCAAATTTTTTTATAGATCGAGTATCGATGAGGTAGCATCTTGAAGAGATAAAATCTGTTGAAAAGATCGCCTCGCTTTTCATGGACCAAACATCATATAAACTGGTTTATGACGTCATTGGTGATCAAATTGCTCGAGAAATGATTCGTTTCGATTTGCTGGAGTGAGGTGAAGGTGTGAGAAGAGTTAATTTGGGTTTGGTAGAGATTTTAGAAACTTGGATGGATGGAGTTCTCGGGTTCGATCTAGGGCTGGTCTCACTAGTGGTGGAGCGCATGAAGAGCTCAGGAGAGGGTATTGAACTATATGGAATGCTCTGGGGAAGGTGTGCAATGAGTTTGAATCCATGAGGAGGAGTATACTCTCCTCCCCAATTGAACCATGGGTTGAGATTGGTTAAGCCTTTGGCAACTATTGCCTAGGTGGAGGTGGGGGACTGAGGTGGGCGGGGTGAGAGGCGAGGAGTGAGTGGTCAGCATGGAGTGTACAACCTCTCTTAGGTGGACCAATGAGTTGCCATGGGTGAACTCACCCTCTCATGGCCAAAGGCTGAGCCCAACAGCTTGGGTTAGGTTGGGTCGATGGTCCTCTTGTCCAAGAAGAACCAAAGGTGGCTGCCATGGGGGTAAGGGTGGAGAACCCACCCAAATGGGGATTTGGTCTCATTTAGGTGGCTTGGTTCATTGGGTTTGGCCTAAATTGAGTTCACCATGGGTTGGGTTCACTTGGGCAAGTCCATGGTGACCCAAGGATGAGTCATGCGAAGTTTGGATGAGCTTAGCTCAATTTGACTCATGTAGGTCAAATGGTCTAACTTAGGCTAAGTTGATTAATTTCACCAAATTGGGTCAAACTAATGGTTTGGGCGAGTTCAACTAGTCATTTGTAGTGAGTGAGTGCAATTGGTTTGATTTAGTTTGGGTTAGGTTTGAATTTGGCTCATATTGTTCAATTTAGGTCAAATGGGTCATGTTGACCAATTTGACCAAATTGGTCAAATTAGCTTAAGCATGGGTTTGGTTTAAGTTCAATTGATCACCGGTGATTGATTGGGAAAGTTGATTTGAATTAATTTGGATTATGGAGTGATTTGGTTCAATTTAACCAATTAGGTCAATTGGGCTAAGTGGGCTAATTAGGTTAGGTTGACCATATTGGGTTCAAATGAAGGTTATGTTTAATATTGGATTAGAGATTGGTTGAATGCATTGGTTTCAATCAATCTGGTTTAGGATTTGATTTGGTCCAATTTGACCTTTTAGGCCAAATTGGGTCAACTTGAGTCAAAAGGTCTAATTAGCTTAGTTAGGCTCAATTGATTGAAATGGAGTGTCTAATAATGATCTACAATCATCAATAAAGGAATTAGATGGCTTGATTTGATCCAATGAGAGTTTAATTAGAGTATGGATTAATCATCTCTCTTAGGTTACTTTAGGTTGCAATGTATCAATTAGGTTTTGGCTCATTTGAACCCTTTAGGTCAAATGGGATAGGTCGGGTTGGTCACATTCCTTTGGTTTATTTGGCTTGATTGCAAGTATTGGCATGGATTGAAATGATCTAATGAATAATTGGAGAGGTTGAGAAAATTAGGTTGGATTTAGTTTACTTGAATGAGCTTAAGTTGAGTTATAGGATCGTGGTTAGGGTTAGGTTAAGACCCAAGTTAATTTGGTTTGGAGCTTGAATTAGATAACCAAAACCAAGTAATATTAATTGAATAGGTTTGAGGTAGGTTGTGTTTTATTTACATGAGCTTAAATTTGGATAAGTAAATAGGTAAGAGTTTTGGTTTAGACTATAGGATAGGTAGAACCTATTTGTCTTGAGGTATATCCTAGGATTAGGGTCATGCCCTCTAAGTCTCTAAGCTTAGATTTAGTATTTTTTTAATCACTAGAAGTGTCTTAGCAGTAAGAAAATTCAAATGTCTAGAAGGTTTCTAAGTCTAAGATGAGAAAGGTTAATCTCACTCCAAAAGTGAGGTCAACAATATCATAAGGGCAAAGAAAATGGAAATTTTTTAGTCTTATGTTCATGAACCTACATTGAATCTAAGAGTCACCAAAGGCATCAGACAACTATAAAATTTCTCATCTTTGCATTTAAAAGTAAAAGTAAAAAATAAGAAATTGATCATAAATTGAATTTAAAGTAATATGTTTTATTCTATATTTAAATGATTAAGTAAAATGAAAAATGAATCTTACCATAAGGGGTAAGAGAGTTAGAGGACTTCTTAAGTATATGTCTAAAAGCATACATTGAACATAAAAGGCAATCTTATTATAAAGAGTGAGATAGCAAATGCATCAATTTATGAGCAAGCTAATTAAGTTTTTTATCATAGAAGGAACCATAAAAACATTGACTAGTTTGATTGAAATTATTGAGTTTTAATAATTCAAATCAAGTCTTAAGATTAAATAAAACTTTTGAATTATGTGATTAAAGATCTTAAAAATTAAATGCATACTTTATCTCAATCATCAAAGATGATAAAGTGGACAAGTCGCACTATATTTACTAGAGACATTAGGTATAAAAGTAGTGATATATTTTATTAAAAATTATGAAATTAACTTCTCAAAGATCTCTTAAAAAATCTATGGCTAAAGAAAGAAACTAAGTAATCAAATCTATTATATCAAGTAAGGGCTATCTCTATTGAAAAGTGTTGGTGTTAGCTTCTGGATGAAATCTCTTAAAAATTAATGTTTTTAAAGATCTCTTATGATTAAACAAAGAAAACCTACTTATAATTGTATTTAAGAAAATTTATATCCATTATAATAACACATATGATCTCCAAAAAGATCTACAAGGAGTAGATATATATCAAAAGAAACTCCATCAAGAGAAAATATGAAATAAGCTTCTCAATAATTTTCTAGAAAGGAGATCACTTGAAAAGTTTTAAGAGGAAAATACAACTAATAAGTAATGTTCATATGTGGTAATAATTAAAATAAGGCTATCTCCACTAGGGAGTAAAAAAATCTAGTCTTAACAAGATTTACATAAAATAGATCCATTTAAACAAATAAAAAGACTAGATAAATATCTTTTTAAACATTTCTAAATGAAGTTTTTTATTAAAATAACTTTAAATATAATGACTAAATAAATTATATTCAAACTAAGGCCTACCATAATTAGTTTTTTAAGATCTTTTAAAGAGGAGATCTACTAAAAGGTCTCAATATGTACAACTAGATAAACCAAATCTATCCATAATTGTAGTTAAAGAAACGATATGTCAATTGAGGATAATAAATATAGCCTAATAAAAATATCTATGAGAAATTGATCTTTATTAAATATAATTCTATTAAAAGAGTAGTTTAAATAAACATTTCAAAAAAAAAATCATTTATAAAATCTATTACGGCTTTGATTGGATGAATTGAATTTATACATAACCAAAATTAAAATAAGGCTACCTCCATGATACTTTGGGATTTTATCTTTTAAAAAATCTATCAAAATAAAGATATTAAATATTGAGAATCCATTAAAAAAAGATAGAATTTATCCATAATTACATCAAAATAGGGATTATCTATTCCGAGAATGATGGAGTGAGTTTCCCAAGAATGTTTTAAAAAAGGGCCTATATATGGTCTCAAGAATCATAGTAAAAAAAATAATTTTAGCAACACATAATAAGATAGCCATATATATATATATATATATATATATATATATATATATATATATATATATATATATATATATATATATATATATATATATATATATATATATATATATATATATATATATATATATATATATATATATATATATATATATATATATATTAAGACAATCTCTTAGAAAATTGAAATCTGAAAATTGGACAAACTAGCATTATAAAATTATTTTAAATAATGATATATTCATAGCGAATAGTAGGATTTAACCTTAAAAAGATTTTGAAAGAAAGTAAACCTATATCAACAAAGATCTATCAAGTTTAATAATTAAAATAGTTTCAAAAAGATTTTATTCAAATAAGATATTTTTGTTAAATATAAAAAGATTTAGACCCTAGTTTATTATTCAAACCTTAACTTGATATGTCAACATAACTAATTTCACAAATTATTCAAGAAGGCATAGATTCTTTAAACAAACATAAATATTTGATAATAAAATTTGAAATGTCATAAGTAGGTATATCAAGTCAACATTATGTAATTTATAATATAATTTATTTATTAAAAATTTAACTAAAATATGGTGCAATATACATGCATGGTGCATTAAGGGGAATTGCATCAAAGTACATTATAAATAGAAGGATTTAAGAGGTTGCATGCATTTGATTATGATATATCAAGCCATTATACTAAAGTATGCTACAACACAAAACTAAAAGTATTATGAGCATACAACCATGGCGTATTTGAAGATATTATACTAATACATATTTTTTGACCTCATTTTTGAATGAGGTTAACATTTCTTCCAAAGATAGTCTTTATTACTTCTAATCCTAAATTAGAAAGTCTTCTAACTAAGCACTTAAGTCATTACACTTAATGATCTAGTGCACTCTCCTTGGACTAATTTAACTTAATAGCTTTATTTAGATTCAACCCAAATCTTCAACCTAAACATAAACCACTCTAAATTTGAAATTGATTAAGCCTAGATTAGGGTTTAATTAGGGAACTAAACATAATTACCTTAATTAAGCTAATGACCATATAAAGCTAAGAAAATTAAAATTAAATCCAAAACGAAGCCAAATTAAATGAAATTAGAAGCATAAAACCATGATATAAAATTAAATGAACCCAAATCCAAACCAAAAGTCAAAGATTAGTCAACCCCTTTACATAGGTTTGACTTATATGGATCCCACCAAGTCAAAGGTCAACCCACAAAAAATTGACCAAATAAATTCATTCTAAATGGTTAGGGTAATGATATGAGCATATGTAAGTCTAATGTGGCCTTAATTAGGCTTAGGCTAAATGGGTCTTATTGGGTTTAAACCCAAATCAAACTTAAATAAACTCAAATCAATTATTCAAAATCATTTGAATATGATTATTGAACATAAACCAACCCATCATTGGGTCCAATTTGGCCATTTTGGTCATTTGGCCCAAAGGAACCCAAACTTAACCCATTTAGTCTAACTTGGGTCAAATGGGTTCAAAATGAAATAAAATTGCAATTGTTTGATCCAATACATTCCGAATTGCTTGGATTAATCCAATTGAAATTAAACACATTATAATTGAGCCAAATAAACTATTTGACTTAATTAAAATCAACTAAATCCAATTACATCAAAATGGACTAAACCTAAAGTAAGCACTCCATAAGTTTTAAAATCCTTGAAACCCTTTGA
The DNA here is from genome assembly GCA_021442155.1 of Cymbidium sinense. Classification (NCBI taxonomy): domain Eukaryota; kingdom Viridiplantae; phylum Streptophyta; class Magnoliopsida; order Asparagales; family Orchidaceae; genus Cymbidium; species Cymbidium sinense. The sequence continues at coordinate 37,519,810 of CM038224.1, forward strand.
TTAAAGAGTTCATTAATGATTAAATGGGCACAATCCAAGCATTAATCCAAGGCTAATTCATTAAGTGATGCAGCTTAGATCAAACTAATAAAAAAATCATTAAATGGCATAATTCAAAAATGATCCTAACCCAATCTTCAACTAATTCACTTATGATGAAACCAAGTCATTCCTAAACCTAATTAATGTTGATTCCCAGCCAAGATTAAGTCACTTAAGCAACTTCAAATAAGCCCAAAGCCAAGAAGATGACATGGAAAGTCAAAGGCATGTAAAGCCAATTCCAACCCTATAACCTCATTCTCAATCCACCTCTTTTACTTAGGCAGGTGTTAGATGGCTAGTAAGCCATGTAACTAATTTCTAAGGATTTTAATCACCTCAGCCAACCAAGAGGAGAAGAATACCATGCTTAAGAGGCTCGACTTCAATGGTATCTTCTCCTAGAGCAATTCCCAAGTGAAACAGACCATCCCATTACCTTCCTTACCTCACACCAAGTTGAAACCCATCTTCCCTCGATCCCTTAACCACCAGGAGGCTGGAGAATGACCAAAGCTAATGAAATCCAAGCCAAGGTTGGTCAAAGAGGTGATCCAAAGGGATGAAACTCAATTACTTTGGCACGCAAGCTTCCCACACTATTCTACAGCTATTAGAGTCAACCCCAGCACTAGAGATCGTCAGGATCGAGGTATGCCATTAACGACCTCCCTTAAGCATTCAAGTTTGGTACTTTTTGAAGAAATTTGATCTCAAGTGAGATCAAACTATTTAGATCTCTATATTTTCATCCACTTATGGATTTGGAATCAAAATTGCATGGTTTTCATAGTTGGATGGCCAGAAATCATGCAAAAATGATAGATGACTCTCAGCCTGCGTCATCACTGTAGGAGACGTAATCTTCACCACCCGTTCCTTTTAAAAAACATATGATTGAGATCTAGCTAGATCTTTGATTAAATCTGATAAGAGGAACCGCGTGTTGAATCATGGTCATCTGATCTTTGATCAGACGGTCCGTACTTAACCCACATGCGCTGCCTTTTAAACGCGGATCCACGTGAATCCAACGTGGCACAATGACGCGGTGCCATGATGAATCGATGTGAATTTGATGCATAGAAATGGAAATTTTGAGTTTTCTGAATTAAAAAATTAAGAAAAATGCTTAAAATTCAAAAATCATAGAAAATTAAAAATAAATCCAAAAAAAAATATACAAAGTTGGGTTCTATGGATTCATCTTGATGAGAGGAATCCATTAAAATTAAAATCCTCAAATTACAATGGATGTTTTGGCCTTAATTTAGGTTTGAATGAAAAATTTTATACCAGAATTAATCTCAAACCAATAATCAAATTAAAATGAAACTTTGGGAATTGAAATTGATGTTAAGGCACACATTAGGTTAATTTTTCATAATCTATTGAGTAATAAATCTTAATATTAGAAATTTAAAATCCTAGACCTTCTTTTTCATGAAATAAAATTAATAAAAAATTAAATAAATGATGGAAATTCATCAAAATAATTCAAAACATCATAATATATCCTAATTATCATAAATAAGCTATTGAAACCCATGGGAACATAATAAATTATAAAATTGCTTAATTAGGCCATCAATTGAATTAAATAATTCAATTAATTTATCTAAATTTAAATAAATCACTATAAATCAACTAAAACCCCAAAAATTATGAATAAACCCTCATAAAATTCTTATTCCATAGGAGAATCAAGAAAAAATAAAACCCCTAAATAATTTCCACTAAATTAGGTCTACTTTAGGTTTTAATGAAGTGATTAAAACCTTAATTACACCTTAATTACATATCTAATCGAAGTGAAATTTTAGGGAAATAAAAAAAGAAAGGAACCTCACTTGTCATAAAAATTTCAAATCCATTTGACCTGTGGATTGAGAGAAATTGAAATTTTAAATCTCTTGGTCAATTTAAGGGAAATATTAAATTAGAAAAATTACATAAATTATAAAATATATAACATAAATTTAAGACATTATAATTGATATTAGAACACTTAAATAAAATACCTAAGCCAATTGAAAGTAATAGAATCTAGATAATCATAAGTTAATGATCATGATTAATGAAAAAAATGAAATTAATCATATTTAACAATAATAATTCCTTAAACCATAATAATTCCACTTAAAAATTGAAATATAAAGTTCATTGACCTCTGAAACTCATAATTTATCAATATTCAAGTACGTAAAAATCATTTGGATTAAGGAATGGAATGGTATAAATGCAAATATGAAAGGTTAAGTATAATTAAAACCTTAAGCTAGGTTGAATTAAACATAAAATAACAAAGTAACATAAGGCAACTTTAATACACAAAGGAATAACCTTTCTTTAAATTCTTAAAGTCATGAAAAGGAAAAAATTACAATAGGCTAAATGTTCTCTCCAAATGCATAATGATCATTCCTTTAAAATTAATTAAAGTAAATTAAACCATTCCATAATGTATTAAATATACAATTTGAAATTAATCATCTAAGTCTAAATTGATTAGCAAACCTTAAAGAATTTCATGAAATGAATAAATTAAAACAAGAAAGAATCATTAATGTGAATGAGTTATAGAATTGAAGAATAATAAATTGAATAATCTTAAACACAATAAATTGAATATAAATTTACTTAGGTTAATGAACATTAATGAAAATGAACAAATGAAAATCACTTGAATTGAATGAATGAAATACTTACACCTAATATAATGAGAAAACTATATAATTCTAAAAATTAAATAAATCAAATGAAAATAAAATGAAACTATACCCTAAATAAAACTAATAAAATAAAATAAACAAAAATGAATATTGTTGACCTCCACACATGATCCACAGTAAAACTGGATTTATGGAGCAAATTTGACAGACTTCGGATGCAATAGTGTGCAAATAGAAACTAAAATACACTAAATGTCATCAAAATTAGTCGAAACGATCTCCAATTGATGAACAAACTTCACCATCTTATTTAGAGAGTTAGAATTGATCAGAATATACATCTTGCATAATTCGATGGTTGACCGATCAAGAAGGAGAGTTTTCGACGCTCATGGTATTGAGTCGGAGATTGCGGCGTTCACGACCTCCGTTCATGAAATTGATCATGTCGTTAGCATCGAAATATCGAAACCTATCAAATCAGATTACCTGCACTCCTTTCGGACGAGACTATATGAATGTCAAGCCGTTGGAAGCATTAATGAGCATTTTTTAACTAAAATTGATCTAATTCGACACCGACTTGAACCAAAAAATAAGATCAGCTCCTTTGTGTCGCGAAGAAAATAACCTAAGATTGATATATATACTAACTAAATGATTATGTCATCATAAAGATCTGAATTAGCGTTGATTTAATCGATAAAATGAAAAGAACACTTTATAAATATCCATAATACCCAACCCTATTCCTCATAACGATACTATTCATAGCCCTATACTCTCTTTTTGTACCGCAACTCCCCTGTCCGCTTAGCACTCTCTCCCGATCAAAGGCCAATCGAGCTCTCCATCTCTCGTTCTCTTCTCTCGAGCGAGAATCCAAGATGAACGGGCATTCAGTCTTCTTGTCTTACTCACTCCTGTCTGTTCAACCGAACAGCAGCCAGGCGACCCAAGCCCCAGCTCCCATTGACCAGAAATCTTTCCTATTGCCTGGCTTCTCCTCCTAGTTGGACATCTGGTTCTCCTCATTGGTTCCTCTTCTTCATTCGTCTTTGGTTCGCACACAATCAGAGTCATACGTCTTGTCCATTACTCTACTTGAAGCTACAATCGGCCCTACTCCCTCTTCTCCCAATCCCGTTCTCCATCCTCAACCTAGCCGCCAGCATCTCTACCATCTTCCCTACTTCTTCTTCCTCCATTTCCAATAGTTGAAGAAAAGCCACAAAGGTAACCTACGTCTTTCCTCATATCCATACTACACATGCTTCAGCTTGTCTAAATCCCATGAACCTGCTGTGCACCTACCCCATCTTTGAACTTCTAACACTCATGCACGTCTCCCTTTCCACGTGAAAACCAACCTACCAAGCTACTGGACATCCCATTTCCCTCTTGATTTTCCAATATCCACAGCCCTTTCTCAACACATCATATCTAGTTGTGGTAGATAAGTGTAGTTATTTGGCATGAAAGCACTTAATAATTGGATCAACTTTATGATTAAGGAGATGATGAGTTTAAGTCTTGGTTTTTGCTTGTAGATAATATTGTGATTGAATCCTATTCAAAACTTGTTCGAGTTTTGCTACCAAACATCCATCTTGTTATTTGAATGGAATAGGATAGAAGAAGGGACAGATCCATGAAATTTAATAGCGATATTCTCAATATTTAATAGGATTAAATTTGATTTAAGCTAAGTCCTATTTTGAAATCAGTGGCCAATTTATCTTTTACGACCTTCTCCAAAACTTATTACTATATTGATTCCTACATCATTTCTTGTGGATCATGAGTGCAAAAATTGAACACAAGATCATTAAATATAAATACTCGTACACAGCTTTTTGACACGCTAGGAAAACTCGTGATTTCACATAGGTGTATGAAGACCTCGTCATGCTCAGTAGAGCTAACGTGTTAGAAGACTACGATCATAGTGCCAAGGCCCCACATTATCTTTCGGTAAATTTGAAAAGCTGAATAGACTATTGATACAACAACAACAACAAGCCTTTATCCCACTAAGTGGGGTTGGCTTCATGAATCCTTCGTCTCCATTGTATCCTATTATGTGTCAAATTCTAATTTGATTCAAGTATAGTAAGGTCATTTTTTAATACATCTTAACCAAGTATTTTTAGGTCTACTGCTACCTTTCTTAATATAAGGCAAATCTAATGCAACTACTCTCCTAACCGGGTCATCGGATGTCCGATGCTTTATGTGGCCAAATCATCTAAAGCGACTCTTTCTAATCTTATCTGCCACTGGTACTACTCCAACTTTTTTCCAAACATACTCATTTCGCATTTTATCTCTGAGAGTAAAGCCACTCATCCACCTGAGCATCCTCATCTCTATAACACTTAACTTAGTCTTATGCTTCTCTTATAGTGGCCAACATTCTGTACCATAAGTCATTGCAGGTCTTACCACCATCTTATAAAACTTTTCCTTAAGTTTAAGTGAAACTTTTCTATCACAGAACAGGCCAGATGCATTCCTCCACTTCAACCTGTTGACCTCATTTTTGGATGAGGTTAATTTGGCATTTGAGAGATCCTAATCTCAAATAGAATTTTCTTAATTCAATATTTAGGACACCTCACCTAGTGTCCTAGAAAATCTTTTTGAGTTTGTTCTAACCTATGTGATATAGGTAGAATCAATCCAAATTTTCAATTTGGATTAACTCAAATAAATCAAATTAAAATGAAGAAAAGAAAACCAATTTCATTTGAATTTAAATTGATCACTTGAACTCATTTGAAATCATACTAACCCACTTTAAGCAAAATGAGTTAAAATGAAATTAAATTTAAAATCAAATTTAAATGGCTTAAATCATAATGCAATTGATCATCAAATTACATTATGGTATTAAAAAATAAACTAAACAAATTCAAAGGAAAAGTTAATCTCAAATCCACTAAGAAAACTCAAATGCAATTAAATCTAATCTCAAATCTATTTTGATATTAATTTAAGCATATCATACTTTAATTCAAACTAAGATTATAATGTCATATTGCATGAAAATAATAAAAGTAAAATAAATAAATAAAGAGAATTAAAAAAAAGGAAAATGGGAAGAAAGAAAAATGCCAATTTCCTTCTTCCACTTTTTCCTATCCTCATCCCAAACTACCTTCTAATCAAAGATGGCTGCCTTCAAGTGAAGGGAGGCAATCAAGCATAGAAAAGCCAACCAAGGAGAGAAGATAAGAAAAAAGAGAGGAGAGAACATAAAAGTTTCGGCCATGAGGAAAAAAGTATATACACACTCTCTCAAGGCAAGAAAAGCTCACACACACCATCCAACATCAAAACTAAAGCCAAACGAAATCCCCCTACCCTCCAAGTGCTCTCAACCATTGGGAACACCAAAACCAAAAATTCAATCAAAATCTTGGGCAAGAGATCAACCCAAGGAATTAGCTCAATTCTTTCAGACTTTCCTTGAAGAAATAAAGCTAGTGGAATTGATTTCAACGTCTAAAGCTCCCTAAATGGTATGCCATTATGACCCCTCTTTTTTATTTAAAGCTTTTGGCCTTGATCATTTCCATACAAGGCTTGTTCTCCAGTGAGAACAAGCCATATGGATTGAAAGAGGATCTTTCAGTGATCATGTAGCACTTTAAATCATCCAATTTGGTTAGATCAAAGTTATTAGCAAAACAAGTTGGATGGTCCCCGCCCATGAGATGGGGCGATCGGGACCGTCGTTTCTTTTAAAAGAGATGGACGGTCCAGATCAAACTTAATTCTGATTAAATCCCTTTAGGAATCGTGAGAATAATAGGGACCGTCCGATCACGTGGTCTCAGGGATCAAGCACACGCTCTTGATCCATGGCGCGGGATCATCAGGGACCATTCAATCTTTGATCGGATGGTCCAAAGCTAATCCCGCTCGTTTTAGTTAAAATGCGTGGGACCCATAACTTAAAAATCGTTAAAAAAATCGTTAAGCGACGATTTAATTAATTAAAAAAAATTCAAAAAATTTCAAAACATCATAACAAATCAAAGAAAAATTAGAAAAATCTAAATAAAAGCCCTTTGGATTTGTCTGGATGAGAGGAATCCATAGAAATTAAAATCCTCAAATTTTATTAGGTTATTTTTCCTTAATTTAGGTTTAATTTAAAAACATTAAACCTTAATTACTCTTAAATTAATAATCCAATTAATTTGAAACTTTGGGGAAATGAAATTAAGCTTAAAAGATACCTTAGATAAATTTTTGGGGATTTAATTCTCTAAAATAAAATGAAATTAAAATTTTATGTGAGTTAACCATTAAATTAAATAAATTAATTACCCTTTAAAAAATAATTATAAAATTTTAATTTAATAATCTTAAATCAAAAATAATGAACATAGAATAATAATTTAACTTAATTAAACTAATATGAACTTAATATGAACTTAATTAATTTAATTTGATAATTAAAAGAATAAAATAATTCAATTAAATAACTTGAACTTAATTAAATCATAATAAATCAATCAGTTATCCAAAAATTATGAATAAACCCTCATTGGAAAGGTATTTCAGTGTTAAATATGTAAAAAAATAAAATCTTTTAATTAATCTTAATAAATTAATCTTAATTTAAGTTTTAATGAAATAATTAAAACCTTAATTACACCCTAATTACATCTTTAATTAAACTGAAACATTAGGAACATATAATTGACATGTAACCCCACTTGTCATAATTATCTGAGTCCCAATTGATCTATAAATTTGGAATTCTTGAATTTTCAAATCTCTAGGTCAATATGAACTAAATAATAATTAAGAATAATCATTAATTCATTAAATCAACAAATAAATTGAACCAATCCGAAATAAACATCAGAAAAAACTTAGGGAAATTCATCAAAACTTCCCAAGTCAAAGAATCTAATCAAATAACAAAGTTTTAAGAAAATTAGTGCTTAATGAAATTCAAATATAATTGAAAAGTTAAACTTAATAAAATCACTTATCTTTAATGAATTTAAATAATAAACTTAAAACCTAGATTAATCAAATCGATCAAGTAATTAACCTAAGTATTTTAGGTTTAGAATAATTTATAAACAAACCTAAGATATTAATTCATATTAATGAACTTAAAACTTAAGCTTATAAATTCATAATTTAACATCTTAAGTTAAATTGAATGAAATCAAACTTAAATTGAACTCTTTAAAACAACATAAGACAAATCAAATCAAATCCATATAACTTAATTCAAAATGAAATAAATCAAATAAATTAAATCAAACAATAAAGCAATTCAAATGAAATAACATAAATCAAACCCCAACATAAATAAAATCAAAAGGAGTAATTAAAATACTTAAGGATTTTAGTTAGACTTTTGGAAGCCTCATTAGAATTTAGGATGCAGAATAAAGTGAGTTTCACCTAAAAATGAAATTCATTCTATTTCACATTCTTGAAAACCTATACAACTTTCACCAAATAGAATGAGCATAAAAAAATGAATTAAATCATTAAATCATTTGAATTGAAACCAACCAATGGTAAAAAATTAAAATAATTCAAATTTCAAACTTCAAAACTTAAACTTAAAGGCCTAGCAAAGTCTTACCACACAAACCCCACTGACACACTAGATTATTTGGGAGTGGACCTTAGATCTAGATTAGATCATTCTGCGATTTTCTTTTAATCTCCTGTGATATGTTATGATGTGCTTCACATGTCTATGTGGTGTATTGCTTTAGACTGGATGCCTAAGCTTGTTTGTTCATTAGGCGTTCTTTCATTTAACATTATTTTCAGGACTGTAAAGGGATCCGTAATAAATAAATCATAAAATTATGTTTACCGCTTGCTGCTAAAATCCCTTAACATAGTCCATAGAATTGGGCAAGCAACTAATGCTAAAACCCATATGTTTGGAAAATATAAACCGCTTGGTGTCTTTGTGTGTGTTTTTCCCATTTTTTTTAGCTTAGGATTTTCTTTAAATTTTAAATAATTTGAGCTTAGGTTAGGATCTGGGTCTAGGATTAGCGGGGAGGCCCAACCGGAGATGGTGTAGTGGTCCCCTGATGGATGTCGAAGGAGACTTTCAAGAAGAGACTTAGATCACTTGTAGTCTAGGGGTTGTATAAGGGCGAACTTCGGCCCCATTTTTCTTTCTTACGGGTGTACTGAAGGCCTTTTCATTATATAATTTAATTTGGCTTGATTTATTTTGGGTGCTTAGAAATAACATGCTTTTCTTAGGTTTCTTTCTGTATGTTTATCTTGTGATGTATGCCCTGTGTAGGCTCATAGGATAAATTAAATTTTCTAAATCAATCAAAACATAAAATAAATACAACTCATAATCTTCATATAAAGGCCTAGGTATTAAAACAAGATAACATATATAACAACCCCTTAGCTGAATGTCATGCATAATCATATTATTTCACTCTTGATTAATGAAGAAATTTCATCTTTACCTACGCTTGACCTTTGAGAGCCTATGATGGAAGTACACCTTCTTCTATTCTGATTTGGCCCATAATATTTTTTCTAATTACATGCATTAGGCATAAATTGCATTCCTTATGGCCTAAATGAATCGTGAGTCAAAAATTATTAAAATTTAAAAATGCATGCATTAGTTATATGCATCTTCATACCTACATGATCTTAGGGATTAGGGAGTAAGTCTAGGTTCATAAATTTCTTTCCTAAAATTGTAATGTGACCATCTTGCATTCATATGACTTAGCCTCATGGTTTTAAAATGCTTAAGTGGTGTTAGTGGCGACCTTCTCCAGCGGTTGTAAGCCCGGAAGAGTCGGGGATAGGTTAGTTCCTTCAAGTGAAGAGACCAATGATTCCCAAGAATATAACTAGTCGCATCCGTGCGGCATCCAGGTTACGAGCATCCTTTTAGGAATAAGTCTTCAACCCTAGGCATTTCTCCAGTCTTCTGCTGCTTGAATCTAAGTCCTAGATTTCTAAGAAAATGATAACTTGAAATCTAAAATTAAATCCCAAATTTGAAACCCAATCATAAGATAGATGAAATGTCTACTGGGCATCTCAGTATCAATAGACATTTCCTACTCTTTTTCGTTTGAATCTTAAAAATAACTCTCTCCAATTTAGACCTCTCCCAATTGAATTTCCAAAAATCAATCGCTTGAAAGCTATCCTAGTAGTCTTTAGGAATAGCCACTTATTTCTTTAATCGAGAGTATTCTTAGGAAGAGACCCTTCCTAAGATGTAATTAACTATGAGGCTTGCCTTTATAACTAGGATCGTGATAAAATTGACCTTCTACTTTTCTATGTAGTTTAGAGGAAAATACTTTTGACCCATTAGCCAAGTCTTTTATTAAAATGATCAGATCTATTACGAAAAGCATGTTTATCTTTTAAGATAATATGTTTATTCCTTAATGCCGTATTTGATCATCTAAATAAAATATTCCTAAACTCTATGTGGCATCATTTTCTTTTCTCTATTCAGAGAGAAAAAGAAAACCAACACAACCATCCAACTTGAATTCTATTAATAACATCTCAATCTATTTCACCATCATCTTGAACAATAGAGCCTAAATATATCCTCAATCTATTAATGTACACCTAATGTCACAACACTACCACTAGAACTTCTACTAAAATTACACTCCATATATTCACTTTAAATTTACTTAAATGAAAACCTTTAGACTCTATTGTTGACCTCCATAATTCAAGTTTCTCTTGGACTCCCTCTCTAGTCTTATCAACAAGAAGAATGTCATCAGCAAAAGCATACACTAAGGTACATCCTGTAAATGCCTAGTAAGAACATTCATAACTAAACAAAAAGATAAGGGCTTAAAGCTAATCCTTGATGTGATCCAACTGAAATGGGAATATATTTTGTCAATCCTCCATGTGTTTGGACACATGTAACAGCTCTAGTATATATATCCTTAATGACTTGAATATAACCAATATTAACTCCTTTCTGTTCTAGAACTCTCCAAAGAACATTTCTTGAAACTTTATCATAAGCTTTCTCTAAATCAATAAATATCATATGTAGATCCTCCTTACTTTCTCTATACTTCTCCATCAAACCTCTTAACAAATGTATAGGATCCATAGTAGATCTACCTCGCATGAAACCAAGGTGATTGTAAGAAACTTTTGTATCATATCATAACCTATGCTCAATTACTCTCTCCCATAATTTTAATGTATGACACATTAACTTAATTTCTCTATAACTTGCTCTTAAAAATATTTTTATTTGTGTTCTTTAAGTGTTCCCATCTAATCCTAGGATAATAATTTGATTTATTTTTCTCTTACAATCTTTCATCTTAAAATCTAATACTAACAATTGATGTTGGGTACTTAAACTTTCACATGAAATGACCTTACAATCATTATAATCTAAATGATCTATTTATCTTATCAGAAAATAATCAATCTGTGTTTTACTAGATCCATTTTTATAAATAATAATATGTTCATCTCTTTTCTTAAATAAAGTATTAGCAACTACAAAATCATAAGCTAAGGTAAAATCTAATATAGTCATACCTTCTTCATTAGTCACACCAAATCCATAACCACCATGAATACTTTTAAAATCTTCTACCACTCCACCAACATGTCCATTTAAATCTTCTCCAATAAATACTTGTTTTCTTCAAAAGGTATCTTTTGTATTAATCCCTCTAATTCATTCCAAAATTTTTTCTTTTGAGCTTACATCCAAACCTACTTGATGAGCATAAACACTTATAACATTGATAATCTTAGTATCAATAATAATGTTTAAAGTTATAATTCTATCTCCACATTTATTAATATTTATAACATTATCCTTCAAACTTTTATCTATAATCATACCTACACTATTTCTAGTTCGACTTCTACCTGAATACCAAAGTTTAAAACATAAACAATCAATCTCCTTGGCCTTCTCCCCAACCCATTTACTTTCTTGAACACATAAAATATTTATCTTCATAAATCATAATATCTTTCATTACCTATAAGAGTACCTACTATTCCAAGATCTAACCTAATTCTAGTTTCATGGACTAACTTCTTTGTCGCATTATTGTCCATAATGTGGAACCCTTGCTTATTTAACTTGCACCGGGCGTCGTCCTTACACATTTTTTACTGTATTCAAGCCATACAGTGCATCATTTCCAGGAGACGCCCTAGCATTAACACAATGAGTTAAAGGATTCATGTGATGATTATTTCGACAAGATTTACGCTAGATGTCGACTACCTATCACAACCCTCCACTTTTCACATCCGGACTTTGGATCAGCAAAGGTAGTGTTAAAATCATTGTGGGGAAGATGCTAGGAGGCTACCAAAATTTAAACTAATATAAGACTTAATTAATTTAATGTAAATTAAACTCTAAGCTCAAAATTAAAATCTAAATTGAAATTACAGGTGTTTAAAAATCCCATTTTGCTCAGTGACTAGCGGTGAGGACCATGATCGTAGTGTCTGAGACATTGACTATTATTAGTGACGAGAAGGCTAATAACTCGATGCAAGCCCCTACAGGCGGCTTGACTGCAGCTCAATTTTGGACTAACAATGAACTAAAAAGAACTTAAGTATGATCTAAACATAGCTTAAATAAAAACTTAAGCAAGATTCTATAAATAAAAAAAGACTTGGATGAGATTCATAATAAACTTGAAGGCTAGACGAAGTGCCTGGACAACATATCCTATTGAGCAATTAAATTATATAACTCATCATATTCAACGTATTGAATATGATTCAAAATGAATATAAATAAGATTTGCTATGAGTTTGGAGGCTCAATGATAAATAGAATGAGAACATAAATAATACTTATAAGGAACACATAGAGAACTTGATTGTTTATGTACATGAATGTCATCCATTACTAGACAATCTAATCCATAAGTTGAGCTCTAAATGAACTAAAAGGATTTGCATGAGATGTGCAAATAAACATGGTGATTACTTTGTAAGAAAGACAAATACTAAGTAGCTAGCTTACAAGTAGGAATGAGATAGAATAGCTCACTGATGAGCATGAACAGAACTATTTACTGAATGCTTAGATAATGATATATCTGATGAATTAAAGATAATAAAAAAGTATAAAATATACTTATAATAAGCTTATAAGCTAATCAATAAGCACAGATGAGACTTGTTGAATATTTCAAATTCAATAACAAAGAAATAAATACAAATATTGGTACGATACTTTGTATTAAATAAGACCTAAAATACAATGCCACCAGATCTGCACCACATTAATGCTAGCAAACATAAATTGTTGACTTAAATTCTAAATTGAGTTCAAATGTATTCATTTTGCTTAAATTATGGAGCCAACTATCACTCAATTCAAGTGCTTCAGAATTTGTGCAATCATTTGAATGAAATGAGTTCTTGTATGAAATATAAAATAATTTTCAATTTAAATCGATATTTCTAAAACTTGTATAAGTGTTTAAATCAGCATATATTATCTAAATATATGAATCTGCATGAGAATGCTTTATTTGATTCTTATCTAGATTCAAAAAATAAGATGTATTATAGCTTTCTCCACTTAAGAAAATTTGAGAAAATTTATGTCATATGACAAGATAAATATTTAACTCAATGAATGAAACAAGATATCAACATGAAATTATCATAAAAAATATCTAAGATATTTATATTCATATTCTTAAATTCAAAATTCTTAAAATATAAATCTAAGTTTGATCCTTTATTATTAAATTAATAGAATTGACAAGATCTAGAATAAGAAACTGAATGATCAAGCATACTTATATTCAATGATAAAAGAAAGTTTTCAATTGAGGATAGCATAAAAAATGTAACTCAAATGAATTAATCAAAATCAAGTTTCAATACAAATATAAAGATAATTTATTCTTAAATAGTTAAATGGAATTCACTATTTATATCTTAAAGTTAAACTCAATTCATCAAACTTCCGTAATTATTTAGCGAAGGTGACAAATTAGATAAACTTCTCAAGATAATGTGTCAAGTGTTCTACTATTTTACCAATCAATCTCATTAAAGAAGTTGTCTGTCCTCTTTTCTTGTGATTAAAAGGCTCTACATATAATGTTACAAACATATTATAGTAGAATGAATTTATATTAGATGATTATCTTGATGTTCCCAATGACTCTTATTGAGATGAATCATATGATTCATGATAGGAAAAAAATTGATAAGGTGACTCAAATTTATCTAGATAAATCAAAGTCTATAGGTTCCTTTAGACACAAAGTCACAAGGATCCTTCTGGGGAGGACTATCTCTCTAACCATGTAGACTAGAGAACAACAAAGGGATGATAGAACCATGAGATTTTTATAGGGTGTGTCATCATTCCCCCCAACCATACGCTTTTAGTTAAAATGATAAATTTCATAAATTCATAATTTTATACTCCATATGCTGCTACTATATGCTTTGATTTATCTAATGACTAAATTTTAATCAAAAGTTCTCTTACATTGAGGGTAATTAACTATGTGCTTGCTATAAAACAACTAGATCTAAGTCCTCACAAAATGAGGGCAAAAATCTTAGAGACTTATCTACTATGTGATGCCTTTCTAAAAATTTGATAACATATCAAACTCTTAATGAGAATCAAATTTTAGCCCATAAATATTAAATCAAAGAATATAAACATTAAAAACATAATCAATCTAAAGTTCTACAAGTAAAACAAATTTAATATACAAGTAAAGTAAACTTAATAACTTAAGAAGATATAAATCTTCATAATCAATAAAGTAAATATATAAAATAAAAATGAATCAAATTAAGAGAATAAAAGATAAATATCAATATCAAGCCAATGAAATTAGAATAATAATAACAAGTAAATTAACTTAAAGATAAAATTGAATCAAATAATAATAAGAAATGAATTAAAACCTCAAGTTAAAATTAATCACAATATTGTTTATAAAGAACTCAAAACATAAAATATTAAATAAAAAGAATAAAGAAATTTAAAAAAAAATGAAATAAACTAAACTAGTTCAAACCTTTAAATTTAAATAAAAGTTCAATTAAAATACTTATAATTTTAATTAGAGTGTTGACCTCCACATATGTGTCATAAGTCAAGTCAGACAAGTCAAATTTTTGACTTGAAGCGACAAGATAAGGAAATGCATGATTCACCAAAAAAATAAATGACCTCCAATCATGAACGAACTTATCACGCTTAAACATCAAAATTTAAGATATAAATATTACATAATCTAAAACAATGAAAGGTAACAGCTATCAATGTGTCGCATGCATATCGATTAAGAATGATGTCCAATGACCTCCTCATAAATTGATCATGTAGTATAAACATCAAAAAAAGATCAAATGACTATCCACGCAATTTAGCTGAAATATCAAATGATTTTTCATGTAAATCGAAAATAAATATAAAGATGTTAAAATTAACTCAAATGACTCCATTTTTGAATTTGCCATCATATTCAAAATATCAAAGGAAAAATAAATAGATAACTGATAATCAACCAATCAAGAATCGAAATCCCAAATATTGACATATCAATATGTATACGAAACTAAATGACCTTGAGAAAATGATATGCAATTAGCTTCAAAACATCAAAATCTATCAAGTAAGACTATCTGACTAATTACAAGTCTATGAAAATTGAGCTAAGTGACGCATATTTTGATGAAATTGACTAATTTAATGTCAAAACCAAAATTCGACATGAAAGATTTGCAATGTTAATATCAAATAACCTTTAATTGATATATATATTGATTAACTAGTCTTGTCGGCGTAAACTTCACGTTAAAGTCGATTAACTAATTTAAAAATCAATTTCAAGACTAAAACCTATTCAGTTTAAATCCAATTCTAATGCCTGATCTCAAATCTTAACTTTTCCTCACGCACAGTTTATATTTTATCAGACGAAAATAAGATCTTCTTTCTTAGATAAGTTCTTATCACTATCCTCTTCCACTAGGATCTGAAGATTTCTATTTCTCCTTCCTTAATAAAAATTTATCTCTATTTATTTTTCCTTCATTATTCTTTTCTCCTCTCAAAGCAATTTTTCTATTTCCAAAACTAGAAATCTTCTCCCCACTTCTTTTCTTTTCCTCCTTCATCACATGAGAAATCAAATTCATATCCTCCTTCAAGCTTCTAACTAAAAAATTCATCTCCTTTCCTCACAAATAATCCAAAAATTCCTTGAATTTCCTCATTCTTTATTTTCTTGATTTTCCTCATTTTCTCAACCCACAATGCTCATTTATCTTTCAACCATTTAACTAAATAAGAACAATATCATTATGTTTCTTCTGATTTGACATCGCCTTTATCGCATTCATGTTGGAACCAAGGAACATCATTAGGAGTTCTTCTTGGTTTTGATCCTTGCTATTCCTTTTACCTTTTATTGAATCAAGAGGAATACCATCAAAGTGGGTTCTTCTTTTCGATTCCAACTTGTCTTTTCCAAATATACAAGCATAAAACATGAGTCAAAAAAACATGATGAATTGATAAATATATGCTTATATTTCTTTGAAAGCCTCATCGTTCATTATAATTCACGAGATGAAAATAATGGTAAGAAGACACCACTGCTATGCTCATTATATAGTAAGAACATCTGTTAGATGTCGCCACCCTAAATTTAATCACAAAATTTGCCAAAATCTTAACACTTGAAAAATGAAAATAAAAGAAGCTTAAGAATGTTAAGCAAGGAAACCTAAAGCTAAAATCAAATTAAGAATTTGAAACAAAAAAAGGGGAGGGAAAAGAACATATAATAAATAAAAAAGTATAAAAAAAAAAAAAGAGAAATGAAAAGCACTTACAAAACTTTTTTAAATGGAATTGAAAGCCCACTAAAATTTTTCAATTCTTCTCTTTCAAACACTCCAACTTTAAAAAAAATGGAATGGAAAAGATATTAGCTTTATTTATGAAATTGAATAGTGAAGGACCCATTTCAAAAAAAAAAGAGGGAGGAAATGAATGTAGAAGAGTTGAATAAGTCTCCTATACAGCATAACTAACTTCAGAAGCACTTAAAAATTTTGATATTTGAAGTTCATTAATACTAATTAGAACATTTATGAAATCTATGAGTTAATCAATTGAAAAAGAGAAAAGATATATATATATATATATATATATATATATAATATTTAAATATATATATATATATATATATATATATATATATATATAAAAATAATATATATATATAATAATATTCATAATATTGATCTATTTGTGTTTGAAATATCTAAGGATGTTTTATAAAAAAATGAAATTCATAATCTTATTGAAGAAACAAGTCAAATGAGGAATCTTAAAAAAAGAAATCAACTTAAATATTACACTATTAATTCAAATAACTATGAGATTGAATTTTCATGACAACAAATTAAATTGTCTTTGAATTTATAGTTTAAAATCATAAATACTTAAATAATGTGAACTCTTTACATTATTTAATAAACACAATATTAAAGCATTTCAACTTATGTGAGCTAGCAATATAATTAGATATTTTAATAATTAAGCATTGAAAATATATGTAATTTTAAATGAATGCAACATACAATATTATTAACACATCGCATAAGTAACAGAAGCCATTAATTAAGGCATTCTAAATTCACCGCATGGGCCCCAACACGCTAATATTAAATTCAAGTGTGAGGATTATGGGTTGCTTGGTTTAGTCTTAGAGGTCTGTTAACAAAATCTAAAAATCTATTATAAGAATTTCAACTTAGTGAAATATCTAAGAAGCTAATTTTATCATATAACAATAGATCTGATCCTCTACTATGAGCTAAATAGAGTTGACAGGATTTAAAATTCTCAAATATATTTGATTCAATCAATTAACTACCCTGATGATGGCTGTGTTGAATGGTGATTTTAACCGGAGGGGATACTTCCATCAAAATGTGATTCTAATTTCAAATCAAATTAACTAAAATTAATGTCAATCTAAAAAAACTATTTAAATGAAACTCAATCATTAAAAGCTTAAAGAAAACTCAATCTATCCACCTTCAATTGTTTGTTGAGTGACAAATTAAGAAAACTCTAGCTCATAAAGGAGCCAATGTAAAAGTGTTCTACTATTCTCTCAATCAATCTCATGCTAGTAAGTGGCATGTCCTCCTGACCGCATCTTGGCCAAGAGGCTCCATAGATGAAGCTTACGATGAGTCTCGGTGGTTTGGCCAGTGCTTATTATATTATGATCACACCGTATCATGCTTCTCCCTGGCCTTTGAGGAATCATGGGTATACTGAGGGAAAAAAACCCTCTATCGCTAAGGTAAACTTAAGCTCTCCTGAAAACACCACCCCAGTACAAGATTTCTGATGTAACCCATGTGTTGCCGATAAGGATCCTTCGTCATCGACTACCTCCTCTCGACTAAGTACTAGGGACCACGATGGCGGGATGACGAACCATGGGATCTAGATCGCATGTCATCATTCCCCAACCATCCTTTAAGTTAAATGATGAATTTCATAAATATAAATTTAAACTCACATTTACTACTATATGCCACATTTGACCTAACGACTAGATTTAATCAAAGTTCTCTCTCACTTATTGGGAGGGGTAATTAACTATAGGCTTACTCTATAGAAACCAGAACTATATCTAAAGTTCCTCACAAATGAGGATGAAATCTCTGGGTAGTGTCTTATCTACTATTCCATCTGCCTTCTGAAATTACACCAACATCTAAATCATACTCTCTTCAATTCAATTTCGAGAGGTGGTGAAATTTTGGAGCCCACAAATTTTGACTCTAGGGGATAGATTCTCTTCCATCTTTGCTAGTCATATATGTTAGTAGCAATAAAATTTTTGAAAAAAATAAAATGGTGATTTAAGTGTGTAATAAATTCAATATAAGACTCATTGTAATGAATTATTCTAGAGTATATTTTTATTACACTATTTTGTTCTAGTACCTCGCATCTTGAAAGTATGGGGTGAAATAATAATTACTAATACTAATCCATCTTTCACTTTTGCGTAATGGATCTAGCACTTTTTTCAACTAGGGCATGGTGAACATCCGTAGCCAATGTCATCAACACAGAGATGTTGGAGGCTACCATTCAATTTGGTAGCTTGAATTTCTACTATCATAGAACTCTCAAGTACCCACCCATGGTACATTCATCAAGGCCATGGAAGGCCTCAAGTTAAAGCTCCTATTAACCATGTGCCAACAGTTCAAGAACCAACCGCTATCAAGGAGTTCTCCGAGAGAACTTTAGTTTTAAAAAGGCTAGTCAATCAAGCCCCATGATAAAAAAGAACCATTAGGCAAACTGTGTCTTTAATGCCTTGTGGTATAACTCTACCGATTGAACCTTTTGTACTGAAAGCATGATCATGAAGCTTCGTGAAGCAAATTAACTAGAAGAGAGAAGAAGAAGAAATGTTGAGCTAAGAGCTCAAGAGATCTTTAAATGACCTAGGAACAAGTATATTCCACCCAACAACTTTGACAATCTAAAGTGGGTAAAGAGGAATAGCTCACGGTGAAGTAAAATAGTTTTCGAACCAACCATCAAGCTCCACCACCATAGAGGAGACCCAAACACTATCCGTCATAATACAAGTTCTCAAAGTAGCCAAGACAGGCTTAATGAAAAGAAGATTTAGAGCCGTGGTGATTGGAAATCAAGCTCCACCAAGAAGGAGGTTGCCATATCTCTAGTAACTACCATCAAAAGTATGCTTCGGTGAGCATCGAGTGACACTTGGACCATGTGTCCAAGAATCACGCTAAAGGTCCGTGAAAGGATAAGCAGATATGGAGGCCAAGGCCGTAATGAAATCAAGAATGGAAGAGTGACATCGACACATATTCGTAAATCCACCTCAAAAATAACTCATCAGAAGTGGATACCATAAAGAAGGGATATCACTGATGAAAGATATGATGATTGACACCCTGGAGAATCCTCTAGGGGATCCCATCATCGATCAGATTCACCTCCATAAGAGAAGGTTGACTTTGATCATAGTCCTTTAATGGAATAATATTCGTTCTACACATTGAACCAGAGATCCACTGGAAACATTGATTAAAAATTCATGTTCAAAAAGAAGGTGATGAAGAGGAAACCATGGAAGTAGAAGTCATTTATATGGTCAGAGATATAGATGAACTTTCACTCGACCACCACCAATAACATGATCTAGGAACTGAACTGAATTTCGCTTTATGAAGAAGAGTCTTCACAGAAGCAAATAGAAGATGGATCTTCAATCTTTGCTGAAGATGAAGAAGAAGATCAGAATGAGAAAGAGATCATGGTGTTGAAGTGTTATATGGTTGAACCAGAAATGATCACCGGTACACACTTTTATAATCATCATTCAACCCAAGCAACAATAGCCCCTAAATGCAGACAAGGAGAAGGTCAAGTTCTTCCCCAAAATGAGTAAGGAGCATAACAATAATAAAATAGAGGAAGAAGAAGAGCTATTGACACCATGGCATTAGCTAGAGAGCAAAGAGAAATGCAGCGTCAAATGGAAGTCAAAGATAAGGAAATTGCATATCTTGGTACTAGGATGAATGATATGATAGTACAAATGAATATCATGATGGAGATATTGTAGAAGAATATCACATCAACTGTAGCACCTATTTCCTCTGCTAATCAATAGGTAGCTAATAATACAACTTATATACCACTACCACTCTACTCAAGCTCGCAATACATGAAAGGAATGAAGTTAACCAACTACCTCTTCAATTGATAATTCAAAATGGCTAGCACACCGAAGAATATTGCTCCTAGAAATAATAATCAATGAAAAGATAAAGCTATACTCGAAAAAAAGGTGAGTAAGAGTCTACCCAAATGAATATGATCAAGTGTCATAAAGGTTACTCAATTCAAATTTAATACTTTCGGGCTTGGTAACCCAACGAAACATCTAGCCCAGTTTATGGCTACTTGTGGTAACACAAGAGGAAATGATGCGCCACTTTTTCGACAATTCATCAACAGCCTGACTTTAGCTTCTTTCAAGTGGTATGCAGAATTATAGAATGATTCAGTTAAAACTTTTGCTGAATTAGAGACTATATTTGTAAAGATGTTCACTAGTGCAATTGAGAAAATAACAATCCCTGACCTTGTCTTGCTAAAAAGGAGAAAAGATGAGTTAGCGACAAAATTCATAAGTCGTTGGCATAACATAAGTATGAAGTGCGAGCAACAATTGGAAGAAGAACATTCGATCCAATTGCTAATGGGAAATATGGATGATAAGATGGCACTATTTTTATGTATGTCATCGATTGCAACATTCTAAGACTTGTTTGATAGGGTGGCTAAATTCGAAAAGCTGAATCAACCCAAGTCTGAAGTCTATGTAGATAAAGCAAAGATAAACAAACCTTCAGACTAAAGAAGAAATGAAATTCATGCAGCTTCTTATAGCTCAAATGGTGAAATGTGGATAAAGAAAAACAGCCAATGTATAATGATGATAAGGGAAAGAAGCTTTATTCTAATCCACCCAAAATTAGTATTAGAGTAATGATAAACCTGACTTTTCCAAGTGGTGGGAGCTCCAAAAAAAGCAACAAGAGATGATGAGAAATGCGCCATCTCTTAAGGAAAAGATGAACAAAGAATATTCCTTTAGAAGGGACGTGTGGCTAAATTATTTGATAAGCAAAGTCGGTTCTACAATTACCAAAATTAAAAGGCTGAAGAAGTCATCAAGTCAAGAATCCAAATTACCCTATCATCGGATGATCACCATCCTATTGAAAGATTTTCAAGGATTGGCTAGAAAGGAAGTATCAGCGAGGTGAATTTACACTATCTGATAGTGTTCTAGTCAACCCAAAAGAGAGTCTATAAGGATGATTACGTCCTCTTCCGTAACATCCATCAAAGACTAAAAAAAGGAGAAATCAGTTTAGACCAAAGAATGGAAAATAGTAGTCTCTAAAAAGATCATGAAAATGCTGAAGCAGTAAAAGGACATCCCTAGTGAAGTGGAAATCACCACTTGAACCTATATTGGACTTAAGAGAGATGCCTAAACCAAGTATTTGGGCTTCTCATTGATAAGGCTACTTCACAAAGATGAGGAGCAATCTACTAAATGGCCTCATAAATCAAAGAAGCCAACTAAGAAAAGAAGATCAAGAAGAGAACTACAACTAAAAAGATCATTAAATCAATTTAGTAACCAACAAGACAACCATTTAGCTTGCATACTTTATGCCTAAACTTCATTATTGAATCAATGAAGAAGATAATGGTGAATCTTGTCCAGTAGAGACATGTTGAATCATTTATGTGATATTAGATGTTCTTCAACATTGCTACTTTAAAATGACAAGGGTAGCAGACTTCGACCAACCCATCAAAATTCTTATCAGGAAAGCAAGAAGAGCCTGAGGAGTTAACATCTAAATTTTGTTTAATGACTCAACAAGACAATAACAGTTCAGATGAAGATCTATATTTTTTCGACGGAGAAGAGTCAGACTCATCGATATCATCATATGAAACGTATGAAGTTGAAAAATGAGTCTAGCCCTTTTGGCCAATCCTCTATAATAAGAAGGAATTTGAAGAAACTACCTCTTCAAAAGAATCGAGCAAGACAAAAGTGATTCAAGTTCGTTGAAAAGTGGTAAAGTCTTACCACCTTCATCAAAGAAGGGAAATGAAAATAAAGACAAAGGCAAACAAATCAAAGTCAACAAAGATATCATTCCCAAAATCCTAGAATAAAGCCTAAATCAAGCAAAAAAAGATAGATTATAATATTCTATCATATCTGAGAAAGATCCCGCATAATTGAGTGTATGAGGCTCTCTTGATGTCAAAAGACCGAGAAACTTTGATACGTGCTCTCAAAGATCCGAGAGTTATGAAGCTTACTTTTTAAAAATGCATGACCAAGCATTGCAAACTCAAGATCTCCCAAGTAATCATATTTTTGAAGAAGATCTTATGTTGGGAAGCAGATCACAACCATCCTCTATATGTTAGAGAGTGATGGCATCTCGATCACCAATATTGATTGATCCTTCTTCTATCAATCTTATGAGTCTAAAAGTATTAAGAGGATTATCACTTGATATCCAACATCTTGGGAGAGATAAGTTGATGGTTCATGGTTTCAATGAGGGGTAGAAAAACTCGGTTCTTTTATTCTCCGCTCAAGTTTTGGGATTTATATACGTAAGCCAAGTTTCATGTAATCGATGATACATCATTTAGAGCTCTCGCCAACCATGGCCGCATGAGTATGGCATGGTCCCATCAACTATGCATCAATGTATGAAGTACCTAAAAGATGGAGAAGAGTTTAGAATTCCTGGTAACTACAACCATTCTCCATCATGAAGCAAAGATTTATGAAGATGCAAAATATTTCATCCTCAAAGAGCCTAAGCCTCTTGAAGTAGCATCCACTTCAGAACTAAAAGTAATTTCACAAAGTGAAAGAGAAGCAAAGAGGAAGAAAGAAGGCAATGACTCTCCCTAAAAGCACTTGATTCTACATCCAAATCAAGAAGATCAGTTCCTCATTTGGGAAGTGACATAGAAGAAGATGAAGATATTTCTGTCAAACCTAAGGGAACTTATAAGCTTTCAAGAAAAATAAAGTAAAAAATAAGTGATTCTGATTCATACAATGACTTTGAATTTACTTATCGAAATAGAGTTTAGATGGTCACATCAAGAAGGATAGCTCATTTGGGAGTCGATGACTCACTCAAAATTATACCCATCCCTCAAATGCTTCAAAGAAATCACCACTGAGGTTCATAATATTGAAGAATTGATAACATTCTATGTGCCACCTTGAGTGAGAGTGGTGAAGAGAACTCTATTTTACAAATCAAGAGTCTAGCCTCACAATTTTGATACTACTCAACATAAAAATTTGATGAGATAGTGCCAACAAGAATACCAATATACTATCCACAAATTGAAGAATGATGCATAAGCTTGGAATTCATATTGAACTACTAAACATAACTCAAATCTTTAACAAGATGTGAGCCAAAGAAGTCCTCAAGCATGAAGAAGTGATAAGTTTATCACTAAAGGTCTTGGGTTCATCCACAAATCTCATCAAAATAAAGCTTATTATAATATAATAGAAGCTGAGATAAAACTCATAGTGATGAAGAAGATGATCTATGAAATTCTTCTTACAAATGATGAAGAAGTAGCCAAGCAGACCAAGAACTCAAGATGGTGGACAAATAGCTACTATGGATGAACTTAAAGAAATCAACCTAGAGTCGAGGATGATCCTCGCCCAACTTTCGCCCTTCTACGATGAGAAAGTTGAAGAGCTAAAAATGCTACTTTTGTGAATTTAGGTTTGCCGGACATATTCTAAAATGTCG
Source organism: Cymbidium sinense (assembly GCA_021442155.1). NCBI lineage: Eukaryota > Viridiplantae > Streptophyta > Magnoliopsida > Asparagales > Orchidaceae > Cymbidium > Cymbidium sinense. The sequence continues at coordinate 37,544,016 of CM038224.1, forward strand.
CTTATCCTGATGTAGTAGTTCATAAACCGCTATTAAACTAGATGTGATGCCTAAGCTCCTAGTGAATGAGATTGGAGATTAAAGAATGTAATTGCGTAAACTAAGAAGTGATCAAGCAGCTTCATCCGAGGAGAAGTATGCAGATTGGATAGCCAACATTGTCCCAGTTAGAAGAAGAATGACCAAATCTCTGATTGATTTCGGACCTAAATAAGTGCCCAAAAGATGACTTTCACTTCCAATAACTACTAGTGGACAACATACTTCCAACTATGACATGTTCTCATTCATGGATGGATCATCGGGATATACCCAAATCAAAATGGCACCTGAAGATGAAAGACATACATCATTCAGAACACCTATTGACATCTATTGCTACACAATCATGCCTTTTGGCTTGAAAAATGCTGGAGCTACATACCAAAGAACCATGATGACATATTTTTGATGAGTTGATTCACCAAGTGGAATGTTATGTTGATGATTTGGTGGTGAAGAGCTTAAATCATGAAAATCACTTTGAAGACTTGAGAATTATATTGAGAGAATATGATCTCAAGATGAATCCTCTAAAATGTGCATTTGGTATCCTCCGAAAATTTCTGGGTACATTGTACGCCATGAGGTATTGAAATTGATCTACTAAAATCAAGGCAATTGGAGATGCCTCCACCAAAAAGTTTTTGTCAGCTTCGTTCTTTGCAAGGACAGCTTGCATTCATCAGCCGATTTATATCAAACCTATCAGGACGCTGTCAACCATTTGCAAGGTTGATGAAGAAGGATGCTCCATTCAAATGGGACAAGGAGTGCCAAGAAGCCTTCAATAGCATTAAAAGCTACTTGTTAAATCCACCAATCCTTGCTTACTCCTGGGAAGCCCCTCATTCTATACACATTAGAAGAGTCCCTTGGAGCATTATTGGCACAACACAATGAAGAAAGCAAAGAGAATGCTCTTTATTATATCGTGATTGATAGAGCAAATGAGATACTCTCGATAGAGAAGCATTTGGCATTGATCTGTCCAAAAGCTTCATCATATATGTTATCTCACAAGATTACTCATCTCAAGGATCGATCCATCAAGTACTTGATGATAAGACTAGCATTGCTTTTGGCAAGATATAATATTTTTTACAATTTGATATCACATATGTTCAAAAAATTGAAGGGACAAGTCTTAGCAGATTTTCTAGCTGCACATCCCATCCTTACGGACTCTTCTCTTAATGATGATTGCTCGATGAGCAAATTATGCTCATTCATGAAAGAAAAAAAATCACAAATTTGAGAAATGTACTTTGATGGAGCCTCGTCGATCAAACAAGTCAACCTCTAAATTTTCCAAGGGCAAGAGGAATCAACATCATCTTCATAACACTAAGGAGGGATAATGAGATGATCATATGGATTGAGCCAAGAACTAATAAAGCCGAAGTATGAAGCATTAGTGGCAGGTCTTGAAGCAGAGATCTTCATAAGCATTCAAAACTTGCATATTTTTCATGATTCTCAACTTATTATAAATCACTTATTTGGCATCTATAAAATCAACAAGCTTGAGTTAGCTTTCTCTCAGTTCTCGAGCTTATGAAGCAAATACCAAATATCATACTAACTTGAGTCTCTCAATTCGAGAATAGTAAAGCCAATTTCTTAGAAAAATTTGTTAAAAAAATGATAAGTATGAATGGTGATTATGTCATGATCGATATTTACTCGATGAGTTCTAGAGGAAAGTATCAATCCCTAGGTAGAGGGGTTATCAAATTTGACATAGCATGATGACTCAGTTGCTCCTCATACTCCCCAAAATCAACAAGAATAATAGAAGAATTTAAGCTTGACTTGAAAAAAATGGAAAGCCTTTGTAGAAGAGCCACATGATTGGAGGCAACCCTTCATCGACTACTTTAAAGAAGGAAATTACCAATAATAAATCATGGTAGCTCAATTGAAGAGAATGTTGTATGCTTTCATCAACAACACTTATATATTATAAATCCTTTGAAATAAATATGATGCTAAATGTAGATGAAACTAGCAAAGTGATGGTTGAAGTTCATGAAGGACTTTGTGGTGCACATCAGTCAGGTCCCAAGATGGTAGTAAAGATCAAAAGGATGGGATTATTGGCCATCTATGGTGAGACGTATCAATCATGCTAAGTGTCACGAATGTCAAGTACATGGGAATATAATCCACCAACCTCCAAATCCACTACACCCAACAATAGCATCTTTGCCATTTGAATGTTAGGGTACAAATATAATTGGACCAATTGATCCACCATCATCATAGACACCTTCATCCTTAGATTGATTATTTCTCTAAGTGGGTCTACCCATTTAAAGAAGTTACTGATCGGTGATCAACTTCTTCACATAATGTGGTCTATAGATTTAGATGCAAATAATTTTGATAATGGCACAGCTTTCAAAAGTACAAAAATTTATAAATTCGTCGATCCACACAAATTTGATTGGTGATACTCTTCAATATACAATCCAAGAGCAAACGGTCTGGCGGAGGCCTTCAACAAGACATTGGTCAAACTACTCAAGAAGATCCTAACTAAAAATAAAATAGAATGGCATACCAAGCTAATAGAGGCACTATGGGTGTATGAAACCACCTACAAGATCAACTAAAACTCATTATTCATTGGTATTTGGAACTAAAGTTCTTGCTCAAGTTGAGTTGCCTTCACTTGAGTAGCCATCCAATACAATCTAAGCGAAGATCAAAATGCTCATTTGAGAATGGAAGGAACTTCGGCGCTGATGAAGTTAGACAAGCTCATCAAAATCTAAGTTTATCGAGCAAAGATGTCGGGCTTTTGACCATATGGTGTGGCCTTGAACATTCCAAAAAGGAGAATTGGTCCTGGTGCTGAGAAGACTAATTATTCTCAATCAAAAATTTGGTGGAAATTTTGAGCCTAATTGGGAAGGCCCTTTTGTCATTAAAAAAGTGTACCAATGAAGGGCATACCAACTCATTGACCTAAATGGTGAAAGACCAATGCCACCAATTAATGGTCGATACTTGAGAAAAACTATTATACATGACAAATACATTCTCGAAGTACAATAGAAATGCCCCTACAAGACAGGAGGCATTTTTTAAGTATATTTATTTAGGTGTCATCATGCTTCATGCGAGATCCTAAATAAACATACTCACTCTAGATGAAAAACTTTTTTGTGAAAATTCTCATTACATGGGGCATTTTAGATTTATATATAGATGAAATCAATGTTATGTTAAAACCCTCTTAAGAGCATATCAATTCAAATATTGATGTATTTGCATATTTTCATCTTAAAGTTCTTCTAAATGTGCTTTAGAATTCCCCATGCAAGATAGGGGGTATTTTTAATTTATAATAAGTTTAATTGAGTTGACGTCGTGTTATAAGACAAGATCCTCAAATATATTTTGATTTAGGTTGACATCGAGCTTTATGCTGAAATCCCTGAATATACCCATAATTGTTACTATTAAGTTACAGGTTTTTGCGGGAATAAAATGAATCTATTTCTATGCATGAAAAGACAGCCCAAAATATCAAAAGTTTATCTCTCAGTTAAGTCAGAAAAACTCCTAATTTTGGAAGCTTCAATCAACTGAGTCAGAAGAAACATCAACCTCTACATTTTGAAGTCTAGGACATGGATGGGTTCTAAAGGTCAGACTCAACAAGCCTACAAATGGCCGAGTTCTGACGCTCTCCTCACTCAACAAGTCATAAGAAAAGGCGGTGAAAGAGCCCCGTTCATCAATGATGATAAACCAACCACTATAGCTTAAGTCAAGACTCTAGGTTCTAAAGGTCAAACTCAACAAGCCCAAATGTTAAGGCTTGCCTCACTCAACAAGCCATAAGAAAAGGCCATAATGAAAGAGCCCCCACTCATCAGTCCAATGATAATAGCTGTTCAGTCTCAAACTAGATCCATCTTAGTGATTACAAGCAACCAAGATCCAAGAGATATTTCAACTTGATCGATAGATCAAGACAATCCGAGGAAAACTCTCAATTCAGAGCCGCCTCAAATCAATCTTTATATTGCTTGTAAGGTGATATTTCAATTTATTCTCAAATGATCTTATCAAGCTCAAAGCACAGATCAAAGCCAATCTCCTCATCAAGTTCGTCAAAGCAGAAAGCATAGGACCGAGGAAAGAATTTCATAGTTCATACAAAGCTGATGACCGAACTAAAGGAATTTCGTGGTTATTCAGTCTATTAAAGCACACATTGCTAGAATATAATTCAACATAGACCTAATATAAGCTTGAAGGCTGGGTCATCTATATGCACCCTTCAATGAATCTGTCACTGCAGCAAGCACATGATTCATAGTGTACATACACTTCCTGATAAGTCAATATGGACAAATCAGGTCAGTCCTTCATCAAGTTCGTCAAGCTTAAAGCTGGGACAAAAGGAATTTAAATTCCTACCAAGCATGGATAAACCAACTCCCCAACGGAATCCTTCATCAAAACAAATAAACAAATTCCTCCAAACAAACCTAATCAAGCAAGAAGCTAGGGTTAGAGGAGACTCAAATTTGAAATGATATGAAAGAAAGAGATCTTCAACATAGCCATCGAAGTAGAGAGAAGGTGGTATAAGAACTCTTATATATCCGACAAGTCGATTCTGACAAATCAGTCAAACCCGTCATTTAACATGTTCTAAATAAGGCATCATACTAATAACAAATCTTATCAATACTTTGTAAATGATTGCAATCAAAGCTGAAATGATCCAAGTTTTGTAGATAGCATACAAATTAAACCCAAAGCACAAATCAAAGCTGATTTTCTCATCAAATCCTTCAAAGACAAAAAAGTAATATAGAATGATTTCACTAATACAACAAGATAATGACATGAAAAAGAGAAGAAGAAAAAAGTACATCATGGGAGCCTAGACTATAGCTCCTAAAGCTATACTAAATAAACTACTAAAGACTGGTGCTCACTCTCAGCTAGCTGTAAAGTATCAGTAGCTCTCATCAAAGCAGCCTCAGCATCTACTATAGCCCGGTGATGTAGCTGGTAATGGTGATGCTCCGCTATATGGCAGCTCTCTGTCTCTTGCACCAACAACTCTCTAATCCACGCGACCAATTTGTCCTCGGAAGAAGCATCTATTGAACTCGATGGTCATGTCATGAGCCTCACTCTCCTCAAACTCATCATGCAATTGTAATCTCCTACGAAGCTCACAAGCTCTGTCAGTAAAGTGCTAAAGAGGACAATACTGAGTGATCTCATCCGGTGGATCAAGAACTCTACGTCTCTACAGAGAGTCTCTAGATACCTAAGAAACTGCTCCTCCAAGCCAGTATGAGCTAGAAAATCTAGAATGGTGTTCGCATATGATGTGAAGCTGACTCAGTGAATCCAAAGTAAGAAACCACATCCTCAAAAACCAAGCAATCACGCATGCCCCTGTCATGGATTTGAGGATATTGTGGTAGATCTCGGACTCATAACCTACATCGACACAAGGAATAAATGAAAATAATCAACATAGTAGAGCTAAATGTAAGAAGTGCAACTAATAAGAGAGGGAGAAAGTACGAACATGATAAATATGACTAAGCAGGTGTATCATAAGCGGCGTAAGGACCCTCACTATCGATAAGCTCTAGGGCTGTGTGCTGGCTCAGAGGCCTCACTGGCATGAGACTCTCACCTCAGTCTCCCAGGCAATGGGCAAGTCGCTCGGTAGAAAAGTGGCTCCACAGGAGTAGCAAAATCGGTGTAGCATCAGCATTCGAGTCCTCTAATATCTCTAGTGTGCGACACATGACATTTCATTAGAAGTCATAAACTGTTGTGGAGGCAAACTCGTGGAATAATCAAGCATCACATAGGCTCATGGTGCTACTCCCACGTCTGGTAGAGAAATCTGCTAGGCAGAAATAGAATCCCCTCTAACTCGCTATGAGGAGGGTGTCCTCCTCGACCTCATCAACTACTATTTCTATCACTAATCAAATTAAATTAGTATATGCATCAAATATATTTTGATGCAATAAAGAAGATGGTAGAACTATTAAAAAATAGTAATTATACCTCTGGCATTGTTGAGTCTTGTTGATGGTGACTGATGTCGAGGCCTTTGACCTCGAGGAACTCCTAAACATCTCACCCTCATCTCATGGCACCGCTCAAAGGACCAAAAGGCGGTCAGTGAGATGGGTATATAACCCGCGGCGAAGCTATCCAAAATGAGAATCTGAAGCCTCAATAAATGTAGCCAAATAATGGAAGCAGTAAAGTAACATGTCTCAAGGGGAATCATACTGATCCTCCTAAAATCCACTACACCATGGATGAATGGCCTACCATCACAAACAGTCGACTGGAAGAAATTAAACTATCGTGCAACTCGGTTGGGTTGATAACCCTCTATAACAACTGACTACCAAAATCGATAATATAATCATCATGAATGTATCAAAAGGTACCTACTCTCAATGTCGGCGACCATGAAGCAAGAATATCTATCATTCTTATCAAGGCTGTCAATAAGATCAACCCCTATCAAGTCGGATGGTAAGCCGAGTATATCTGGCTGGTGAACCAACAAAAATTGATCTCTGACCAAATGAGGAGCAAAGAAGAGCATGTGAATTCTCTCCATCTCCAAAGTAGAGGATGTTTGGATATCCTCACTCTAAAAAGAATGTTGGATACTTAAAACAAGCAAATGCACCATGTATATGGAGGTTAACCCAAGCATATAAGTACTTCCAAGGTAGAGTCACATCTCACAGCTCTAGAGAATCTAAAATCACCCCAATATCCCCATCGCTAACATTGGGGGCCAAAGAAACTCACTCGAGATCCTCGCTAATAATAAAGCACTGGGCTAATCCTGTAATGGGAGTACAAAAATGCAAAGCCATGCCACTATAAATTCTGCTAAGAATAAATCCTTGCCCAATCCACGTATAGAGAAGTCCTCCTTGGTAAAAGTAGGCTCGCATTCTCCTCGGATAAAGCTCGTCGACACATCCAATCAAAAGGGTCATGTAGTCTACGGTCTCCTCGGATAGAGCATAATCACAGAAGCTCGAATCCATGTACTCATGGCGGTAGTGATCGTCTAGAACATCCTGATGCCCTGAAAGCTTGGTGATAATGGTTCAGATGATCAATATAAATAGAAGGCATAACTAGCCTACCTCATCAATCACAATCGTCTAAAAGCTACGTATGAAATAACTCCTCGTCAGGTGGAACACATTCCTTGTAGCGATAACCAAATACAGGAAGACCTGACATAACCTGTAAGTCCAAAAGGGTAACTGTCAACTCCTCTGGGCCAATCCAACAAGTGTTACTACTAGTATCCCAGAACTCCACTACTCCACGAGCCCAAGAAGAAGGCATACCCCAAAATCAAATAAAGACACATATCTTGCCTCATAAATGCGGTTGTCAGAAAATATCTCTATGAGCACAGAAAACATACCAGCTCATGTGAATCCATGTGGAAGAGTAGGAATCTACCAATGGAGGAATCTTGAAGCGGTCTAATAGCCCTTGGTTATGGTGGCTCAAGTCTAGACTATCTCGTTTGCCAATCTTTGTCGAAATGATGTAATACACAATATCTAGAACTAACTTTGTATTCAAAGGATTGTACCCATGCACTTTTAGAATGGTAGCCACCTATAGGATCCTCAAAAGAATCTCTGTCGGAAGTATGGGCGTCAAAGAAACGGTAAAAAATATGTCCTCACAACATATCGTGTGCTCAATCCTCCACGATCAACATCTCATGAGGATCATGCCATCAATTTCCAACCAAATAGCCTCCTTGTAGGCTTAGTAGATGACATCGTCTCTTTCTGAAACATTCTCCATCAACAATTAGAGAAATGACATATAAGAATCAAGTAAACATAACAAAGCGTAAAACAAAAAGAGTTATACTAGAAGTAAAATGAGAGGAACAAAAAAAGAGATAGTGAAGAAAGTCAAAAAAGAGTCAACCAGTTTTCAACAAATGTGACTCACTCAATGCACGAATCACATTTATTGGAGGGCATTTGTTGACCTCCACATATAGGTTATAAGTCGAGTCAAGACCACAAGTCGAATTCAACGGACTTGAGAAGATGCGCAAATCGGCTCAAAATGCACGTCATCAAAATGATCAAAATGACCTGATCGATGAGCGGACTATCGCGTTTAGAACATCAAAATTGGTCAAGATATAAATATTGCATAATCTAAAAAGCAACCGAGTGAGCGAGTGAGCTATCAATGTGTCGACACGTATATCATAGTCAGGAAGCTGTGATGTTATCTGAACGACCTCCGTTCATGAAATTGATTGAGCTATTAGTTTTGAAATATTGAAAACTATCAAAATATCCACAATAAGATGAGTTTCAAATGTCGAATGATTTGAAGTGACAAGTAAGGGAAATACAGACATCACCAAAATCAACTTAAATGATCTCTGATCGATGAACAGACTTCACCATCATGCTCAGAACATCAAAATTGGTCAAAATATAAATATTGCATAACTTGATGATCAACCAATGTGATCAGTCATCGCGCGTACATGCATATTGATGTCAAGAGGCATCGACGTAAATCAAATGACTATTTTTCATAAAATTGATTGCACCATTAGCTTCAAAACATCAAAATCTATCAAGTAAGACTGTCTGCACTCAATTTGGACAAGTCTACGTGAATCAGTGTGAGCGGCGACATGGTGAAATATCAATTTGGATTGAAACGATTGTGAAGCTAACATTCGTTAACATCGAATAATCTTAAATTGATATATATATATATATATATATATATATATATATATATAAATATATATATATATATATATATATATATATATATATATATATATATATATTGTCTAGTCATGTCGATGTAAAGTTCACGTTAAAGTCGATTAACTAATTTAAAAATCAATTTCAAGACTTAAATCTAATCTTAGCCCTAAATCCCACTCACTCGACCTCGGCTCCCCCTCTTCAACCATTCTCCTCCCTTCATGCATGGTCTTCTCTTCACGATCATACTGGAGAGATCCCCTTCTTCTTCCGGAGCATCTCCGCTCGATCCCCCTCCTCCAGTGATTGAACACACATTCTGTTCCTCTCCCTCTCTCTTCAGCGTGAAGAGGATTTTCCCCCATTTTTCAGCTCTTCCCTTCCAAATGCAAGCCCTCCATTTTCCTCTCCTCCTCAAAACCGAAAGGGCAAGTTCTTTCTTCTTATTCTTCCTTCTTCTTCTTCCCTTTCCTCTTTCTTCCTCTCTTCTTCCATTTCCTTTTCCTTTCTTCCCTCTCCAAAACAAAAGGCCTTTCTCCCACTTCCCTCTCTTCCTCCTTCTTACTTTAATTCATATCCTCCTTCAAGCCCAGCCAAAATTTCATCTCCTTTTCCCTCACAAATCCAATCTCAAATTCCTTGAATTTCTCATTTCTTCCCTCTTATTTTCTAATTTTCCCTCATTTCTCAAAAATGCCTCATTTCCCAAATTTGAATTTCAATTGCCACAATGAGAAGAACATCATTAGGCGGGTTCTTCTTGGTTTCGACATCGTCCTTTCCATCGCCCTTTCCATTTCATTTTCTGAGGGGAACATCATTAGGCGGGTTCTTTTCTCAGTTTTTGACATCTCCCTTTCTACCTCCCTTTCTAACATTTCCCTTTGCTGCAACCAGAGAGGAATACCATCATTAGGCAAGTTCTTTTCTTGGTTTCTGACATCTCCAACTTCGTTTCTTTGTCGAACATTGCAACGCACAGAAAAATGAGTTAGAACATGTGATGTGGGATATATATATATATATATATATATATATATATATATATATATCTTATATTTCTTTGTAGATTTGAAGGCATCGTCGTGCTCATTAGGATATGACGAGATGAAAATCAGCTACGGTGTCATAAAACACCGCTCGTTATGCTCATTAGGGTTTATCGAGTAAGGCAACATCTGTTAGATATCACTTCCAGAAATCTGTGCCAAAATCTTTGATTTAGAAAAAATGAAAAAAATAAAAGAACCCTTAAAATATTAAAGGAAACCTAAAGCTAAATTCAAATTAAAAATTCCAAACAAAAAAAGGGGGAAGAAAAAGAACATACAATGATACAAAGGTAAAACAAAAAAGAGAAGAAAAAACACTTACAAAACTTATCTAAATAGAGTTGAAAGCCAAGTAAATTTTTTTAATTCTTCTCTTTCAAACACTCTAACTCTTCAAACAAATAGAATAGAATGTAAGACCTCATCTTGACCTTATTTATAGAAATTAGAGAAGTTAGTGAATGACCCACTTTCAAAAAAAAAAAAGATGGGGGAAAATGAATATAGAAGAGTTTGAATAAGTCTCTTATGTGCGTCATAGCATAACTAACTTCAATGCAAGCACTTAAAATTTTGATATTTGAAGTTTTAGCTTTAATACCTAATTAAAGCAAGCATTTGCATGGAGGAATCCTATGGGTTGAAGGTTGAATTGAAGAGAAAAGATATCTATATTCATAATATGGTGATCTATTTGCTTGAAATACTAAGGATGTTTCATAAAAATCTGAAACCCATAATCTTATCTATGAAAATAAGAAACAAGTCAAATGAGGAACCTTCAAAAAGAGAAGGAATCAACTTAAATATTACGCTCTATTGATTCACTGCAATAACTCTAAGGGATTGAATTTTCATGTAAAATAATAAATTAAATTATCTTTTGAATTTATAGCTTCAAAACACGTGTAAATACTTAAATAAAGTGAACTCTTTACATTCACTTTCAAGTAAATATAATATTCAAGCATTTTAATTTATGTGAGCTCACAAATATAAAAGCATGATATTTTCATTAGCTTAACTCAAATGTTGAAAGATATATACAAGCTTTTAAATGAATGCAACATACCACTAATGCCACCGGATTCACATTGTACAAACGAACAGAAGGCATTAATTAAGGCATTCTTAAATATACTCGCATGGGCCTCGACACTATATTGAATATTTAGATTCAAGTGTCTCAAGATGCTGCGCGGATTGCTCCCTGGTTTAGTCTTAGGATTGGGTCTAGGTTAACAAAACCTAAAAATCTATTATAAGAGTTTCAACTTAGTGAAATATCTGAGAAACTAATTATGTCCTATGACAATAGATCCGATCCTCTATTATGAGCTAAACAAAGTTAAAAAGATTTAAAATTCTCAAATATATTCAATTCAATCAATTAACTACCCGGAAAATGGCTGTGTTGAATGGTGATATTAACCGGAGGGGATACTTCCATCAAAATATGATTCTAATTTCAAATCAAATTAACTCAAATTAAGTGTCAATCTAAAAACTATTTAAATGAAACTCAATCATTAAAAGCTTAAAATAAAACTCAATCTATCTACCTTTCGTAATTATTTATCAAAGGTGAAAAATTAAGAAAACTTTAGCTCATAAAGGAGCCTAGGTCAAATCAAGTGTTCTTCTATGTTCACTCTCAATCAATCTCATGCTAGTAAGGATGTGGCACGTGTCCTTTGACTGCATGGCTTGGCCAGTAGGCTCCATAGATGAAGCAGTTACGACTAGAGTCCTTTGATTGGGTGATTTAGAAAGTAAGGCTCAATTATATTATGATCACGACCGTAGCTCATATGCTTTCCAATGGCTCTGCCCTTTGAGTTGTGAATCATAGGGTATACTTGATAGGGCAAATAACCCCCTATCAGCTAAGGTAGACTTAAACCTGTCTCCTTAGACAAGCACTATCTTAGTTTACAAGGATCTCGTAGATGACATAACCCATGTGTTGCTGATAAGAATCTTTCGATTTGTTTGGGTTGACTACCTCCTCTGATGAAGTATACTAGGGACCGTGACTACCTAGGATGACGGAACCATGGGATCTAGATCGGGCACGTCATCATTCCCTCAACCATCCAGTTTAAGTTGAAATGATGAATTTTGTAAATATAAATCTTAAACTCCACATGCTGCTACAATAGGCTATGCATTATATGACCGAACGACTAGCCTAAATCAAAAATTCTCTCTCACTTATTGGGAGGGGTAATTAACTATAGGGGCTTGCGTCTATAGGAAACCTGGAACCAGATCTAAAGTTCTCACTAAATGAGGATGAAATCTCTAGTTAGTGTCTTATCTACTATTCCATCTTCCTTCTGAAAATTACACCGACATCTAAATCATACTTTCTTCAATTCAATATTTGTCGAGAGATCAGTGAAAAATTTTTGGAGGCCACATAGAGTTTTAAGATGAATCCTTACCTTGGAATAAATATATAATCCTATTAGGACTTATGATGTTGAATAGAATGAGCTCCACTGAAAATAGAACCTATTTTATTCTTCATTCTTAAAACTATAATATAATTTTAACATAATAAAATATACCTAAAGTGAAGACAAAAAAAATCAGTAAATTATTAGATCATTTGAATTGAAATCATCCTAAGGAAAATAAACAAATACTCAAAACCAAAAATTGAAACCTAAAAGCCTAGCAATGTCTTGCCACACAAACTCTCTTTCTTCACGCACTAGAATTATAGATCATATACCCTAAACTTAGGTTAGTCCATTATGTGATTTCTTATAATTTTTTGTGATGTTGTGATGATAATTGCTTTTATTTTTTCATGGTGTACTATTTTAGACTAGATGGCTAGGATTTGTTACCGTTAGTATGGATGGTAGGACATTATTTTTGGAATTAACATTGTCTTCTACACGGGGTTGTGTTAAAGGGAATATCGTCATAAATAAAAAATTATAAAATTGATGTTTGCTTGAAGGTGTTGAATAGTCTCTTAACATAGCCCATATGATAGGTGGGATTAGCAAACAACTAATGCTAAGCCCATATATTTGTAAAATATAACTATTGTGTGTTGTTTATATTTTCCTGATATTTATTTTGCAAGGCTTATAATTTAATTTTGAATTTAAAAATGTAAATTTGAGCTTAGAATTAAGTTAGGATCTAAGGAGTTTAGGATTAGTAGGAGCTGGCACTATTAGGAGATGATGCAAAGGTCCCCTATGAAGCCTAATGGAGGTACCTAAAGAAGAAGATGATTCTAGAAAGAAGACTCATATATCTAAACTTGTATTTCTAAGCCGGGATGTATAAGGGTAGAGATCGATTGCTCATTTTCCTTTCTTCCGGGGTGTATAATGGTACCCGACCACATTGGTTTGTTTTATAAATTTAAATTGGTTTCATTTATTTTGAGTGAGCAATAAAATTAACCTAGCTTTCTATGTTTCTTTTTATGTTGTGTTTTTCTGTGATGAATGCCTGGACGTAGGCTCGATAAGAAAAATTAAATTTTCCACCCAATTAAATTTAATCAAGTTAATTATAAATAATACAATTCAAAATCTCACATAAATTTAAAGCTCTAGAGAATAACTTTAAATTAATTAGAAATCAATTAGCTCTTAAAAATCATGCAATCATATTGCTTTAATCCTTGAATTGGGCAACTTCTCCCATTGCACATAAGGGGCATTCACTTGTGAGGATGACCACCTTTTTGGAGAAGCCTACCTTCTATTATTGATTTGTCTAATGACTTTCTTCTAATTGCATACCATGCAAGCATAAATTGCATACCCATGGCCTACAATGATCATCGAGTCAAAATATTAAAAATATAAAAAATATGCATTAGTTAGTACATTTCATACCCTATATTATCTTAGGGATTAGAGAGTGAGCCTAAGATCCTTAGATTCCTTTCTTAAAAATGTAACAACCCATCCATCTTACATTCATAAAACTTAGCATCATGAATTTAAAATGTACTCAGGTGGTGTTAGCTGGCAACCCCTCCAAGCGGGTTGTAAGTCCAAAAGAATCAAAGTCAGTTAGTTTCCTCAAGTAAGAGGAATTATCGATAATTCCCAAATTAAAATTAGGTTGAGCATTTGACATATGTCAGAAGCACTTATTGATTAGGTTTTGGAGCATCATTCTTAGAATAAGTCTTCAATCCTAGGCATTTTTGTAGTCTTGTACTGCTAGAATCTAAGTCCTAGATTTCTAAGAAATTGTCAACTCAAAATCTAAATAAAATACCAAAATTCAAAGCCCAATTATAGGACAATTAAACTACCTGCTGGGCATCCTAGTATCAATAGGCTTTTCCTACTTCATCCCATTTGACATCTAAAATTAACTCTCTTTACTTTGGACCAATCCCAATTGAAATTCCAAAATTCAATCCTCTGAAAACTAACTTAGAAATCTTTAGAAATAATAATTTATTTCTTCAATCGAGAGTATTCTTAGGAAAGAGACCATTCTTAAGATGTAATTAACTATAGAGACTTGCCTCTATAAGGAACCATGAACCCAGTTTATAATAAAACATGTTCTACCTTCCATGTAGTTTAGGGGAAAAATCTCTAGTACTTGAAAGACCCATTAGCCTTATGAGTCTTTTATTAAATGATTGGATCCATTATAGAATAACATGTTTATCTTTTGAGATAATATGTTTATTCATTAATGATGTATTTTATCATCCAAATAAAAAACTCCTAAACTCTATGTGGTGTCAAACAAATTTTTACTCATCAATATTAGAACTTAAAAGTAAAATTATTACAAGCATACAGTCATAGTATATCAAGAGGCACTATACCTAGTTATGCTTAAAATTAAAAACTTGAAATGATTTAAGCATATAATCATGGTATTATTATCAAGAGGCACTATATCAAGGTATTATTACATTTAATACTAGAAATACTATAAGCATGCAATCATGGCATATCAAGAAATATTATACCAAGATACTCTTGAACATAAAATAAAAATTTTAAATTTTTTTTGTAGTGAAAGTCTTTCAAATCACTAAGATTCAATCAAGTGATTTATTGAAGAATAAATGTTTTTCTTTATAAACACCTATTTTATCTTCTTCTTCTTCTTCGTTTTTTAACTATTAATTTTCAATAATTTTTTTAGTTGATTGATCTTAATTAATTGATCAATTTTTAAAATGATACTTTCTCGAGTCAAATTTTTTAGTATTTGCTTTATATTTTACTTATCAAAGTTATCTAATGTGTTAAAAAGCCTATAACAAATCTTTTAAAATTTTATTTAATAAGGTTTTCCTTAAATTTTTGCAATACCCTAATCATTTGAGTTTGCTCGATATCTAAGATATGTTCAACTTAGCACTCTTATAGCTCTCTTAAATATGGCACATAATTCCATTAATGAATGTGGTGGAAATATGAAGGCTAGATTCTTAATTAAAGTTGAATAAAAATAAGCTTATTAAATTAAAATTTTGATCATTATTTGAAGATTTTTTGATCATTATTCAAATATGATTCAATCTTTATTCGATCATAGTTTGAGAGTGCTTTGAAGTTAGTTTAATTTTTAATCAATCATAATTCAAAGATGCTTTAAAGATAGTTCAATCTTGTTTTGAAGATGGTTCAAATATGATTTGATCATATTTTTTTCTTTTATTATCTCTTTTAAAATAAATTTATTTGAGTTATCTTGCCATGTATACAAATGATTGATCTAATCATACTAGTTGAAAGATATTAGATAACTTAAATTACATATAAAGATATTTTGGGTGCAATGGAAAAAATAATTATATATTGTGAAGCTAATGATCTCTTTTTTTTAATGTTGAAAGAGCTCCCTTTAGGTTGTTCATTAGATCTTTTCTTCAAAAGTTACTAAAGATGATTGATGATATAATGGATAAGGGCACTTCAATGTCTTCAATATGAAAAAAGAAGACAATACCTAAAATTATTAACTTTGCTTTGCTGACTAGATTGTCGTTTAGGGAATCCTCATCCAATGAATATTTATAGAAGATAAAGAAAAAAAAAAGCATTAAGCTACTAGAATTAGTTGAAAACAAATGCCTTAAAAATATAGACCTTAAGAAAACTTTTCAAGAGTGTAGTAAGAGAGATAATAAGTGAAAACTTGGGCTATATTTATTTGTAGATGATGCCCTGTTAATTCATGACAAATATGATGATATTTTCACAAATATACTTTATATGGTTAAAGATAAGGATGTGTTTTTTAGATACCCATATGTTAAGGTGGAATGTAAGAAAATATTGAAGGTATTATAAAGGGATATGGTGCACTATAAAGATGGTTTCTTGAAAAAAATGGTCCAACTTGGGTTATACATTTTATCATTGTGATAAAGAAACCATCTTAGAGCTGGAGGAGAGATGTAATGAGTTTCTTGGAGAGAATAAATGAATATGATTGAAGTAGAAATTTGATGTTCCTTCAACTCCTATTTAGAGCCTTGTATATAATAGGGAGAGGAAGGAGGAGAGAAAGGAGGAGAAGTAAGTTCTTGTGTTTTACTAGAACTTTGACACAACTAGTGCTGGGGGTGACACATGAAGAAAGAGTGATGTGAAGCTTAAAGTGGAGGTGTAGAAGTTGGAGGAAATAAAAGATTAATCATTTATTTTTGTACTTATAAATAGAGAGGTTAAGGAGGCAAGAGTTGTCAACCTTCCTATTGTCATTATATATAATAATGATGTATAATTAGTAGAGTTTAATAGAAGTTCATAAATTTATTAAAAAGATACATAAGCCTAAGTATACATCATTGATCCCCTCCACCCTATCAATTAGGAGTTTTTGTCTTTCTTCAATTTATAAATATTAGAATTAAGAGATAACCTTAAGAAAAAAAAAGTATTAAGATTGGGTAGTAGTGTAACATCAATTCAAAAGTTGAATACTCAAGTAACGTAATGAGATAATAAGGTGCAAAATATTTTACTTTATTAAAATTAAGAGAAATTGAATTACTTTTACAATAATTTTAATTTTAACTTTTATAGTATATTAATTATTTATGTTTCCTAATAAAGAAGGAAATATTGTATTACTCAAAATTTATGGACTAAGCATTATTTTACTGAATAAATAATGTAATCTAAGCAATAGAACAATAATCTTTTTAAGTATAATAAATCAAAAAATATGGACAACTTCAAGTGGTCTAAAGATGCCTTGATATATGTTATTTAAAAAGAGGATAAATATTTGGTCATATGTTAATATAAAACTTAATAATTTCAATGAATTGAAACAAAGCTATTAGATAATATAAATGATCTCACTATTTGTGAGGGCCATAATTTTGTATGATTATGACCCATCTTGCATCTTATTACATATCTTCCATACAATGATAACTCCATGATTATAACCCTAGTTTTCTTGAAAAATTAAAGATATTTGATAAAAAAAAAAATTTATCCTCCAAATCTTCTTAATAACATTAGAGAATCATCACAGATGATTCTATCAAGGTTTTAGTAAAGTAAGCCATTTCAAAATTTAATAGAAGTTTAAGTAATTTAAGTAGTTTTGTATTATGCCAAAAAGTCCCACATCTATTACTTACAACAAAGACAATAGAGTGTATTCAATATAATATATCATATATTTAAATTTAATTTTTTTTTAAAGTTTCATTTGATCATATATAATTTTACAAAGATAATTCACATGAAGTTTTATTTCATGATAATATAATTTTATAAGTCAATTTATATGTAGATTTATTTTACAATAACACATGTAATATTTTTGTATTTATATCCATTGTGTTTGGGATATTATGTAACAACAATTTTAATTACACTCTATGTTATCATTATGTAGATCTCTTCAAATGGACTCTATTGTATTATAAATATTGTATTAGGTCTCTTACAATATATGTATTATAGTTACTATATTGTAGTTGCATTATAACTTTTGTGATATTATGTTAATTCTTCATAATTTGCTATGTTGTAGTTGTTGTATTATAGTTTTGTCAAAACTATTATTATTTTGTGTTTAAGTCTTTCTTAGCCTACTATATTGTAGTTTGTGTATAGTAATTGTGTTAAACAACTGTGAAACTATAAAATCAATCATAACCTACTATCAAATAATTATTTAAGTTATAGTTGTGTTGCAATTATTATGCTACTATGTTAAGTCTCTTATAATAGATTGTGTTGTGATTGCTATGTCTTGTTTGTGCTTTAACCATTATGATGTTGCATTAAATCTAGGGTGATTTCGAGAGCCGAGCCATAGTCAAATTACTCGAAATGTAATTCGCTCGAAGTCGTGCCAAAGTTTCGAAGTTCGAGCCGAGTCGGATCGAATCGAGCTCGAGCTTGATCCGACTCGACTGTGAAATGAGCCGACTCGAAATCCAACTGAGCCGGTTCGAAATCTAAATGAACTGGCTCGAAATGCAAACGAGCCAGTTCAAACTAACATCAATTTTGATAACACCAAACTTTATTTGAATTAATTTTGATAACACCAAACTTTAACTAAGTATTCTATCAAACTTTATAGCTTGTTGTATTATAATCCATGTATGACCATTGTTCAAACTAACATCATACTATAATCAAATAATGACCAAATCATATTTGAACCTTGCTCAAAGTTTGTTATTCAACATAATTAAATAAGGTTTAATTATTATTCAAATAAGATTCAATTATAATTTCAACAGACTTCATATATGGGAATAAACTTTATTGCAATATAGTTTAAATCTTATTTAAAGCTTTTTCATACCAATATTGATTATGATGGTCTATAATAAAAACTCTACAATTTTTTTTTTTAAGAAGGATGTTTCAATTCAAAATAACATTTTGGATATTGTTTAAAAAAATCAAGTAAATTTTTTTCAATTTTCACCATTATGAGTATGAAAAGTAAAAATTCCTCTTTACCCTGCCTGTCACCAAGGGCTATGATTTTTTTTTTGGAGAAAGTGAGAGCCTTAGCTCAATTGTATTCCAAAAAAGAGATAATTACAATGTTACATATATTTAAGAGTCAACCAGTCAACACCAAAACAACATAAAAAAAACCTGTAAAGAACTATAAAGCGAAAGGAAAACTATAAAGGAACAACCCTATAGCTTTACCCAAAAGAAAGCCTAAGCTCAAACAAATTAAAAGATCACAAAGAAAGAGCCTTCCAAAATCAGACAAAGACCAAACCGAAGATGAATATGTTTAGAAATGATTTGTGATAATCTATGGACTACTTTGAATAATCCAAAATCGAGATCAACCTCAAATAGAACATACGAGCGACCCTCACCCTCCATTTGGTGAAAGAAACAACAACCAAGGTTCTTTGTGTAAACCAAGCAAAGCCAAGATCACCCTAGTGGGAAGGATTAGAGTCATCGCCCAAGAACTCAAAGATACCCGACAAAGACACCCCACGGCACATCCTCCCCATAGCCATAACCATAGCCTCCATAGCCACCAACCACAAAGAAACAGCAATAGAACGATACCAAATCAGCAGCCTCCAATACCAGCAACAGCAGTGAAAAAAATAGAAGTCCTTTATAGCAACCTGCAATAGCTCAAATACAACCAATGAAGCAGAAATGATCGACCCCCTACTAACCCAAAGACCTTTCAACATCCAAGATTGACAATAAACCAAATTAAACCACCAAGACTTACCCAATCAGTTAAGCAACTCAACAGAAATAGCCATAACCTGACTCTCCGAACCTCCAACAGCAGAGAAACAGAAAAAGAAAGGATTCCAAAACCGCAGCCTGCAACAGCTCAAAACCCAGCCAAGGCAACAAATGGAGACCGACCAGCAAACACCCCATACCCAGCACATTACTACAACCAGCATTATTAACAAAAACCAGCCAAACCTCAAATAAATCCCACCAAATCAGGTTAAACAACATAAAAATCAGCTTACAGAGTGGTTCTGATACGCCAAAACCGAAGTAAGTCCAAAACAGTGGCCGACCAAGAGTCTTTAAGTTTCCACCTAACAACCTTAAAGGCAATCCGATCCCTTATAAGATCAAGTAAAGCAATAAGAGAAGAAGCAGAGGAGGTGAAACACCTATTGTTCCTTTCACGCCAAATACAATAGACTAAAACAGAAACTGAAAGGTAGTGAAGTTTAGTAATCATTTTATGCATATTAGGGGCTAAATCATTCAGAACTTGCTGCAATGTGGATTGAAGTAAGTAAAAGTTCCCATTCGGCAGAATCCTTCTTATCAAATGCATAGAAAATGGACACTCAAAGAAAAGGTGAGCATGTGTTTCAGGTTCAGAGTGACAAAAGCAGCAAATAGATTGTGTTCCAATCCCTCTTTTAACCAGTAAATCAGAGGTCTTTAACCCACCCAGATATGCCAACCAGCAATAGATAGAGTAGTTAATAGCATAACCAGAAAACCAAATGCATTTATACTACAATGTAAGGCAAGTTATCAAACAAGCCTTCTTTAAAATCAATTTGTAGGAGACCGTTTGGACTCCCATGCAATCCAGCCCTCCCCTCACGAAATTTGAATAGAAGCAATAGTATCAAATAGCAAAGGAAATTCAACCCCAAGTTGTGTTGTGTTCCATTTACCATCTGTATAAATGTGCAAATCATATTATCCTTATAAGTAGCCCAAAATTTCTATTGGGTGGGATGCTTCAATCATAGTTTGTCTATCACACCAAGGATCCAATAGAGGCTAAAGATTTCCCATCCCCATGTGATAGGAAATTTTATCAGAATCACTTGCATATAGTTTCAGTTCCTTCCACATAGGGGATATATTACGGATGGATGAACACCAAATAGATCCATATTTCTGCTTCCCCCAAATTGCAAAAAGGGTTTTGTACTTGAGTGTCTTCCACATAAGTTTAATCTTACTTAAAGCATTAAGAGAAACAGCCGAAAGTACACCAATACCCCCTTTTTCCTTAGGCCGAGAAGTTTTATCCCAAGAGATAGTGGTAAGTTTTTTAAGAGCCAAGTGCATTTATCCCAAGGGCTATGATTGCAATAATAAGCCCATTCCCTCGTCTTGGGATTCCACCTCCAGGTGTAAACGTGTAGAGTTTGACCGGGCTCAACTTTTATTCGTGTTAAACTCATTCAGAAATTAATTTGTTTATGTTCCAAGGATTAAAAAGGCAATAATTTGAAAATTTATGAAGGAAGAATTTGAATCTAGATCAATTTTTTTATATGATAAAAATTTTAACTAAAATCATATTTATAATTATATGTATTTTTGAATGAGTTAAATATGAGCTAATTATTGAGCTGAATAATAATAATTGCGAATAACAATTTTTTTTACGGCCCTAATTCCACCTGCTTGGCACCTTCATTTGATGCTGACACTGGCCTTAATTCTCTCTAGCAAGTAGCAACTCAACTCTATAGCCGTTGGATCGAACTCCGTCTATCTTCAGCTCTCCCGCCATGGTAGCTGTTTTCCACCCGTCTCTATTGCCTTCTCACGCAGCCAGCTAAACACCTCTCTTTACGCTGACCCTCACACATCTGCCTCCCAAGCCTGCAGCCATTGATCGCTACCCCTTGCCCTGTCTCTTTCACGCAGAGCCATCTCCACCTAATGCTGCTTGTCTTGGACCTCCATGCTCTCTCGTGGATCCCCTTTGGTACATGGCTTCTCCATTTTAGTTTTTACCACCGATCCCACTTGGCCATCTATTGTCTGTGATTACTGCCATTGTAGCCATCGCTTCTTCTATTTTTGAGTTTTGTTTCGTACGTATGCTGAAGAATGGATCACCTTTAACTTAGTTGGTGAGGGCGAATGCGGTTGGGTACTCCCCAGCCCGCATTCGATTCTCCTTCAGAGCGGTGTGCACTATCTTAATAGGTGAAAAGAAAGGAGATACTTGCTCGGATTGTCGTCGCCTGAGGATTACCATGTTAAATCACACGTCACATAATAGGTGGGATTAGAGGTGGACATCCCATTATCCAAAAAAAAAAAAAAAAAAAGAATAGCTGTATAGTCTTATCTGGTCAAGGGATAATTATGGGGAAATGGCACAGGTCTGTTATGTCGTGTCAACTTAGCTGAACAAATGTTGGTCGAATGACCTATGCAAATTCTACTGATAGTTTCAAGTCATCATTTTTCCCTAAGAAAAGTTTTGTGATGGTCTCCATATCTGTTTTCAAGCCTAAAATGGGAGCATTAGATGCAGAGAGAAGGGACAACTAGCATCAAAGTGTAGATATAGTGTTTGTTAGGGATGCAATAAAATCTATCATCGTTTGCGAAATTGTCGTTTTGTGTATACAGCTAATTGGTAGAGATAAATGGCAGATTGGAGGATATCGCAACTCCTTGAAGCAAACGGTGGGGGAAGAAAGAAAGACAAAAAGATAATGCAGAAAATAGTGGAAGGCCTTCGATTTTTCTTTAGGTTTTCCCGTATGGCTTCATCTAATTATACCCTATTTCCATCAACTCATCATCACTACAAGGTGGGGTTCCTATTTTTAAGTGTGGATAGCAGTATGGTTTGACATTGATAGGTGGGGTTCCTATTTTAAAGTTTATTTTGGTGACCTTGGCAGGCGAGTGGTTGGTTAGAAAGTTCTTCGAAGAGGTTGAAGTAATTTGTATAAGTGGATTTAACAGATCATGGTCTTAGGTGGTAGCTATATGTTTTTAGTTTGCTTTAATATTGTGTAGCTAATAGTTTATAACATGAGGCAATATAACCTTGGGTAGAAAGTTTGAAGAGTTTGCTATACCATAGGTGTTTGATATCCATGGTTTTGATGAGTTGGAATGTTATGTTCAATTATTTGTAGTAGGCTCATTAAAGAAAGTTTAATAATGTGACCATTTGTCAAAATAATATATGTTTTGCTTTGAATAGATAATACTAAGAAATTTATAATTGATTTCATTATGGCATAATAGTCATATTTAGGCATTTGATAACAACAATAATAAAGCCTTTATCCCACTAAGTGAGATCTACATGAATCCTTCATCTCCATTGTGTCTATTATGTCAAATTCTCATTTAATTCAAGTATACCAAGGTCATATACATCTTAATCATATCTTTTGTACCTTTCTTTAAAATACAAATCTAATCTACTTAAACATTGACTAGATTTTATGTGGTCAAACCATCTAAGTATCTCTAATCTTATCTATAACTACTCCAACTTTTTTAAACATACTATTCACATTTTATCTCTAAGAGTAAATCACTCATCCAAGCATCCTCATCTGCAACACTTAACTTAGTCTTTCTTTTATTGGCCAATATTCTGCACCATATAAATCATTGCAAGTCTTACACCATCTTATAAAATTTTTCTTAAGTTTATGGATTTTCTATCACACAAAAGCCGATGTATTCACTTCAACCATCTAACTTGAATTCTACTAAGAATATCTCCATCTATTTCACCATCATTTTGAACAATTGAGCCTAAATCTAAATCCCATTTTAATGACTTGTTCATTATGTCACAACACTAAAATTAAACTTTACAACTAAAAAATTACACCCATATTCAATTTTAGATCTACTTAAATGAAAACCTTTTAGACTCTAAATAATTCCATATTGTTTTAGACTCCTCTATTATCAACAAGAAGAATGTCATCAACAAAAGCATACACCAAGATACATCTTGTAAATGCCTAGTAAGAACATTCATAACTAAAAAAAATTAGCTTAATGGTAATCCAACTAAAAAGAAAATATTTTTTTTCAATCCACCTTGTGTTTGGACACAAGTAATAGTAACAATTCAAATATTAACTTTTCTTTTCAACTCAAAGAACATTTCTGAACTTATCATAAGCTTTCTCAATAAATATCATATGTAGATCTTTTTCTCTATCTTCCATCAAACCTTTAACAAATATAGCATCCATAATGATCTACTAGGCATGAAACAAATGATAGAAACTTTGTATCACATAAACTATGCTCAAATTACTCTCCCATAATTTTAATGTATGACACAAACTTACCTCTATAATTTCTTGTGCATCACCTTTATTCTTAAATATAGAACCAACAAACTCTTTCTCCACATCTGATATCTTTTGTCTTTAAAATAATATTAAAATTTATAAGCCAAAGAATTCTTAATTCTAAACATTTCCACACTTCTATTGAATATCATATTAAGTTTCACATTTCTTTTTAAACTTCTAACTTTAGATTTACTAATCTTAATGATAAAAATAAAAATTCTATTTTTGTTTAGGGTATTAAGGTTCTAAAATCAATCATTTATCCTTCATTGAAAAGTTTATCAAAATACTTCATCCCCTATTTTCAATATCTTTTCTAAGAAAAGATTTATGATTTTCATCCTTGTACACTAATTTGAGTTAGATCTTTACTTTTCTATCTCTTTAGTTTTAACTTATACATACATCTTTTTCTTTGTAATCTATTATATAAATCACTAAAAAAGTTATTTTTTACATCATATATTGTTTTCTTAGAATCTCTATGTCACTTTATATTTTCTCAATTCTGAGTTTTTTATCTAAACCAAGTTTATAACAAATATTTTTTTTTATCTTTTTTGCACATTCTGATTCCAATAACTATTTTTATTAAAAGAATTTTTTCTTTTGATTCTCCAAGCACATTTTTAGCAACTTGTTAATTTCACTTATATTTTTTTCATAACATTAGCTTCCTTATGAACATCCCAAATTTCTTGTAGCTTTTTAAAAAAATTTTTTATTAAGATTCTTTCTTTAAGTGTCACTACATCATCAAATAAATTCTTTTATAATTAAAGAAATTTTATTAAATAATCATGAAAATCCTTTAAATCTAAAATTGTTGTAATCTTTCATCTTAAAAGACTAATATGATGAGGATATTTAAAATAAATCTTACAATCTAAACATATATATTTTTCTATCAAAAATTAATCATATGGTTTTACTAGATCCATATAAAGTAATAATATGTTATTTTTTCTTAAAAGTATTAGAACTACAAAATCATAAGCTAAAAAAATCATAATATTATCTTACCTTCTTCATTACTCCAAATTAAACCACCATGAATACTTTAAAATATTCTACCACTCTACAACATAGGTAAATCTCCTCCAATAAATACATTTTTCTTAAGAGGTATCTTTGATTAATTCTAATTCATTCCAAAAATTTTCTTTTGAGTACATCCAAACCTACAGGAGCAAAAATTATAAATTGACAATCTAGATCAACAATAATCTTTTAAAGTTATAATTTATAAGATATTAATATATTTATAACATTATCCTTCAAACTTTATTTAATAATATGTATTTCTAATTTGATTTATAATATCAAAGTTTAAAAAAACTATCAATCTTTTGGTTTAAAATTTATTTTTGAATATAAAATATTTATCTTATGAATATAATATCTATTAATTATTTAGTTGTTGTATATTTATATTAAGTTCTTAATATTATAGTTTTTAAATCTTTTGATTCATCCATAATGTGAATTATTTAAATGATGGATAAAGAAATATTTTCATTATATTAGATATGTTGCTTTTAATGATTAAACTTAACACAATAAGGATTCATATAATGATTATTTTGAAATTTATGTTTTATTTATGGTAAATCCATTTTAATATTGGATAATAATTAGATATTTTTGTACATTTTAAATTTTTTTAATTCATTGACATTGTTGTGAAATATTAGAAATTTGAGAAATTTGAAATTGATATGAATCTTATGACAAAATATGAGTGAACTATTTTTATCATCATATTAAGATGAACATAAGTCAAAAATTATAGATAAAATTCATGAATCTTAATATATTAACTTAAATGTCATTAACATGAAATAGTGATAAGATACTATTAGATTTCAATCTCATTTTGTGAAGATTTGATATAATTCATTTATTAGACAAAGAATAGTTAATTATCAATTTGAGAAAAAAATTTCAATTTATCTAGATGCTTCATAGCATATAATAGCAAGAACATGTGAAATTTTGAAATTTGGGATTTGAATCATGAAATTTAATCATTATTTAACTTAAAGAATGATCAAATATTGATCAAGATCATTATGGTTAGCACTTAGAGATGAGGTTTAATGATCATGATCTAAAATGGGTTGCATGAAGAAATATGAACATTGAATTTGCAAGAGATTATAATATCTTTCACTATTTTTTTTTTCATCTACCATATGGTTAAACTCATATATCTTAAAACATATGAAAATGAATCATTTACAAAATAAGAGGATCTCAATCATCATAGAGATGCGTTTAACAAGAGAAGAAAATGAGATCAGAATAAAACATTAATAAATGATTTGATTGCTTTTAGCTAATTTTCTTAAATTTAATAAGAAAATAATTATGATTTAGATTTTAACTTTAAATTTTTTTTAAATGTATGATTTTATTTATTTAAAATTAATGTTTTAGATTTTACATTTGAATTTGATATTTTATTTAAGAATTCATAAAAATTATGATTATATTTTGATGAATAATCCATTAAATCTTCATAAAAGATCATTGATGTATTGTTTTTTTTTGATCCCTCAATCTTTTTAATTTTAAATAAGATGATTTTGTATAGAATTAATGAGATTTTGGAATTAAAATTAAAATTTTTTGTTTTTGTTTTGAACCTTCAATCAAGACCCAACATATTCTTCTTCATAATTTAAATCTTCTAAAATTGTCAATCATCTTGAGCAAATGACATTATATTGAGGGTTTAAATCAAAAATATTAACAATGATGTCAAATTTATTTTTCTATGATAGAATTAATTTCTTTTATTAAGTTAAAATATTATAATATATATTTATTTTAGTTTTGTTAAGCATTAAAATAAAAAAAAAAAAAGAAAAGAAAAAGAAAATTAAGAGTTAAGAAAGCAAAAAAAATTATTAATTTATTACTTTATATTTTATGTTAATTTTAAAGTTTCTTTGATTAACTTATGATAACTTGCTTAAAAAAAAAAAAAAAAGATATTTTAATTATAATTTTTTTTAATTTAATTAAAATAATATATATAATAATATGCATGTGTTATTAACTTGGTGATTTTGGAAGCTAAATAGAACTTTGTCAAAAGACCTAAACTAGGAGAGCTTGGGATTTAAGTGGTCTTGTACCCCTCCTCACTGGAAGTTCTCTTAGCTTAAAATTTCACTTTGATTGCACATATTATATTATATTATTTTTTTTGGTCCCTTTTCATATATCTTTTTTTCTTAAAAAAAAAAAATCTCATGGCACCAAAATCTATCTCTCAAGATCAAGTTGAAAATTTGACTAGATTAGTTGATGCCTTAGATCTTAGGATCCAAGACAATGAATTAAAAACTCAACAAATATTAGAAGAAAGTAAGAATCAAATGCAAGAACTTAAACAACAAACTCTTTTAAGCATCTACAAAATAATAGAGTACCAACTCCTCCTCCAATACCTACTCAGACTGTGCCAATAGGGATAGATGAAGAAGATTCATATCCAAACCATAGAAAAAATCAACCACTTAGAAGACAATCAATTGCTAGAAATGGTGGAAGGGGAGAAAATTATTTTAAGACTATAGAAGACTCTAATGATCCATCTCGAAGAGTTAAAGTAGAAGCCCCAACTTATGATGGTATACATGATCCAAATAAATTTCTTAGTTCAAATGGATGACTTCTTTGATTGGTATAAAATGGATGATTACCAAAGGGTTACTTTTGCTAAAATGAAATTGATAGGGCATGCTAAAATTTATTGGACAAATACTTTAGCTAAAGAACAAAGATTAGGAAGGACAAACCTCACTTGGATAGAAATGAAAGAAATGTTAAGAGCAAAGTACTGTCCTAGGCATCATGATAAGAAGCTACATAGTCAATTATTAACTTTGAGACAAGGTAATTATCTTGTAATTGAATACTTGAACACTTTTGAAGATCTAGTTTCTAGAACTGATTGTGCTGATAATGATTGGCAATTAGCCAATAAATTTGTTATTGGACTTAGGATTGAAATTAGAAATGAAGTTGAATTATTTGACCCACAATCTTTAGAGGAAGCATTTCATTATGCATTATTGGTTGAACAACAAAAGAAATCTGCCTCCTCTCTAAAATTAAAAGTCAAGTACCTTCCATTTCATCCATAGATCTACAGACCCCATCCAAATGGCCCATCCCTTTGCCTAAAACTTCAATTGAAGGGAGCTAAGAACATTAGGAAGTAATATGTTTTAAATGTCATAAAAGGGTCATATGCAAAATCAATGTAAAGCTCAAATCTTATTTTTAGAAGAAGTTGAAAATCCAATAGATGATAATCTAGAAGAAGTTTATGATGACACCCCATTATCTCGATGAAGAATTGGAAATTAACCGATGACCCTCATGTTAATGTGATGAGATGTCTGCAATAAAAAAATGAGGCGAAGATTGGAGGAGAAAGAACATTTTAGCATGTATGTTTTGTGTAATGAAAAGAGATGTAGGTTAGTTATAGATGGAGGGAGTGCTATGAATGTCATTTCAACACATACCTTAACTCGAGCCAACCTAAAATCTGAACCTACCCCGAACCATTTCATGTTAGGGTAAATCATACATCTCTTCCCATCACCAATCTATTAAAATAGGAAGCTATGAGGATCAAATTTGGTGTGATGTTCTCCTATGGACATTGCTCATATTCTCTTAGACTTGGCTATATGATATAAATATTATTCACTATGGTAGGGAAAATACTTATGTTTTTAAACATAATAATAAGACTATTAAACTCCTACCAATAAAACCAGTAGAAAAAACACCCTCCATAACACCACACAAAACAACTTCTGACTTGCAACCTAAGCCTCTATTGAAGAAAAATGCCAAACTTCAATTAATTATCATAGAAAATCTCTTATGCCTATCATTTTATCTTTATCTTTAAAACACCTACTCTTTCTCCTTTGACCCAAAGATAGAAATAATAGGTTTTGGAGCTTTACAAAAAGAATTTTCTGATCCATTTCTTCTTCACATATTACATGTAAAAGAAGTCATACTAGACTCTAATGAGACTCACATACCTGCTGTGGTCTCTTCTCTTCTTTCTGATTTTAACGATATTGCACCTGATGAGCTTCCTGATGAGCTACCTCCTCTAAGAGACATTCAACATGCTATTGAGTTCTTACTCGGTTCTCAACTTCCTAATCTTCCACATTATAGGATGAACCCTATCGAGCATGTTGAGATTAAAAGACAAGTTGAGGAATTATTAAGAAAGGGTTTTATTCAAGAGAGTCTTAGCCCTGCTCCCAAAGATTATTAACTCCAAAGAAAGATGGAACATGAGAATGTGTGTTGATAGTCGAGCAATAAATAAAATTACTATCAAATATAGGTTTCTATTCCCCATTAGATGATATGTTAGATTTAATCTCAAAATTTTTTTCAAAGATTGATCTAAAAAAGTGGATATCATCAAATTCGATTAGATCGAGATGAGTGGAAGACGGCTTTTAAGACCCGATGGACTTTATGAATGGCTTGTCATGCCCTTTGGACTTTCAAATGCTCCTAGCACATTTATGAGATTAATGAATACGTCTTAAACCATATATAGGTAAATTTTTGGTGGTGTATTTTGATGATATTGATTTTAGTCCAAGTGAAAATGAACATCTACAACACCTACAAAAAAGTCTTTGAACTACTTAAACAAGAGAAATTATACATTAATTTAAAAGTGTTTCTTTTGCAAGTCGAGGTAATCTTTTAGGCTTTATTATATCCACTACAGGCTTAAACCCGATCCTTCTAAAGTGAAAGCAATCTTAGATTGGCCACCACCTAAAAGTTTTAATCAGTTAGAAGCTTCCATGGTTTAGCCACTTTTATCGGAGATTTATTAAGAATTTTAGTACCATTGTTGCTCCAATAACGATATACTAAAATTAGATAAATTTTGTTGGACTTCTAATGCACAAAGGCCTTAGAGCAAATTAAAGTTCTTATCACTTCGCACCAATCCTTAGGCTTCGATTTTTCTAAAGCCTTTGAAGTGACATGTGATGCTTGTGAATTGGGATAGGTGGAATTTTAAGTCAAGAGAATCATCCTATAGCATTCTTTAGTGAAAAGTTAAATGAAGCTAAACAACGATATTCCACTTATGATAGAGAGTTTTATGTTGTAATTCAATCCTTAAGGCATTGGCGACACTATCTCTTACATAGAGAATTTATACTTAATTCTGATCACCATGCCTTAAAATTCATTAATACTCAACGAAAATTAAGTCATAGGCATGCAAAATGGGTTGAATTTTTACAAGACTACTCTTTTGTTCTAAAACATAAGCCTGGAATTGAGAATAAACTCTGGATGCTTTATCCGTGGTAAACCTAATGATTTCCTCTTAGAATTGAGAATCGTGATTTGATAGAATTAAAGATGATTATATTGTGTGCCCTTACTTTCACCTAATCTTGAACACCTAGATAAACCAATAACTTTACAAGGGACATTCTTGATAACAAATGGATATTTATATAAAGGAAAACAATTATGCATTCCTCGATCTTCTCTTAGAGAATTCCTTATCACCGAAGCTACATGTCATCATTTGGAAAGGATAAGACCATGTGTTTATTAGAAAATAGATTTTATTGGCCTTCATTAAAACGAGATGTTCAAAATTAGTGGCTCAATGTTTAATTTGTAAACAGGCTAAAACTATCAAACAAAGGTCTGGACAATACACCTTACCTGTTCTTTATAGGCCTTGGGAAGACCTATCAATGGATTTTATTCTAGGATTACCTAGGACAGCTCGAGGACATGATAGTATTTTTGTTGTAGTGGATAGGTTCTCAAAAATGGCTCATTTCTTACCTTGTTCAAAAATAAATGATGCTTCTTATATAGCCAAATTATTTTTTAAGGAAATACTCCATGGTCTCCCTTTAACCATTATTTCTAGATGTTAAGTTTGTCTCATATTTTTGAAAACATTATGAAAATTATTAGGTACCAAATTAAAATTCTCTGCCTTTCACCCACGATGGACAAACCAAGTAGTTAATCGTACTTAGAAAATTTGTTAGATGTTTGGTAGGTAAAAGTTTAGAAATTGGGATTTACATTTACCAACCTCCTAATTTTATATAATAGTACTATATCTAGAACTACAAAAAAATCACCATTTGAGATAGTCTATGGTCAAAACCCATGACGACAATAATATGTAGCAAACCTACCATCTCATATATTTTTGATGATTCTCATTTGCTAAAGATTTTCAAAGCCTCCATGAAGATATAAGAAAGCAAATTACTATAAGTAATGATAATTATGCTTCTAAGGCAAATCATAATCGCTTCAATGAAAGAATATAAAGAAGGTGATTATGTATTGATGATTCACCGGCGTTATCAAACTACTAAATATAAGAAATTACATGCACCAGCTTGTGGTCCATTTAAAATTCTCAAGAAAATTGGAACTAATGCTTATCACCTTGATTTGCCGGCGATATGTTCATTCATCCAATTATTAATATTGAAGATATTCTATCATATGAAGGAATTAGAAACCTACTTGTTCGCCTAAACTCTTTGAGATATAGCAGTACTTTGCGTAAGCCCTCTTCCTTTGAAGTTGACTATATTATCACCAGGAAGCACCCATTAATCCATAACATCATTTTCTAGTTCGTTGGAAGAATAAGCCACCACCAAGACACACATGGTTGACCAGAAGTGATTTGGAGACTTTAGCCCCACAATTAGTAGAAGACTTCTTAGATTTCAACTCACGAGTTCATTGAGGGGAGTTGATGTAACATCATGAGGATCAACAAATTGCCCAAGGCTCATTTACAAAATCTCAAGCTAATCATGAGGATCAACAAATTAGAGCCCAAGGCCCATTTACAAGATCTCAAGCTAAAGCCCAAGAAAATTCAAGAAAGAAGAAGACGCCCATTAGCTGCTAAGGCCCATTTTATGATTTCATCTTTTTTATTTATGTAATTTTTAATTTTCTTCTAGAAACTCCATGTTTGAAATTTTGCATTTAAAATTCAAAGCATGACATGTGAGGTGGTTGAATCTACATAAAATAATAGCATGTGGTGGATGGCATAAAATAATGAGGCAATTTATTGCTTCACATTAATGTGGCCACCCACCTTTCCCTCCATGTTTTGAATTCTTTTCTTTTGAAAGATACTTGTAATGGCTATAAATAGCCCCTCTTATTAGAATGAAGGAGATCTTTGGCAATTACAAATTTTGAGTTATTCTTGTGGTTTGAGAGCTTGGTGGCCAAACCTCCTTGGTGGGAGCGCTAGTTATCCAACATATCTTCTCCCTTCACCTCCAATACCCATGTTCTCTCAATCTCATCAAAAGAAAGAACGCCCACCTCCATCACTTATAGGGGGCTGCTTCGGGAGTGCTAAGGTCTTCCCACCATGCTTATGAGAAGCGTGCATAACAGGTGTCTTGCGACACCGTGGCCAAGTGATTTTCTTGCACCTACTGAGCTTATGAAAAGCGTCGCAGAAGCCTTCAAACCTATATAAGAGACATTATGATTTTCTCGTCATACTGAAGCAACATGCACGAGTACCTATATCTAGCAAATATGTTCAATTGTATTAAAGTAGTAGGTATAGGAATTTAATATACTAAGCAGACACGCATATGCATTTGGAATGAAATTTGGCAACCTCCCGGCATTATCCCCATGTAAGGGACCCATCGAGTACTAAGGCACCCACCCTTATGGGAAGCTGCATGGTAGTGTCTTCATGACATACATCGAAAGTGATTTTCTGCAACGCACTTATGAAAATCGTCGACGGGTTCCTTCAAATCTATATAAAAGCCATCCTGATTTTCTCGACATACAGGAGTACTTATATATAGCAAATATTTGCAATTACATTGAAACAGTAAGTACAAGAATTTAATATGCTAAGCAAAGCATGCATAAGCTGCTGAAATGAAATCAGAAATTCCCAAAGATCATAAGCAATGTAACTGAACCATTCTAATACTTATGGGAAGCGTGCATGGTAGGTGTCTTGCGACACCGCGACCGAATGATTTTTTGCACCTACCGCACTTATGAGAAGCGTCGCATAGGCCTTCAATAACTGCAATGAGTGAAATACATATATGCACACATATCCATATGTTTCCTTTCAGTAAGTCCAAGTGAAAACTTTACACTCCACATAACCTAAAATTATATTCCTCTCTTCTTTATTTTGATCTCATAATAAAAATAATTTGTTGTGAATATGAAGTGGCTCCCATCTTATATTAGTAAGTGAAAAGAGGAAATCTTTGAATCCTACATGACATCAAATCTCATATCCCTTGGGTTCTACATTGATCTAATGAGTCATTGCATAGTAGTAGGATTTGAGAAAAGATTCAAATAGGATTTCAATTGTAATATTACCTAACAGCAAATAAGTCCAATCATAATACAAAAATCCATTTTTTATTTTTTTACCTTACTAAATAAGATGGTTGTTGGTGTTCAAAGAAGAGGGTAGGATTGAAGCTTGGAGAATCATGTGAAGTATTACAAGGTGGAGGAATGGCAAAATGATGTTGCAGTCAATTGATCTGATTCCATGAAAAAACAAGGTGAGATATTAGAAGTGCAAGTTTAGTAGTCGAGCAATGGATGTGGTTCTTCCTTGGAGGCGGAAATCGATTAATTTGGAGTGCTTTATTTGTCCAAACCAGAAAACAAAAACAGGTCGAATTGTCGAAGTGTACTTACTTGTTGTGGCTAGTTGAGGAGTGATCGAACCAGGTGGGAGTCTTTTTGTGCATGGAGCTCATCCTCGTGGATGGAAAAGCTCGTTGGTGAGAGGAGAAGCGGTCGGTTCGATGTGTGCGGTTTATTCACCGAGAGGAACTCAGCAAGCGGTACTTTCAAGAAAATGAAGCGGGAGGGAGAAGGGCCATTAAAGGAAAGAACACGACCACGAGGCGGCTCGATCGGCTTCTCACGCGACGGAGAAATGCTTGTATTTCAGAAAATATTACGTTGAGTCCCGTAGCTATGTCGGACTCAATCCACGGATGACATGTGTCCCAGTTTTTTTCCCCGTTTTATCGGTCGAGACGGCGGGATCTCCCCGACCGGATGCGTGATGCGTATTGCGGCGCCATTTCCCCCGACCGCCCGTTAGAGTCATTCAAAAGCGGAGAAGAAGAAACGAGAAACATTACCGGCGTTGACATTCCTCGTCTAAGGATTTTTTCTTAAAGCTCCGTTGTCGCGTCGTGCATGTCGACGTCGCCTGGTATAGCAAATCATAAATTGAGGTATTGTAGGTGACTACATGAGGTATTTACACATGCATTCCGAACTTGAATGAATTTAGGGTTTACTCGTTCTTCTCGATATCTGATGAAAGATTATTTTTTTATATGTTATTTTGTATCATACTCTATACCTCTTTGGAGTGGACCAATTTTGACATTTTTCCATTTTTTTGCCAACTCCTTATGATTATGTTCATTATATTCAAAGGGAAGCATTTGATGGCGTTTGGGTGATTCGGGTGGTTTAGTGCATCACTCATGTACCTCTTTTGGGAGAATTTTGACCTTTTTTTCCAATTTTTTTTTTTTTTGCCAACTCCTTATGATTATGTTTAGGGCATTATAATGGAAGCATTTGATGGCAGTTTGGGTGGTTTCTAGGTGGTTTAGTGCATCTGTACTCTATGTACTTCTTTGGAGGGTACAGACCATTTTTGACCTTTTTTTCAAGTTTTTTTTGCCAACTCCTTATGATTATGTTTAGAGCATTATAATGGAAGCATTTGATGGCAGTTTGAATGGTTTGGGTGGTAGTGCATCGTGCTATACCTCTTTGGAGGACGATCAATTTTGACCTTTTTCACATATTTTTTTTATGATTATGTTTAGAACATTGCAAAGGAAGCATTTGGAGATTTTGGGTGATCATGGGTGGGTATTTTGCATCTGTACCATGTGTACCTCTTTGGAGGGTACAGACCTTTTCTGATCTTCTTTTCTAGTTTTTTTCTGCCAACTCCTTATGATTATGTTAAGGGCATTATAATGGAAGCATTTGATGGCAGTTTGGGTGGTTTCTGGGTGGTTTAGTGCATCTGTACCCTGTGTACCTCTTTGGAGAACTGGACCTTTTGATCTTTTTTTACGTTTTACCAACTCCTTATGATTATGTATAGAATTATAATGGAAGCATTTGATGGCGTTTGGGTGGTTTTTGGGTGGGTATTTTGTATTTGTACCACTTTGGGAAATTCTGAGATCATTTTGACATTTTTTCACATATTTTTTCAACTTCTTATGATTATGTTTAGAACATTACAAAGGAAGCATTTGATGGCGGTTTGGTGGTTTTGGGTGGTTTAGTGCATCTATACCTGTACCTCTTTGGAGGTTCAATTTTGACCTTTTCACATGTTTTTTTGCCAACTCTTATGATTATGTTTAGAACATTGCAAAGGAAGCATTTGGAGATTGTTTGGGTGATTTTGGGTGGGTTTAGTGCATGTATCTGTACCTCTTTGGAGGTGAGACCATTTTTACCTTATTTTCAAGTTTTTTTCAACTCTATATTATGATTATGTTTAGAAAATTGCAAAGGAAGCATTTGATGGTTTGGGTGGTTTTAGTGGTTTAGATGTACCTCCTCTTTGGAGGTACAGATCAATTTTGACTTTTTTCACATGTTTTTTTTGCCAACTTTTATGATTATGTTTAGAACATTGCAAAGGAAGCATTTGATGGCGGTTTGTGGTTTTGGGTGGTTTAGTGCATCACCCACTGTACCTCTTTGGAGTGGATCAATTTTGACCTTTTTCACATGTTTTTTGCCAACTTCTTATGATTATATTTGGAACATTACAAAGGAAGCATTTGATGGGTTTGGGTGGTTTGGGTGGTTTAGTGCATCTGTACCAGTACCTCTTTGGAATTGGACCATTTTGACCTTTTTCAAGTTTTTTTGCCAACTCCTTATGATTATGTTTAGAACATTGCAAAGGAAGCATTTGATGGCGTTGGGTGGTTTACGGGTGGTTTAGTGCATCACTGTACCTCTTTGGAGGGTACAGACCATTTTTGACCTTTTTTCCCAATTTTTTTTGCCAACTCCTTATGATTATGTATAGGGCATTGCAAAGGAAGCATTTGATGGTAGTTTGGGTGGTTTCTGGGTGGGTATTTTGCATTTGTACCCTGTGTACCTCTTTGGAGGGTACAGATCATTTTTGACATTTTTTCACATGTTTTTTTGCCAACTTCTTATGATTATGTTTAGAACATTGCAAAGGAAGCATTTGATGGCAGTTTGGGTGGTTTCTGGGTGGTTTAGTGCATACCTGTACCTCTTTGGAGCAGATCATTTTGACATTTTTCACATATTTTTTGCCAACTCTTATAATTATGTTTAGAACATTGCAAAGGAAGCATTTGATGGCGTTTGGGTGATTTGGTGGTTTAGTGCATTCGTACTGTACCTCTTTGGAGGGTACAGATCAATTTTGACCTTTTTTCACATATTTTTTTGCCAACTTCTTATGATTATGTTTAGAACATTGCAAGGAAGCATTTGGAGATTGTTTGGGTGATTTTGGGTGGGTATTTTGCATATACCACTACCTCTTTGGAGATTGAACCTTTTTTGATCTTCTTTTTTTTGCCAACTTATGATTATGTTTAGGGCATTATAATGGAAGCATTTGATGGCGGTTTAGGGTTGTTTGGTGGTTTAGTGCATCTATACTGTACCTCTTTGGAGGGTAGATGACCTTTTTAGTTTTTTTTGCCA
Source organism: Cymbidium sinense (assembly GCA_021442155.1). Lineage (NCBI taxonomy): Eukaryota > Viridiplantae > Streptophyta > Magnoliopsida > Asparagales > Orchidaceae > Cymbidium > Cymbidium sinense. Next base: position 37,580,831 of record CM038224.1, read on the forward strand.
ACTCCTTATGATTATGTATAGCATTGCAATGGAAGTATTTGATGGCGCTTTGGGTGGTTTCGGTGGTTTAGTGCATAACCTCTTTGGAGGTACGGACCATTTTGACCTAATTACTTGTCTTTTAGTTTACCATGCAAGGATAACCGGTGCTACCAGTGAAATGTGTTCGATAATATTACGACGCTTTATTGATGAAACCACGACATTTTAAAGAAGCATCCATCAATTCATTAGACTCCACGCATCAAGACTCGGTTGCCATTACATCGATCATGTCTTCTTTGGGACATAGCTTTCCCTGGGTGGGCATTCCTTTCACCCCGATGAAGTTGCATTGATGATAGGGATGCCAAACAGGGAGAAGGTTGTATGAAATCCCGCCATTTATTTCATCGATTCTGAGAATTCGTTGCCTGCTTTGATTTGTCGGTTGTATATCGTTTCTTCTCAAATCTATTTTTTGTATATCACAATTCTGGTGGCATGAATTGATTGCTTCGATGATATAGATAGATTTTTTGAGTAGGCGATGCCATTTGGGACTTCTAGTCTCCCAATTTGATGTTATTGCATCAAAGATTACAAGGACTGGTTACATGGGATTTGTCACTCTTGATGGTATGTTTTATATCTCCATTAATGTGAAATATAATGTCTTGAAGTTTCTTGTTTAATATATTCATTGTAGATATTTGAGCACATAAGCATCATAATCATCGAACGCAAAGCCATTATCTTTGCGATGGGCTAAAATAGAGTTCCCAAAAAATGTTTTCGGTTTGGGAGGATGCCGGTATATAATAATATCACTTAGTTCAAATAAGAATGTATCCATTTATGTTGTATGTCTTCAAAATTTTTTATCCTTTTACCAATGCTTTCATTCGAGGACTTATTGGAAGATGAGAATTGGCTCCTTTCTCCTTGCAATCTCACATGTGGGCATAGTAGTCCCATTTTAAGTCCAATAACAAGCCCGACTCTCCCTATATCTCTCCTCGATATTCTCCCGTCCGTGTTTCTAGCACACTCTGCACTACCCCCCACAGACTTTCGTGGAGGATGTTGCGGTTTGAAGGACGAGAGATATCTTTCCATACAATAATCGAGAGGTTGGATGGGCTTGATTTGTGGGTTCTTTGCTATGAGGATGTTCATCAGCGTGGGTCCCACCACAGGTTCCTAGTCACAGAAACTCTTGAGGAGGCTACCACGGGAGCTTTCATGGATGGTACCCCAGGAGACTACCATGTCTGAACGAGGAGGGGCCTGAGGAAGCTCTTGTGGAGGCTACCACGAGATTCCATTGAGTTGGATACTTCAAAGGGGAAGCCCTGGTGGAAGTAGGAGAAGTTCTTGTGGAGGCCACCACTACATGATGCTCAAACCTTGGCGGATTGACGTGGTGTTAAAGCTCTAGAAAGGAAGATGTTACTTCCCCTTTCACACACACTTACAGAAGTCTCGAGCAAGAACAAATGATGTGGTGGCCTCCACTGTAGCCGTGAGGTATTAAGTTACTTTCTTTTAAATTTGAGATAATAGAAATAGTCTTTCACTAAATTTTTTGTATAGTTAGCACATATGATGCAATAAAGGTCGATGACTCAGTTACTCTTGTTGTGGTGGAGAAGCATCGAAGAGGTATTAATAATCTCAGCCTCTAGATCCATAGTCATAGTTAGTCTAGCTCGTCATCACTAAATTGTTTTATAGGTTAGCAAAGATGAGCCAATAGAGGTCAATGACCCACAAACTGCCATCGTCGTGGTGGAGAAGCATCAGTCGGAGGTATACATCAACTCAGTAGATCGAGGATTTATTCATAGTATGTAGCTCTTCGCTATCTTTTATCATCAATTTCGTTGCGAGCATCGAGGCACTTCATGTTGTCGAGTTCTCATCCAGGGCTATTTTGCCTAAGCCAATGCTTGATCTTAATGACACGTCGTGCTCCCGGTTCAAGGACAAGTAAGTCAAGCCTCTCGTCCTTCATCGTAAAATAACCTACCGTTTAGTTCGAGATCACTTTAAAATATTTATTAATTGCGGGGTGATACTGATTTCATGGGGAATATCATTTTGCGAGGATTGATGAGTTCGATGGATCAATATCTCTTAGATGCACATTGATGCCTTCGCCTTCTACTAGAAATGCTCTCAGGGTCCCATATTTGTACATTTCATGCTTGCATTGGGTATGTTACCATGAGAATGTTGGTATTACGATTCAGTTCTTCTTTGCTTAGATGAAAGCTGTAATGTGTAATCATTCTCTTCTTTCTCCTGAGTTATATTGCACGAAAATGGAAAAAGATGTTCATCCAAAGATATCATGCGGACGGTGTCCAGGGCTATGTTAATCTTCAGTTATAGAATGTCGACACTCTTGGTTGGACATATTATCCTGGTATTTTTATGACTCATTGCCCAAACCAACCCATAAGAGCATTCTTCACGAGATTGTAAGAACTTTTCAAATATGGTTCATCTTTACTTTTTTTCCGTCCAACTTATTGAAATTTTTTTCTATTTAGATCAAATTACTTGTTGAAGATCTTTGGCGCTTTATGCGATCAAGGAAATGGCCAATTGACATAGTGAGTGGGATACCAAAGAAAATAGTGTCATGCGGAATGTTTTATCTGCAAATACATGGAAGCGGCAAGAAACCTCCGATTGGTGGGTAGACCAACAAGATTGGCCAAAGATAATGAATATATTTAGAGTTTGAGTTAAAGCTACATTTTGTTTGGGACTTAAAATTCCCAGGAAGTGAGAACAATATTATTTTGTCTGATATAGGATTTTGTTTAATGCATTTGTTAGGTGACTTTGAAGACTGATCTATTTTTTTTTTTTTAAGTGCATAGACCTGGGATGATATTTTACTCTGCTTTGTTTAACTTCTCCTCTCTCATCTCATATAGTTGAAGTGCATGGACGGGATGATATTTTATTCCTTTGAAGACTCATGTTGAAGTGCATGCATCATTCCCAAAGCTAATTCCAAGAGCTCTTCTTCAAATCGTGAAGAGATCAATGTGAGAACTCATCCTCTCTCTATTGTTCCTTGACTTCTCCTCGAGCAAGTCACACAACAGAAGAAGAAGATGACTTGGCATGGAGGTGAATGCAATAAAGAGTGATTTCGCCATAAAAGTGATTGCATTGTATATTTTCCTTGAATATTGAGCATTTCCTTATCATGAATAGTGATTCTATTGTATATTTTCACATATGATATGGATCTATTTGTATTTGATAGTGATGATTGATAATTCAGTTCGGTTCTATGAGATGGATAAAAATAACTTTTCAAAATAAAAGCGAACAATGATTTAAGTTCAAATATTGAGTCCAAGTACCCTTTGAATAAATGCTTAGGTTTTTTGCTCCTGGAAATGGCTCTGTTGTTTGTTTTATGATTAATGATTGTTAAATATATTTAGTTGATATGTAGTGTAGTTATATCTGTGATGATTTAATGAAGTAGTGTGGTTTGTTGCAGCTATATATATTTTTTATATTTCTGATTGTGAGGTAAATGTTGATTAGTAATTCTATTTACTAGGGTAGATTGTTGCTTAGTTGTGCTTAACATGCCGTACTTTTTTCTCACTTTGAACATATTTATGAGCTCTGAATTTATGCTTTGTCACAGTAGGATTGATATTGACTGTGATGTTAATGATTAATACATTTTGGAGTGGGGCTTTTTTCTTGAGTAAATCAAAATCGAAATCATTGATTTGAACAATTATATAAATTAAGCCTCGTATGAATCTATTCGAGTTTAAGAAAACTTCATTTTATGGTAACTCAAAATATTGAGAATTTCTATTATTCATGTGCATATATATTTTAAATTTTAGATATTAGTTCAATGATTTGAAGAAGTTATATAAAATAAATTTTTTTAATTTATCGGCTTTAGAGGCTTAATTTATTCGACTGAGTCAATTTTTATAATAGATTATAATATATCCTTTGCCCTATACATAATCATAAGGAGTTGGGAAAAAATGTAAAAAAAAGATCAAAAAATGTACCCTCCAAAGAGGTACAGTACAATGCACTAAACCACCCAAAACCACCCAAACGCCATCAAATGCTTCCTTTGCAATGCCCTATACATAATCATAAGGAGTTGGCAAAAAAATACAAAAAGGTCAAAATGGTGCAGTACCCTCCAAAAGAGGTACACAGTCTGAATGCTAAACCATCCGAAACCACCCAAAGCGCCATCAAATGCTTCCATTATAATGTTCTAATATAATCATAGGAGTTGGCAAAAAAAACGGAAAAAAGGATAAAATGGTCACCCTCCAAAGAGGTACGGTCTGATCCACCCCAAATCACCCAAACCATCGCCATGCTTATAATCATAAGGAGTTGGCAAAAAAAAAAAAGGGTCAAAATTCGTACCCTCAAAGAGGTACACAGTCGATGCACTAAACCACCCGAAACTACCCAAAGCGCCATCAAATTCTTCCTAATGCCTATACATAATCATAAGGAGTTGTAAAAAACTGGAAAAAAGGGTCAAAAATCTACCCTCCAAAGAACAGTACTGAATGCAAATACCAAAAAATCACCCAAACGACATCAAATGCTTCCTTTTAATGCCCTATATAATCATAAGGAGTTGGCAAAAAAAACTGGAAAAAAGGTCAAAATGTGCACCCTCCAAAGAGGTATAGAGTCTGCACTAAACCATACCAAATCCACCCAAAGCGCCATCAAATGCTTCCATTATAATGCTAAACATAATCATAAGGAGTTGGCAAAAAACGGAAAAAAAGGTCAAAATGGTAGCCCTCAAGAGGTACCAGTCTGAATGCACTAAACCAAAATCAACCGCCATCAAATGCTTCCATTATAATGCCTAAACATAATCATAAGAGTTGGCAAAAAACTTTAAAAATCAAAAAAATTCGTACCCTCGAGGTACAAGGTGTGATACAAAATACCCACCCAAAATCAAATCACAAATGCTTCCATTATAATGCTAAACATAATCATAAGGAGTTGGCAAAAAAACTGGAAAAAAAGTCAAAATTGATCTGTATTGGTACATATTTATTGATATCAATGATTACAATTTTCAGGGGATTAACTCAATCACTATTGCTTAAAGAGCTACAAACACACCGGTCAAAATCTCTAGCTAAATAGAGTCAAAGCGGATAATGTCATGTATCAAAATGTTTTCGAGATAATATCCATCATCAGTGTACCCTTGGTAGATTATTTCATTGTGGAGCTCGAGTTAAATTCACGCATGTAGAACATCGTATTAGTTGATACTTTCTTCATCGATGTGTGATATTATGTGCGTAAAAACACTTTGGCATAGGAGAAAGGTGATGCTGTGGTGAGGAAGCACCTTCACCTTATCGTAGTTTGGTTCGCAACCAAAAAAAAGTAGAAGGGTTTGAAGATTAATATTTAAAATACCAAAAAATAATATGCAAGCGAGAAAATTACTCTTGGCTTTCTTGGATCTCTCCCAATATCCTTAATGAGTTGGAAACACCCTTTGGGCGTTGCTTAGCGGATCTTTAAGATATCTTTTCCACTTTATCGTGGTTAACTTCTTCTTCTAATGCTTTTATAGGTTGGAGAATTCCACTTATTATGAGTCGACATCATCATATAGTTTTTCTAGGGATCCAAGCATATAGTCTCGACTCTCTTATTGCCCTGTGCACGCTTATTTGATATGCATATCGACTTATGTGGTTCGAAAATAATGCGAAGCATTTCCATCATGCTTACATCTCTTATCTACGTATGCACTATCATTGTAAATATCCCTCTTTGCTCTAGTAGACCATCGCATGAAGATGTGAATCGCACATCTTCCGACTAAGAACTCTACAATCTGATAGTAATCCCATCATCTCAAATTTTTTTGCAAGTACAAGTCACTTCTAGGGTAGTCTATCGAAATACCGACATGTTTTGGATGCATTTTATTCTCTAAGTTTCTTACCAAATACTCCATGGTGCGTCATCGACTTAGTTCTTGATAGGCAACCCCATGCAAAATTCCTCTTCAAACATAGTGTAAACCTTTCTTGTATAAAACATAGCGACTTGTTTTAGAATTGGGTGGTCTTAACAAGAACAATGATGGTACTACACTTGAAGTCTTCGTCATGTTCATTCCGAAGCCATGTCTCCATAACCTTTTCCAACCCCAAGAAACAATCTGTGAGCGAACTTGTTGGTTTGGATATTCCATGACATACATTGTTCGTGGACTCACTACGTTGCGTTGACAAGATGCCCATGCAGAATGAGTCCTTGCTGAATGCAGTGGACCACTTGGATCTAATCTTATAAAGCTCGGACAGCCAAGCATGATCATGCAAATTGCCTTCTTCTAGCATGGCAGACCAAGCCTCTTTAAACTCTTCCTCTGAGTCACACTTACTCATGCATTTATAAAATAGCCTTGTTATCTTATTACTATTAAAGCAATGAACCTTGGAAGGAGCTTTCTTTGAAATATGCCATTGGCATAACCATGAGTATGTGGCGGCAATTTCAATAGCTCTCGCCGACGATCTTGATCGTGAATATTGTTATAGGATGTCGTCATTCATCAACAAAGAAAAGTTTGGAATAGCCATGAGAATGACTCAATTATCTCTTCGATAAAAAAATCCAAATAATACATTTTGCCGGTGATGATTCACTCCAACAAGAGGCACAAACGAGATTATATTTATTGAGTCGATAGCTTGTATCAAAAATTATCACATCCCCAAAACAATCATATTCTATCCTAGACATGCCATTACAAAAAAAAACTTCTTACAAAACTCATCAACTTGCATCCCATGCAAACATCCCATCCGATGCTTTTCTCCTTAAACAATATTAATGCATTACCATCACCATTTGCAATCCTCGATCTTTTCTCTTTTTTGAATAAAATTGAAAGCATCTCTTTTGGTGAACGATATTCTCGCCAACTTCCTCGGTTAGATATGAATGCATCGGTTGCTCTAATACTCAGTTGTCTTCAACACGCCTTTTCATCTAATGCATCTGTGATCAGAAGATGTAGGTCACAGCTCGCCAAAGAATGATTATGACTTTTCGTATATTTTTAATCATCCAATTCCCCTCAAATCAAGAGAATCTAATCATGGACAAAGTTCTTGTATCAACTTTCACGGAATTTTTGTCAAGCTATTTAGATTGTACTTCTTCGACCTTTTGCACATAGAAAATCTTTTGATTTCAATTTCTTTGAGTTTGGCCAATAGTATGGTCCTTCAAACCGGAAGCATTTGATGTGCATAGTCACGGCGATTACATATGCCTCCGTTTCATTACGAGCGTGGTGCGAGGAGTTTCTCCAAATATGGGTCATTATTTGCATTTACACAGCGAGCAGATACAAAAATATGTTAGAAAATATAGATGGAAAATAAATCACCCATCAAATGCTTCCATTATAATTCTATAATCATCAAGGAGTTGGCAAAAAAATAAAGATCAAAGGTCTGTACCCTCAAAGAGGTACCAGTGATGCACTAAACCACCCGAAACCACCCAAAGCGCCATCAAATGCTTCCATATAATGCCCCAAACATAATCATAAGTTGGCAAAAAAAAGCGGAAAAAAGATCAAAATCGTACCCTCAAAGAGGTACACGTATGCACAAAATACCACCAAAATCACCCAAACTGACATCAAATGCTTCCTTTGCAATGTTCTAAACATAATCATAAGGACTAAAAAAAATGGAAAAAAAGGTCAAAATTGATCTGTACCCTCCAAAGAGGTACACAGTACGATGCATAACCAAACCAAACCCATCAAATGCTTCCATAATGCCAAATATAATCATAAGGAGTAAAAAATGAAAAAAAGGTCAAAATTGATCACTCAAAGAGGTACCAGGTCTGAATCACTAAACCACCCAGAAACCACCCAAACTGCCATCAAATGCTACCATTATAATGCCCTAAACATAATCATAAGGAGTAAAAAAAATAGAAAAAAAGATCAAAAAAAGGTCTGTACCCTACAAAGAAGTACAGTATGATGATGCAAAATACCCACCCAAAATCACCCAAACAATCTCCAAATGCTTCCTTTGCAATGTTTAAACATAATCATAAGAAGTTGGCAAAAACATGTGAAAAAAGGTCAAAATGATCGTACCCTCAAAGAGGTACAGTCTGATGCACACCAAACCACCCAAAGCGCCATCAAATGCTTCCTTTGCAATTCCCATACATAATCATAAGGAGTTGGCAAAAAAAAAAACTGGAAAAAGAAGATCAAAAAAATCTGTACCCTCAAAGAGGTACAGTCTGAGATAAATACCCACCCAAAATCACCCAAACTTCCATCAAATGCTTCCATTATAATGCCTAAACATAATCATAAGGAGTTGGATAAAAAAATGGAAAAAAAGATCAAAAATGGTCTGTACCCTCCAAAGAGGTACACAGGGTACAGATGCACTAAACCACCCAGAAACCACCCAAAATGCCATCAAATGCTTCCTTTGCAATGCCCTATACATAATCATAAGGAGTTGGCAAAAAAAATTGGGAAAAAAGGTCAAAAATGGTCTATACCCTCCAAAGAGGTACACAGGGTACAGATGCACTAAACCACCCAAAATGCCATCAAATGCTTCCTTTGCAATGCCCTATACATAATCATAAGGAGTTGGCAAAAAAAATTGGAAAAAAAGGTCAAAAATGGTCTGTACCCTCCAAAGAGGTACACAGAGTACAGATGCACTAAACCACCCAGAAACCACCCAAACTGCCATCAAATGCTTCCATTATAATGCCCTAAACATAATCATAAGGAGTTGGCAAAAATTGGGAAAAAAAAGGTCAAAAAATGGCATACCCTCAAAGAGGACAGAGTCTGGCACTAAACCACCGAAACCACCAAGCCATCAAATGCTTCCTTTGCAATGCCCATACATAATCATAAGGAGTTGGCAAAAAAAAAGTAAAAAAAAAGTCAAAGAGGTACTCCAAATAGGTGCAGATGCACTAAACCCAAAATCACCCAAACAATCTCCAAATGCTTCCTTTGCAATGTTCTAAACATAATCATAAGAAGTTGGCAAAAAACATGTGAAAAAAGGTCAAAATTGATCTGTACCCTCCAAAGAGGTACACAGGGTGCAGATGCAAAATAACACTCAAAATTAAATATTCGACAAAAAAAACCAAATTGCATTGGAAGTAATGAACATATTCTCTTCAGATAGAACAAGAATATCACTAATAAACCGTAGAAAAAAATGCACGAGAAGCATTCAGATGAATTGTATTTAATACATCCTCTAAAATGGTTGTTATTTCCTCAAGCGTTCTCCATCTTCATGGTTCTTTTGTAAAAGGAAATGAGATTTTCAGTATCTCTTCTCCTCGTTTGCTTGGAAAAACTAACCGAACCCAAATCTCATATATTTCTTTTAAATTCCTCCGCATTGAGCAGCTTGGGCCGGGCGGGGGGAAATGTATTTCTGGCGCCGTCCGTTAATACGCATCGACGTTTACGGGCGCCGGGAGGAAAACCGTCTTATCTCATTGCTTGCTCCATTAATCGGGAAAAAACGGGACACAATGTCAGGTGGATTGAGTCCGCGCAAAGCTACGTCGCGGACTTGACCAATATTTTCTCCGGTTTCCCATCCAAGAGGGGACCGAATAGGGCTCGGGATGCTCGAGAAATCATGCGGCCGAATGAGGGTTATCAGTGTTAGAGTTGTCTTAGAATTAGCTAATAGGGTATTTATAAAATCCTCATTCTTTATTTAAATGTTTAATTAATTCTAATATAAACTTTGACGTTGACATTATTATATAATTAATATGCATATCAATCTTAGGTTATTTCGACATTCTGAATGCAACAGCGCAGTCTATTTCACGATCGGAGTTGTTTGGTTCAAGTCGGCGTCGAATCGGGCCAATTTCAGTTCAAAATTGCATGTCGTCGCTTCCGATCACTCGATATTAACGCAAACTCATCCGAATTGAACGTGACAGCCTTATTTGATAGGTTTCAACGTTTCGACGCTAACAACGCGATCAATTTCGCAAACGGAGATCGTCTGGGCATCTTTGCAACCTCACGATCTCGATATGTGGGTAGGCACGTCGACGGATTTTTTTCTTGATCGGTTTGTCGTCGAATTGTGCAATATATATATTCTAATCAATTTCAATATTCTGAACGTAATGGCAAGTTTGTTCGTCAATCAGAGATCATTTCGATTAGTTTCGGGGATATCCAATACATTTCAGTCCTTGTTCATTAAATCGGCCGAATTTGGCTTGTAGGCGGCAATAGCGCATGAAGGTCAACAATTATCATTGAGAAGAGTTCATAAAATGTAAGAGAATTTTATATTGTTGAAATATTTTCAACTTTGGATAGGCGTTTCTTCTTGTTTGACGAGTTGTTGAAGTTCTTAGGAGTGAGGTTAATTATGATGAGAAAAAATTATAGTTGTTATAGTAATTTGGGGTAAATTATTAAAAATCGTAAAAAGTCTTTTATCATTCAATTAGAGGTGCACTTCCCTAAAAATTTTCACAATTTCACTGAGTTGTTCTTTGATGGTGGAGATGCATTCCATCATCTTTCTGATCAAGCAAGTGTCGTCAGCCATGGGTGTGAGTGATCACAATTGGGCGAGCAAGAGTGAGTCAATAAGAGCCCCAAATTTAAAAGATAAATGCAATTTCTTAGTATGTGGCAACTTGTTGAAGCAGTCAACAATGAGAAAGATGGAACATTAGAAGAAAAACAAAATAGTAAAGATAAGAGGCCTATAATTACTCATTAGATTTTTTTTAATGGTTATAACTAGTTATATCCTTATTATACTATGATTATAAGCCATCACTGTTAGAAGGAAAATTTGATGAGTGTCCTTCTAACAACTTTAGCAACTCGTCAAATAAAAAGAAAACACCTATCTACAGCCTAAGAAACTACAAAATATAAATTTCACTTACATTTTATTAACTATATTATTTTCCTACTTTTAATGTCCTTTAAAGTGATAATCAATTAGGCATGTTAATATCGTATGCTTCCATCACCAACATGAAGGAATGATTCAATTATGTAATTTCTTGTTGTCAAGGTTCGCGTCATTATTCCAAAGAAGTTAGATTCCTTAAGATGTAAGAGATAACTGAGTCAATGCACTTGAAGAAATATGGATATGGCGATATCATAGATTTTAGAGTTAAGAAGATGACTTTATGAACCGTGTACAAATAGAGATGGAAATTGGAATTGCCTTGGAGCTACGAAATAGCATAACCTAATGCAACTTTGGAAAATTCCCCTAACATGAAATGTTTATGTAATTTATTGGGAAGAGAATAAATGCCCATATATCTACACTGCATGCACACGTAAGAATCATGAATATTTGCATTGCATGCACACATAAGAACCAACATGCTTAGATAAGTTGTAAGGGTTTTCCATTTCATGCTTAGAATTCAAAATCTTTTAAATAGATTTTGAAAGATTTTGCATCTTCGATCTTGATGGATACCAAAAAAAAAAAAAACAAATGAGCTTTAATAAAAAGTTCAACTACTCTTATAAGTGATAAGAATTATTCCTCCAACTTTGAATGTTTCAATCATGAAAAATTTGCAAGTCTACCTTGATATACTCACATTTAAATACACCTCAACCTAACCTAACAAAATTGATTCCTCATTATAGCTTTCTGGCCGAGTGAGATCAGTTTTTTGGAACTTGGAGGCTCAAGATGCATTGAACTTTGTAGAGATAAACCCTCCTCTTCACATACTTGGCCAACCCAATCAATTTATTCAAATTAATCATGTTCTTATCTTAATGATAAAAATAGTTTTCAATTCTCGTGAATTTTAAACAAACACTTCATAAATTTGTCCCTTAGAACTAAATATCTTAGAAATTGACAAAAGTATCCTAACTCTTGAATCACTATTTTAATAGATTTATTCACTTGAGCTTGCTTCTTAAGGTTTTCATATAAACTTTTTATTTTTCAAGTCATTTTTAAGCACTATTGACCTAAACTTATAGATGTGGGATTAAAGATGAGCTTGATAGATGCTCATGTCATCAATTTTATACTTTCTACACAAAAATTTAGGAAAATCTCACGGTTTTCTTTCCAAATCTGTTTTTCTCTATTTTAGTCTTAAAACATGCTTCCTTGTTAAAATCTAATATTATTGAGTTGAATCCAAATTCTTGCATGAGCATGAGTGAATGAAAACTAGAAGTCAAACCATAAAATGCTTTGACAAAGAGATGAATCACCACAAGTAGAAAGAAGATATCTAACTTCCAAGAAACTCAACAAATGGAAGGTTTTCATTTGAGAATGATCACGTGGATCCTCTAAGATTTCTACAAGGCTCCTTGTGTTGAGTTTCCTCAAAAGCATGGATTTTTTCTTGTCTAATTCTCCATCACCAATAACTCTCGAGCCATTGTCTCCCGCCTTATTAATGAAATCTATCTCCCAAAAGTACCCTGAAACACTTCTTCTTTGTTGTACGTGTAGCATTCATATCAACTTATCAATGCATTTTCTATGTAATCTCAAAGCTAGAACTGTGGTTGTCGGTAAGGTTTTGGCATCACCATGAATAAGTTTTGGTCCATAGCTTTGGGTGAAGGATATTGTGACAAAAGATAGATGAAGGTATGGGCGGAGGTAAATCAAGTTGCTTGAATGTAGTGCACTTCAAGCTTCAAGAAAATGGAAATGGTCAATGGAATTAAATGAAATGGTTATCATGCAAGGCCCAACTTTCTAAGTTTCAATTTGGCTTACTTGATGTTAACACACGATTAAGGAGATGAAGAGCAAAGAATTAAGAAAGATGCAATTACGAATCCTTTGCCTTTAAGGACATCCAAAAATGCTGATAAGGAAGGTGATAATGCATTGACAAATGAGGAATTTGTTGATTTAATTGAAATGGTTTTAATGTGAAACTAGTTATGGAAACATCTTGGAGAATGATTTTCCCTATAGTGATGGAGATTCATAAATCTATATATAGTTTCAATTGAAAAGATGAGTTAACAAGATTGCTAGAATCATTATTTGTGGTTTGAAGAATAAATTTTAAGGCGATGCTTAAAAGTTGCATCTAGATCAAGTGAAAATTTGCTATTTGAGTTGTTAGGCTAAGTGCAAGAGGAAACACAAGAGCTTGGTATGTTATTTCTCTAACATTTTTCTAATATTATTTCTCTTCTCACAAATGTTTGTCGACCTTGCAAAGTTTATAGTCCATTTTCTACTTTGGCATAAACTTTGAGGAAATTTTGATGAATGTATTTGAGTATTGGTTTCATCATGATCTTTTTGAGCAATGTTTTCTTAAATTTTTAATTATACTTATGATTACTTGGAATCTACATCATCTTTGTTCTTCTATTAATATCATGAAAGATGACTTTGATTCATGATTCTAAGATATAGTTTATCTTCAAGAAACTTGGTGTAAAACCCTTCATTAGATTTTCTAAGAAATAAGGGAGAAAATATTATATCTAACTGGTTGTGTCTTAGACAATCTTCTTGGTTAAGAAGACATTAGTTTTTTATTTGATTGATAGTTTTAAGTGTGTATTTTCATCACTGTTTTGCCGAAAGTTAATTTTGACTCTGTCTCTTTGTCACCATCGTACATGCATCTAATGATTCTAAGAACAAATTTTACGACAATTTCGAAGTTTGGCTGGATGTTGGCTTATTATGGTCATTTGCCAATAATTTCTTATCTTGACAGATTTTATTTACAGGAGGTTTAATGGCAAGAATTTTCTGTGGATTGATCCTCCTCTTACTAACAAATACACATGGTTCAATCCTGAAACAGATGCTTGCTTTTGCCAAACTTATTAGGCACCTTTTTGAAATATGGGATAATTCCTTTCTCAAATAATAATTCAACTGCTGTAGATGGGTATGATATTCCTCTATTTCATTATTCATTTGAATTTGAAGAAGTTTGGCTTAATCTTGTTAACTACAAGAGTTATTCTCTCATGTGGTCCTTTTCTATGATTTGAGATGCTCTAAAGCATTTTATTTGAAGCTTAATCTTATTAAAAGAGCACTTAAGTTTGGATTTAGTTCTTTTAAATATGTATGAGGATGTTAAAAGGTGATTTAGCAGGACTGACTGATCTCGAGATTGAAGTTGAAGATGGGATATGTTCCTTAGAAGATCTACTGCTTTGTGTTGCTTTGAAAATTAATTATTTTAATTTACAGATGCTGGAAGTATCATATTACATGCAAAAATATAGAAATAACAGTGGCTTCTAAAGTGTGATTCCAATACCTTTCTTTCAACTGATTTCTAGTATTAGGCGTAAAATGATATCCTTTCGATATAGCGACACTGATAAAGGAACAATTTTTGAACTTAGTAACATGCATGCAGGTCTAGGGATAGTGACTCCACATCTCCTAAATTGGATTAGATTTATCTATATGCTTGCTTTTCTTTGGAATCTCTATAGGACTACTTCACAGAAGAAGAGGAAAGAACTGTTGATTTTGGGAATGGCGTCAGTTTTATTTATTATCTTTATTTTTTGAGATCTTCTAAAATCAGACATTATGATTTTCTTCAAGATTTTTTTTCTTTGGCACTTGCTCTAATTGTTGTATATCTTCTGTTAAGAATTGTTTAGTCTCCTAAGAAAAAAAGAAAAAGATTTGAAACGTCATCTTTTTTCACATTGATTATGTTCATTTTCTATCCTATAATTGGCCACTTGTGTCAACAAAAAAAAAGGGTGGCTAATTACAAATATAAAAAATGAACACAGTATAGGCATAACCCTAAATCCTAAATATTTTTTCCTGATCTAATAGAAATTTGTATGATTCAATAAAGTAATATTGCTGCACTATGAACTAAGCTCACTTCGAAAATCTTTTATATAGTTTTATGATTTGTGCTTATAGAGAGGCTTGAAGGTGCGAGGACTGTGTATTGGGTTACAGACTTAACAACTAGGACAAGCACTAAATACAAACTGACAAAACTAGTCACTATTCATTACGTTAAAAACTGTGAAGCCTATTACCATTACTGAAAGAACTGATGCATCGGCTTTTTTTTTGTTTTAAGTTAAACTGTGAAAATATAAATTTAACGTAAATGAATATTGATCTCAAATTTTAATAAAATTTTTTATTTACTAACTTAAAACACAAATCACTGAGAAATGGTAAAAATATTACATTAAACGATATGAATCTTGTCTAAAACTCAATTGAGAGTGAGAGGGAGATAAAGAAGGGATTTGAACAGTTTGTAAGAAAGCCACTACTGAGCTTACGCTCCTTTTTTATGTATTTTAGTTGATGGCTTCTAGTTTACGCGAAGATTATTTATAAACTCTTACAAGTTTTTAAGATCTAATAAAACATCTAATAAAATTTTACAAACATAAGTATTTAATACTCATTAGTTATTACATTTGCATGATAATTAGATAATATGTAGCTGCCACTCAATTTCAATATATACACGGATGATAAAAACAAAAAGTACATACAAAAGAGTTATGTTCATCGATTTATCCGTAGTACTAAGAAGAAATATTGTAGGTTCAGGAGGGATTGAATTTGGCTCTCTCTGTTTTAGATTTGGGAAAAAAATGATATATAGTTATGCATAATAATATAAATTTATTTTTTTGCATAAAATTATATATATATATATATATATATTTGTAGAGTGTAAATTTCTGAAATTAAATTCGGACATCTCGACAAATTGAATTGAATAGGTATGATTTAAGATCTGTAATTTTTCGGAAAGAAATAGTAGATAAGACTACCTAAAGATTTAGCCATCGCTTTGCAAGGACTTTAGATCCGGTTCCGGGTTTCCTATAGGCTATATAGTTAATTCCTCCTCAGAGAGAACTTTATAGGCTATCGTTAAATCGCTAAATGTATGGTTGCATATATGTTTAAAATTTGAGATCATGAAATTCATCATTTTAACTTCGGTTGGTTGGGGAATGATGGCGTGCAATCTCCATGGTTATGTCATATAGGGCTTTTAAGTCTACTTAGTCGGGGGAGATAGTTGGCCAAACATAACCAAAATCTTTATTAAGCATGGGTTGTAAAGAGATCCTTTGTAGACTTGGGGTGGTGTTTGTCAGGCGGACTTAAGTCTACCTTAGCTGACAGAGGGCCCCTATCAAGTATACCCTATGATTTACAACTCAAATGACAGAGCCATTAGGAGCATGCTTGGTCATGATCATAATATAATGGAGTCTTCTAGCCAAACCAGATCAAAGGACTCTAGTCGATCATCTGGATTTGGCCAAACGCATTAAGAAGGCATGGGTCACATCCTTGCTAGCATGAGATTGGTTGAGAGTGAACATATCAGGATACTTAATTTGACATTAGCTCCATTGTGACTTAGAGTTTTTTCAATTTGTCTCCTTGAATAAATAGTTGCGAAAGGTGGATAGATTGAGTTTTGCTTTAAACTTTTAATAATAGAATTTCATTTAAGCATTTTTAGATTGATATTTAATTTGAGTTAATTTGATTTGAAAATAGAATCACATTTTGATAGAAATATCCCCTCCGATTGAAATCACCATTCAACACAGCCATCATCCGGGTAGTTA
The DNA here is from genome assembly GCA_021442155.1 of Cymbidium sinense. NCBI lineage: Eukaryota > Viridiplantae > Streptophyta > Magnoliopsida > Asparagales > Orchidaceae > Cymbidium > Cymbidium sinense. Next base: position 37,597,545 of record CM038224.1, read on the forward strand.
ATTGATTGACTTGAATATACTTGAGAATTTTAGATCATGTCGACTCTGCTTAGCTCCTAGCAAAGGATCAGATCTACTATCATCTAACAGAATTAGCTTCTCGGGTATTTTACCAAGATGAAATTTATATAATAGATTTTTAGGTTTTGTTAGGCAGACAGACTAAACTAGCACCAACCGCGATATCTAAGACACTTGAATTTAAGCATTCTGTATAGTGTCGGGGCACATGTGGGCATATTTGAGAATGTCTTAATTAACGCCTTTTGTTCTCTTGTACGATGTGTTGTGAATCCGGTGGCATAGAAGACGTTATGGGCATTGTGAATTGATCTAGTATCTTATTAGATCTTTTGGATTAATATTGAATTGATTTCAAGTTTATTAGTCTTTGAATATTCTGTAGATTTTTACTTATGATAATTCACAAATTCATCGTCAACTATACTTTATTTCTTCTTGATCTAATTCGAGTATTTGATAAAGCGACAAATATGCTTCAAACATTTTCCAAGGATTCACCGCTTATGCTTACCAGCAATCATTTAATTTCATTAAGAATCTCCTATGAATTCTTTCATTTTCCCCCAATTCATTTGTTTGAAAATTCTCACAAGCTTTGAAGCACTTGGATAAGGCATATAATTACTTCAAAGACATATGTAAGCATTCAGTTTATTTTAATATCAATTAAACTAAATTCTTGTTAACTATTTATCTCACAAATTGATGATTTTTGAATTCAATTTTAGGCTTAAAATTTTTTATTTGGTTTGCTTTGTTTTAGGACTTTAGGTTTCATAATTAATTTGTCATTCAATTAATTTCGAGTTTAAGTCCCAAAAAAAGAAGAAATTGATGAAATTTCAAAGACCTCAAAGATCATCCCATAAAGGGCATCGAGTGTTTTGGCTTTCTCAGTGCTAATGAGTATCAGTGGTGTCTTTGACACCATGAGATTTCCATCTCACGCCACGATGAGCGTGTGAGTCCTTTAAACCTAAAAGAAGACAAATATAAGGCAATATATATATTCATTTCTTTTTTTTTTTAAGTCCAGAAATTTGACAAAATTTTGGTAACATTTCGGCTAGGGGAAGCGACATCTAACAGATATTGGCATACTCGGTACGTCCTAATGAGCGTAGTGAGTAGTGTCTTGCGACACCACAGTTAATTTTTCATCTCGTCGTGACCTAATGAGCATGACGAGGCCTTTAAATCTGTAAAGAAACACAATCTCATATACATCCACATCACACATATTCTGACTTATTTCTTCTACGCATTACAATGATCGGCAAAGAGACAGAGTTGGCGATGTCGGAAATGAAGAGAAGAACCCACCTAATGACGGTATTCCTCTCCGGTTGTGGCAAAGGGAAGAGTCGGCAAGGGAGATAGAAAAGGCGATGCCAGAAACTGAGAGAATAACCCACCTAATAACGGTGCTCCTCTCTGGTTGCGGAAAAGAGAAATTGGAAAGGTAATGGAAATGGCGATGTCGAAAACCAAAAGAAGAACCCGCGATGGATGTTCTTCTCGGTTCGACAAAATTAGAAATTTTGGTTTAGAAGAAAGGAGGAAGAGAGAGAGATCGAGATAAAATAGAATTTTGGATTGAGGAAATGAGAGAATTTGAAAGTGGATTTTTGATTTTTGTGGAAATGATGGGAAAACAGAGGAATTTTGGATCGAGGGTAAGGTAAAGGAAAATTGTGTGACAGAAATAGGATTTCAGATTTGTGAGTGAAGAATAATGGAAGAAGATAAAGGAGAAGAAGACCCACCTTTTGGTTTGAGAGAGAAGGAAACTCGGAGAGGGGAAGAGTTCTCTCCTTTTTCTGTTTGAGTGAGGAAAGTAAAATGGGAGAGGTGCCTTGTCGTTTCGATTTGGATGAGGGAAGAAGGAAGTGGGAACGGTTTGAAGAAGAGGAGGTATAGTTGGCCGTCTGTGAAGGAGGAGGCCATTGTGTGAAGGCGAGATCAGCGTGAGAAACTCATGCGTTGAAGAAGGGGATCCAGAGTGAGCCTTGAAGTTCTCATGCTATGAGAGGGACGAGCAAGAATCAAGCGTGGAGTGCCAATTGGGTTTAGGAAAGGGCTCAGGTATGCGAACTTTACACCGATAGATTATATATATATATATATATATATATATATATATATATATATATATATATATATATATATATATATATATATATATATATATATATATATATATATATATATATATATATATATATATATATATATATATATATATATATATATATATATATATATATATGTGTGTATATTCAATATTATTTTGATATTTGAGCACTTAATGGCGTAGTCCGTTTTCTGAGGGAGTTTGGTTTTGTCCGTCAAATTGGGTCAATTTTAGCTCAAAATGCATGTTATTTTTATTTTCAATTTTCATGCAGTCTCGAATTGAGTATGAATAGTCTTACTTGATAGACTTTGATGCTTCGAAACTAACGACGCAATTAATTTTTCAAACTGAGGTCGTTTGATTTATGTCGGCATCTCTTGATGTCAATATACGTGCATGTACGTTGACGACTCGATCGCTTGACCGGTTGATCACTAAGTTGTGCAATATTTATATTCTGACTTGTTTCGATGTTCTAAACTCAATGGAAAAGTCTGTTCATCGATCGAAGATCATTTGGGTTGATTTTGGCGACGTCCAATGTATTTCAACCTTGATTTGCGTGTTGTCACTTCCGATCATTCGACATTTGCACAGACTTGTCCGAATTGAGTGTGGACAGTCTCATTTGGTAGTTTTCAACATTTTGAAGTTAACGACATGATCAATTTAATGAATGGATGTCGTTTGGACATCGTCGCAGCTTCTCTTCCTTGATATATGCATCAGCACATTGATAGCTCAATCGCCTGATCGGTTGATCATTAAATTGTACAATATTTCTATTTTGATCAATTTCGACGTACTGAATACTACGGCGAAGTCCGTTTGTCAATTGGAGGTTGTTTCGACCATTTTTGGTGACATCCAGTGCATTTTGAGTCCCGATTTGCGCACTGTCACTTCTGAAGTCTGTCGAATTCGACTTATGAGCTTGACTCGACTTATGACACATATATGTAGGTCAACAAATGCCCCTCAATAAATGTGATTTGCTTCTAGAGTGAGTCGCATTTGTTGAAATTTGGTTGACCCTTTGGGCCGACCATAGAACTTGGATCATTTTAGCTTCGATCGCAATAGCTTATGGAGCTTTAATAGGATTTGTCATTAGTATGATTCCTTATTTAGGACATGCTAAGTGACTGGATTGACTGATTTATCAGAATTGACTTGTCGGATAGATAAGAGTTCTTACGCCATCTACTCTCTGCTTTAATGACTTTGTTGAAGATCTATTTCTTTTATGTCATTGTAGATTTTGAGTTTCTTCCAATCCTAGCTTCGTGCTTGATTGGGTTTGTTGCTTTGACGGATTCATTGAAGGGAATGCATCTGATGACCCGACCTTACTTATACTAGGTCTCTATTGAATTATCAGTCTAACAATGTGTACTTTAACAGACTGAATAACCACAAAATTCTTTTAGTTTGGCCATGGGCTTTTGTATGAACTATGGAATTGCTCCTTCGGTCATGTGTTTTCTACTTTGATGGACCTAATGAAGAGATTGGCTTTGATCCGTGCTTTGATCTTGATCAGATCATTTGAGAATAAATTGAGATATCATCCTGGGGTAATATATAGATTGATTTGAGGCGCACGAATTGAGAGTTTCCTCAGTTTGATCTATCGATCAAGAAGAAAGATCTCTTGGATTATTTGCTTGTAATCACTAAGGATCGGTTTGAGATTGAATCTATCATCATTAACTAATGGCGGCGGCTTTTCAGCTTTTCTTACGGCTTGTTGAGTGAGGAGAGCATCGACACCACATTTGGGCTTGTTGAGTTGACCTTAGAACTACTCGAGTCTTTGACTTAATTTTGTAGTGGTTGGTGGTTTCTCATCGGCCGATGAGCGAGCTCTTTCACTATGGCCTTTTCTTGTGGCTTGTTGAGTGAGGAGAGTTAACTGATTTTGGGCTTATTGAGTTCGACCTTTAGAACCCATCCGTGTCATAGACTTAAGGATGTAGAGGTTGATGTTTTTCGAACTCAGTTGATTGAAGTTTCAAAAATTAAGAGTTCTTCTGATTTGATCTTTAGAATTTGGCAAATCTGAGAGATAAACTTTTGATATTTAGGATTTTCTTTTCATGCGCAGTAATAAATTCTTTTTGTTCCTATAAAAATTTGCAACTTAACAACAACAATTATGAGTATATTCAGGGATTTCGGCATAAAGCTTGATGTCAACCAGAATCAGAATATATTCGAGGATTTCGTCTTATAACACGACGTCAATTTAAATAAACTTAACATAAACTAAAAAAATACCTCATATCTTGTAGGGGAAATTCGAAAGCACATTTAGAAGAACTTTTAAGATGAAATTACACAAATGCATCATTATTTGAGTTGATATGCTCTCGATAGGGTTTTGACATGTAATATTGATTTCCTTTATATATAAAAATCTAAAAATGTCCCCTATATACGAATTTTCACGAAAAGGTTTTCATCTGAATATATTTAGGGATCTCAGCATAAAGCATGATGTTGATCTAAATAGATATACTAAATAAAAATATCTTTGAGATTTCTATTGCCTGAGAATGTATTCCTCATGTGTAATACTTTTTTAGGTATCGATCATTAATTGGTAGCATTGGTCTTTCACCATTTAGGTCAATGAGTTGGTATGTCTCTCCTTGGTACACTTTCTCAATGAAAAAAGGTCTCTCTCAATTAAGCTTAAATTTGCCACCAAATTTTTGATTAGGGATAATTTGTCTTCTCAACAGCAGGATCAATTCTCCTTTTTGGAATGTTCAAGGCCACACTGTATGTCAAAATCTTTGGACGTCTTTGCTTGATAAACCTCCAGATTTTGATAAACTTGCAATCTAATGTCAACAGGCGCGTCGAGTTCCTCCATTCTTAGATAAGCATTTTGATCTTCAGTTGGATTATATTGGATGGCTACTCAAAGTAAAGGTAACTCAACTTCAAGCGGAAGAATTGCTTCAGTTCCAAATGCCAATGAATATGAAGTGGCTTTAGTCGGTGTCTTGTAGGCAGCTCGGTATGCCCATAATGCCTCTATCAGTTTGGTATGTCATACTCTCTTATTTTCAGTAAGAATCTTCTTGAACAGCTTTACTAATGTCTTATTGAAGTCCTCCGCCAAACTATTTTCTCTTGGATTGTATATTGAAGAGTATCTCCAATTAATTTTATGTCAATCGACGAATCTATAAATCCTTGCACTTTTGAAAGCTGTGTCATTATTAGAAATTATTCTGCGCGACACTCCAAATCTATAGATCACATTATGCATAAAGAAGTTGATCAGTCAGTCAGCAGTAACTTCTTTAAATGGGGTAGCTTCAACCCATTTAGAGAAATAGTCAGTTGCTGCTAAGATGAAGTAGTGTCCAGCTGGCAATAGTGGATCAATTGGTCCAATTACATCTGTAGCCAAGATGCTATAATTGGGTGTAGTGGATTTAGAGGTTCATGGATTATATTTTCATGTACTTAACATTCGTAGCACCTCTTAGCATGATTGATATAGTCTCTCATCATAGTAGCCAATAATAGCCCATCCTTTTGATCTTTACTTTCATCTTGGGACTTGACTAATGTGCACTACAAAGTCCTTCATGAACTTCAGTCATCACTTTGGTGCCTTCATCTGTATTTAGACATCGTAGCCACATTTATTCAAAGGATCTACGATATAGAGTGTTGTTGATGAAAGTATAGTGCAACATTCTCTTCTCAATTTGAGTTGCTAGTGATTTATTATTTGGTAATTTGTCTTTTAAAGTAGTCGATGAAAGGTTGCCTCCAATCATATAGCTCTTCTACAATAAAGGCTTCACACTATTTTTTTGAGGCAATATCATTCTTAACTCTTCTTGGTACAACTTATTGTTGATTTTGAGGAGTATGAGAAGCAACCTGAGTCACGTCCTATTGTGTTCAATTTGATAACCCCTCTTCCTGCAGGGATTGATACTTTGCTGGCTCTAGAACTCGTTGATTAAATATGCCGATCATGATATAATCACCATTCATACTCGTCATTTCTTTAGCTAATTTTGCTAAGCAATCGGCTTTATTGTTCTCAAATCGAGAGACTCGAGTTAGTATGATATTTGGCATTTTCTTCATAAGCTCGAGAACTCACTTGTGATAGAAAGATAACTCAAGCTTGTTGATTTTATAGATGCCAAGTACTTGATTTAAATTAATATGAGAATCACTGAAATATGCAAGTTTTGAATACCTATGAAAATAGCTTCTTCAAGACCCACCACTAATGCTTCATACTCGACTTCATTATTAGTTCTTGGCTCGATCAACCCATAAGATCATTTCATTATCCCTCCTTCTGGTGTTATGAAGATGATGTCGATTCCTGTTCTTGCTCTTGATAAATTTAGAGGTTTGACTTGTTTGATCGATGAGGCTCCATCAAAGTATATTTTCTAAATTTGTGATTTTCTCTTTCATGAATGAGCATAATTTGCTCATCACGCAAATTGTCATTAAGAAAAGAGTCAGCATGGATGGGATGTGCAACTAGAAAATCAACTAAGACTTGTCCATTTACTACTTTCTACATAACATGTGATATCAAATTGTAAAACAATATTGTCCATCTTGCCAAGCGACACATCCGGTCTTGTCATCAAGTACTTCGATCTTTGAGATGAGGTAATCTTGAGATAACATATAGTGATGAGCTTTTGGAAGCAAAGATCAATGACAAATAGTGCTTCTCTATTGGAGAGTATCTCATTTATGCTCTTATTAATCTTCGATTGATATAATAAAGAGCATTCTCTTTACTTTTTTCATTGTGTTATGCTAATAATGCTCAAAGAGACTCTTCTAATGTAGTCATGTATAGAATGAGGGGCTTCCTATGAATAGGCAATGCAAGGATTGATAGATTTAACAGGTAAATTTTAATGTTATTGAAGGCTTCTTGGAACTCCTTGTCCCATTTGAATGGAACATCCTTCTTCATCAACCTTGCAAATGGTTGACAGCATCCTGATAGGTTTAATATAAATCAATAGATGAATGTAAGTTATCCTTGTAAAGAATGGAGCTGACGCAAACTCTTTGGTGGAGGCATCTCCACAATTGCCTTGATCTTAGCATGATCGATTTCAATACCTCTATGACGTATAATGTACCCGAGAAATTTTCTAGAGGATATCCCGAATGTACATTTTAGAGGATTCATCTTGAGATCATATTTTTTTATTCTCTCCAATATAATTCTCAAGTTTTCAAAGTGATTTTCACGATTTAAGTTTTTCATCACCAAATCATCAACATAACATTCCACCTTTTGGTGAATCAACTCATCAAAAATTTTTGCCATGCCTCTTTGATAGTAGCTCCAGTATTTTTCAAACCGAAAGGCATGACTGTGTAATAATAGATGTCAATAAGTATTCCGAACGATGTATTCCTTTCATCTTCAGGCGTCATCTTTATTTGATTATATTCCGACAGATTTGGCCATTATTCTTCATAATTGGGACAATGTTAGCTATTCAATCTGCATACTTCTCCTCCCGGATGAAGCCTACTTTGATCAACTTCTTTATTTCTGCAATTACTATCTTTAATCTTCTCCATTCACAGGAGCTTGCTTAACATGTATCATCTAGTTTAATAAGTTATGAACTGCTACATCGGGATAAGCTCGCATTTCAGAATATGTCCAGACAAAGCAATCCCTGAATTCACAAAGTAGCATTTTTATCTCTTCAACTTTCTCATCGTAGAAGAGCTGAAAGTTGGAAGATCATCCTTACTCTAGGTTGATTTCTTTGAGTTCATCCATGGTAGTTATTTGTCCATCATCTTCGAGTTCTTCAAGTGCAAGCTTGACTTCTACTTCTTCATCATCTGTAAGAAGAATTTCATGGAGATCCTCTTCTTCATCACTATTAATTTTGACCTCAGCTTCTATTATGTTATAATAAACTTTATTTTGATGAGATTTGTGGATGAACCCAAGACCTTTACTGATAAACTTATTGCTTCTTCGTAATGCTTGAGAATTTCTTTGGCTTCACATCCTGTTAAAGATTTGAGTTTTATTTTTAGTAGTTTCAATATGAATTCCAAGCTTTTGCATCATTCTTTAATTTCTAGATAGTATATTGGTATTCTTGTTGGCACTATCTCATCAAATTTTCATGTTGATCAAAATTGTAAGGCTGAGACTCTTCAAATTTATAAAATAGAGTTCCTGTTCAACCACTCTCGCTTATGGCGGTATATAGAATGTTATTAATTCTTCAATATTATGAACCTCTAGTGGAGTGATTTCTTTGAAATACTGCTAAGAGATAGGTATAATTTGAATGAGTCTTCTAACACTACCAAATAAACTATCCTTCTTGATGTGATCAATTGAACTCTATTTCCATAAGTAGGTTCAAAATCATAGTCTGAATCAGAATAACTTATTTCATACTTTGCCTTTCTTGAAAGCTTATAGGTTCTCTTAGGTTTAATTGGAATATCTTCTTCTTCTTGTGTGTCACTTCCCAAGTGAGGAACTGATTTTCTTGATTTAGGTATAAAATCAAGTGCTTTCGGGAGAGTCGGCATTGTCTTATTTCTTCCTCTTTGCTTCTGCTCTTTCACCTTGTGAAATTGCTTTTTAGTTCCTGAAGTGGATGCTACCGCTTCAAAAGGCTCTATTGGCTTAGGCTCTTTAGGGATGAAGTATTTTGCATCTTCATAAATCTTTTCTTCATGGACGGGGAATGATTGTAGATTACCAAGAATTATGAACTCTTCTCCATCTCTTAAGTACTTCATACATTGATGCATAGTTGATGAGACCATGGTATACTCATGCAGCCATGGTCGACCCAAAAGAGCTCTAAATGATGTATTAGCATCGATTACATGAAACTTCGATTACATGAAACTTGGCTTCTGTATATAAATCCCAAAACATGAGCGAGAGAATAATAGAACCCAAGGTTTTTTGCCATTTTTCATTGAAACCATGAACCATCAACTTATCTCTCCCAAGATGTTGGATATCAAGTGATAATCCTCTTAATACCTTTAGACTCATAAGATTGATAGAAGAACCTGGATCAATCAATATTCAATTGATCAAGATATCATCACTCTCTGCGGTAACATATAGAGGACGGTTGTGATCCACTGTTCCCAATATAAGATCTTCTTCAGAAAATGTGATTATTGGGAGATCTTGAGTTTGCAGTGATTTAGTGCATTTTTTTAAAGTAAGCTTCATAACGATCTTTGAGAGCTTGTATCAAAGTTTTTTGGAGGTCTTTTGACATTAAGAGAGCCTCGTACACACTCAGTTGTGTAGGGATCTTTCTGAGATGTGATAGAATATTATAATCTACATTTTCGTTTGATTTAGGCTTTATTTTAGGATTTTTGGGAATGATCTCTTCGTTGACTTTGATTTATTTTCCTTAATATTTTATTTGCATTTCCCTTCTTTGATGAAGGTGATAAGACTTTACCGCTTCTCAACTGAATTTGAATCACCTTATCTTGCTCAAATTCTTCTGAAGAGATAATTTCTTCAAATTTTCTTCTTATTCTGGATGATTGACTAAAAGGGTTAGACTCATTTTTCAGCTTCATATCGATGAGTTAGATTCTTCTCCGTCAAGAAAACATAAATCTTCATATGAACTATTCTCTTCTTTTTGAGTCATTAAACAAAATTCAGATGTTAACTCTTCACACTCTTTTTGCTTTCCTGATAAGAATTTTGATGGGTTGGTTGAGTCTCCACTGTTATTTTAGAGTAACGATCAGAAGAACATCCGATACATAAATAATTGGCTCTAGATTCACCATTATCTTCTTCATCCGATTCATGAAGTTTAGGCATAAAGTCTGCAAGCCTGAATGGTTGTCTTGCCGGTTGGTGATACTCCTAAATTATTAATAATATTTTGAGTTGAATTTCTCTTGATCTTCTTTTTCTTAGCCGACTTCTTTGACTTATGAGGTTTGCATTTAGTAGACTGCTCATCATGCTGTGATGATGTAGCCTTATTAAAATACCACTGAGAAACTGAAATACTTGATTTAGGCATCTCTTTTAAGTCCAATATATGTTGAAGTGGCGATTTTCACTTAAGACTAGTGAAACTCTTCAGCTGTTTCAACATTTTCACGATCTTTTTGGAAACTACTTCATATATTGATGCATAATTGATGGGACCATGATGTACTCATGCAGCCATGGTCGACCTAAAAGAGCTCTAAATGATGTATTAGCATTGATTACATAAAACTTGGCTTCTGTATATAAATCCCAAAACCTGAGCGAGAGAATAAAAGAACCCGAGATTTTCTACCCTTTTTCATTGAAACCATGAACCATCAACTTATCTCTCCTAAGATGTTGGATATCAAGTGATAATCCTCTTAATACCTTTAGACTCATAAGATTGATAGAAGAACCTGGATCAATCAATATTCGGTTGATCGAGATGCAATCACTCTCTGTAGTAACATATAGAGGACAGTTGTGATCCGCTGTTCCCAACATAAGTTCTTCTTTAGAAAATGTGATTACTGGGAGATCTTGAGTTTGCAATGATTTAGTCATGCATTTTTTAGCAAAGTAAGCTTCGTAACTTTCTGGATCTTTGAAAGCTTGTATCAAAATTTCTTGGAGGTCTTTTGACATTAAGAGAGCGTCGTACACACTCAGTTATGTAGGGATCTTTCTGAGATGTGATAGAATATTATAATCTACCTTTCTCATGATTTAGGCTTTATTTTGAGATTTTTGGGAATGATGTCTTCATTGACTTCAATTTATTTTTCTTAATCTTTTATTTGCATTCCCTTCTTTGATGAAGGTGGTAAGACTTTACCACTTCTCAACTGAACTTGAATCACCTTATCTTGCTCAGATTCTTCTGAAGAGGTAGTTTCTTCAAATTCCCTTCTTATTTTAGATGATTGATCAAAAGGGTTAGACTCATTTTTCAGCTTCATATCGATGAGTCAGATTCTTCTCCGTCAAGAAAACATAAATCTTCATATGAACTGTTCTCTTCTTGTTGAGTCATTAAATAAAATTCAAATGTTAACTCTTCATGCTCTTCTTGCTTTCCTGATAAGAATTCTGATGGGTTGGTCGAGTTTACTACGCTTGTCATTTTAGAGTGATCTGAAGAACATCGATACCACATAAATAATTAGTCACGTCTCTACTAGACGAGATTCACCATTATCTTCTTCATCTGATTCAACAATGCGAAGTTTAGGTATAACGTCTGCAAGCCTGAATGGTTGTCTTGCCAGCTGGTGATATTCCTCTAAATTATTAATAATCTTTTGAGTTATATTTCTCTTCTTGATCTTCTTTTTCTTAACCGGCTTCTTTGACTTATGAGGCTTGCATTTAGTAGACTACTCATCATGCTGTGATGAAGTAACCTTATTAAAATACCGCTGAGAAGCTGAAATACTTGGTTTAGGCATCTCTTTTAAGTCCAATATAGGTTGAAATGGTGATTTTCACTTAAGACTAGTGACACTCTTCAGCTGTTTCAACATTTTTCATGATCTTTTTGAAAACTACTATTTCTCATTCTTCAGTTTGAACTAATTTCTTCTTCTTTTTATCTTTGATGGATGATACATAAGAGAACATAATGATTTTTGTAGACTCTCTTTTAGGGTTGACTAGGACACTATCGGATAGTATAAATTCACCTCGCCGATACTTTCTTTCTAGTCAATCTTTGAAGACATAACAATCTTCAATAAGATGGCTGATCATTCGATGATAGGGACAGTAATTTGGATTACTGACTTGATCAGCTTCTTCATGCCTCTTAATTTCTAGTAATTGTAGACCAGCTTTGACTGCTTACCAAAATAATTTAGCCACACTGTCCGTTCTAAAAGAATATTTTTTGTTCATCTTTTCTTTAAGAGATACCGCATTTGCTCATCATCTCTTATTTCTTATTTTGGATGCTCTCCACCACTTGAAAAAGTCTGAGGCTTATCATTGGCTCCTAATATCAATTTTAGCTGTGAATTAGAATACATAGCTTCTTATCATCATCATCATCATTATTTTCCTTTATCCACATTATATATCGCTTTTCACCATTTGAGCTATAGAAGCGAGTTTCATTTCTTCTTAAGTCTAAAGGTTTATTTTATTTGCTTTACCTGTAGAGATTTCAAACTTAGGCGATTAGTTTTTCAAATTTATCCACCATATCGAGCAAGTCATGGAATATTGCGATGCGTCATAGAAATGATGCCATTTTATTATCCATATTGCCCATTAGCAAATGGATCGCATGTTCATCTTCCAATTGTTGCTCACATTTCATGCTTAAGTGACGCTAACGACTTATGGATTTTATCACTGACTCATCTTTTCTCCTTTTTAGCAAAACATAATCAGCGATTGTTATTTTCTTGGTTGCACTAGTGAACCTTTTCATGAATATTGTCTCTAACTAAGCAATGGTTTTAACTGAATCATTCTGCAATTCCGCATACCACTCGAAAGTAGCTGAAGTCAGGCTACAGACAAACTAACAAAAAATAGCGCATCGTTCCCTCCTGTGTTACCACAAGTAGCCTTAAATTGGGCTAGATGTTGCTTTGGGTTACCAAGCCCACTAAAAGTATTAAATTTTAACATCGAGTAACCTTTTGGGTACGACACTTGATCATATTCAGCTGGATAAGGGCGATCCTTACTTGCCAACTTTTTAGCCTGCTTTGAAGCTATGACTACCTTTATCTTTTCATTAATTATTATTTCTGGCTGAGCAACTATTATCGCTCCTTGTGTGCTATCCATATTTTGAATTATCGGCTAAAGAGGTAGTTGGTTAATTTCATCCTCCCTTCAGGTGTGGCATGCATTATAGGAGCTTAAGGTACTAGAGCGACTGGTGGTATAGAAGTTGTATTATTAGCTACCTATTGATTGGTAGATAAAACATATGCTATAGTTGATGTGATATTCTTCTACAACATCTCCATCATGATATTCATTTATATCATCATATCATTCATCTTGGTACCAAGCTATGCAATTTCCTTATCTTTGACCACCATTTGACGCTGTATTTTTTTTGCTCTTTAGCTAGCGCCATGATGTCAATCAATATAGGCTCTTCTTCTTCCTCTATTTTTTTTGTTGTTGTTTCTCCTCATCTTAGGGAAGAGCTTGACGTCCTTCTGTGCATTTTAGGGATATGTTGCTTTTGAAACAATGACACTAAGTATAAAAGCGTGTACTAGGCTGATCATTTCTTGGTTCAACCATATAAATAGCTTCAACACTCATGATCTTTTTCTCATTTTGATCTTGTTCTTCTTCATCTTCAGTAAAAACTGAAGATCCATCTTCTACTTACTTCTGTGCAGACTCTTCTTCATAAACATCGAATTCAGGTTTAGGTTCCTTATATCCATGTTGCTGTTGATGGTGTTGGCGGGCTATATCTTAGACCATAAACAACTACTTCCATAGTGTCATCTTCATCGCCTTCTTTGCACAATTTATCGGCGTTTCTGAGATCTACGGTTTGATGCGAACAAACACTTCCATCAAAGGACGTGATCAAAGTCAACCTTCTCTTGTGGGGTGAATCGATGATGGGATCCCAGAGGATTCTCCGGTGTCTACCATCATGTCTTTCATCAATGGTATCCCTTCTTTGGATATCCACTTTTGATAAGTTAATTTTGAGGTAGATTTTTTAGTAAATGCATCAGATGTCACACCTCTTCCATTCTTCAGGATTTCATTATGGGGCCTTGACCTCCATATTTACTTATCCTTTCACCGGGACCTTTCGGCAGTGGATTTTGGACACGCGGTCCGAGTATGATGCTCTGATGCTCACCATGTGAAACATACTTGGATCGATGACTGGTTACCATAAGAGATGGCAACCTCCTTGGTGGAGCTTTAGTATTTTCAATCACCACAGGCCTTTGAAATCTTTTTTTTCATTAAGCCCACTTGGCTACTTTGAGAACTTGTGTATGGTAGATAGTGTTTCAAGCTCTCTTTGGTGGTGGAGCTTGGCATTGTTGAGTCCAAAAATATTGTTTTACTTCACCAGTAGAGCTATTCCTTTTTACCCACTTTAGATTGTCAAAGCAGTTATGGGTAGGAATATTTGCTTAGTAGATCGCTTATTCATTAGGTCGTTCAAAGGGTATCTGAGCCATCGACATTTCTTCTTCTTCTCATCTTGGTTAATTTGCTTGATGAGGAAGCTTCATGATCATACTTTTACAAAGGTTCAATCGCGGTTATACCACAAGGCATTAAAGATATAGTTTGCTCACTGACGGTTCTTTTCATCAAGGGGGCTTCAAATTGACCTAATCTTTTAAGAATTGAAGTTCTTTATTAGTAGAACTCCTAAATAGCGGTTAATTCTGAACTAGTTGCAGTAGGGCTTAGAACAGGGCCTTCAAAGCGTGGCCTGGACGAGTGTACCACAGTGGTTAGAGTTGCAACTACAATAGTTGGGAAATTCAAGCTACTAAATTGAATAGTAGCTCAAACATCTCCTGTGTTGATGATGACATTGTTGGTAGATATTAGCACGCCCTGAGCTGAAAGGAGTAGATCCATTACGCAAAAGTGAAAGATGGATATTAGTAATTAATAATTATTATTTCACCTTATACTTTCAAAATGCAGAGGTACTACAAACAAAATAATAGTATAATAAAGATATACTCTACAGAATAATTCATTTGACATAGAGTCTCATATATTAGTAACTTGAATTTATTATATATTTAAATCACCATTTTTGTTTTAAATTTTCAAATATTTTGTTGCTACTATAGCATGTATATGACTAGTTAAAGATGAAAAGAGAATCCTTTCCCCAGCGGAGTTGCCATAAATCCATGCGCTCCGAAAATTCACCATCGACCTCTCAACAAATTGAATTGAAGAGAGTATGATTTAAGATGTGGGTGTAATTCTCAGAAGACAGATGGAATAGTAGATAAGACATTACCTAGAGATTTCACCCTCATTTTACGAGGACTTTAGATATGGTTCCAGGTTTTCTATAGGTGCAAGCCCCTATAGTTAATTAGCCCTCTCAATATAGAGAGAGAACTTTTGATTAAGGCTAGTTGTTAAATAGTTAAACGTGTAGCATAAAGTAGCAGCATATAGAGTTTAAAATTTAAAATTATGAAATTCATCATTTTAGCTTAAACCGGATGGTTAGGGGAATTATGACGTGCCCGATCTAGATCCCATGGTTCCATCATCTCGGGATGTCATGGTACCTAGTCTACTTAGTTAGAGGAGGTAGTTGACTAACCCAGAAGGATCCTATGATACATGGGTTACGTCATCAGAGATCCTTATCATCAACTGGGGTGGTGTTTGTGGAGATAAGCTTAAGTCACCTTAGCTCACAGCTTTTTTATATCAGTATACCTGATTAACTCAAAAAAAGAGCTATTGTGGAGTATACAAGTTACGTCATGATCATAATATAATGGAGCTTTACTTAGCAAACCACGATCGGAGGGTCGGTTTGATGCATCATTTATGGAGCTTACTGGCCAAACCACACAGTAAGAGGACACGGGCAACATCCTTAGTGGCATGAGATTGGTTGAGAGTGAACATATATTAAGACACTTGATTTGACATTGGCTCCTTTGTGAGCTAGAGTTTTTTCAATTTGTCATCTTAAACAAACAATTGCGAAAAATGGATAGATTGAGTTTTGCTTTAAGCTTTTAATGATAAAATTTCATTTAATCATTTTTAGATTGATATTTAATTTGAGTTAATTTGATTTAAAAATAAAATTACATTTTGATGGAAATATCCCCTCCGGTTGAAATCACCATTCAACTATCGAGGTAATTAATTGATTGACTGAATATACTTGAGAACTTTAGATCCATGTTTTGTTTAGCTCTTGCGGATCGGATCTACGTAATTAACTTCTGTATTTTACCAAGTTGAAATTTATATAATAGATTTTTTGATTTGTTAAGACTAAATAAGCAAGCGCAGCATCTCAACATTCAGCATATGTAAGTATATCAAGTGTATTTGAGAATGTTTTTTGCGCTTTTTTTTTGCGATGTTGAATGGTGGCATAGAAGATGTTATAGGCAATTGATCCCATCTTATTAGATCTTTTGGATTAATATTGAATTGATTCCAAGTTGATTAGTTTGAATATTCAATGGGTTTTTTATGATAATTCTCAAATATATATACTCAATTTCTTCTTGATCTAATTCAAGTATTTGATAAAGCGACGAATATGCTTCAAACATTTTCCAAGGATTCACCCCTTATGCTTATCAGCAATCATTCAATTTCATTAAGAATCTCCTATGGATTCTTTGATTTTTTTTCCCAATTCATTTGTTTGAAAACTCTCACAAGCTTTGAAGCACTTGGATAAAGCATATAATTGCTTCAAAGACATATGTAAGTATTTAGTTTATTTTAATCTTAATTAAGCTTCTTATTAACTATCTATCTCATAAGTTGTGATTTTCAAATTCAATTTTAAGCTTAAAATTTTTATTTGGATTTACTTTGTTTTAGGACTTTAGGTTTCATAATTAATTTGACATTCAATTAATATCGTTTAAGTTCAAAAAAAAAAGAAATTGATATAAAATAAAATCATCATTTAGTGGAGTATTTTGGCTTTCTTGGCATGAAGTGAGGTGTCTTCAATCGATTTAATCTCATCATATGTGATTATTAAATGTATATATATATATATATATATATATATATATATATATATATATATATATATATATATATTCTATATATATAATATATATACATAACAAATGTTGAACTTTTTCGATTTATGGGTGTGGCGGGTTATGTTTTTCTGGTAATTTTCATCTCGAGCTAATGAGAATGACGCCTTCAAACTATAAGCGCATCATCCCGCATTTCATTTCTCGGACATTCTGATGATCGAAAGGAGTTGGATCCGAGAAACCGAGAAGAGCATTATTCCTCTCTGACAAACATGGATGAGAAAGGTAGATGCTAAAACGAAGAACCCAATGACGGTGTTTCTCAGGTTGAAAAAGAGTGGAAAGGCGATGAGGAAACCAAAAGAAGAACGCTAATTACATTGTTCTTCTCAGTTGAAAGCGGAATTAAATTTTGGTTTAAAGAAAGGAGGAAGAAATAGGAAGAGAAGAACAATGGATGTTATCTCAGTTCGCAATAAAGAATTTCAGATTGAAGAAATGGGAGAATTTTGAATTGAGGAAATGAGAATCTGAAAGTGGATTTTGATTTTTTAAAATGAAAAAAAGAATTTCAGATTGAGGGTAAGGTAAAGAGAAATTCAGTTGTAAGGGAGTGAGGAAAATAGGATTTCAGATTTGTGAGGGTGATGGGAAGAACAATGGAAGAAGAAAGGGAAGAAGACCACCTTAGGTCTGAGAGGAGGAAACTCGGAGAGGGGAAGAGTCTCTCCTTTTTCGATTTGAGTGAGGGAAGTAAAATGGGAGAGGAGCCTTGCCCTTTCGGTTTGGACAAGGGAAGAAGGAAGTGGGAACGGTTTGAAGAAGAGGAGGAGCAGTGTGGTGGTTGTGAAGGAGGGAGGCCGTTCGGTTGCATGAAGGAGGCGGGATCGGGGCGTGGAGAAACTTCGCATGAAGAAGGGGATCCGAGTGAGCATTCGGGTTCTCGTGCACACAGAGGGAGACGGACAAGCGAGAATCGAGCATGGAGAGCCAGTCGGGTTTAGGAACTAGGGCTGGACCGGTTTCAGGTATTTAGGTATTTAAATTGATCTTTTTATTACTTAATCGACTTTAATAAAACTTTCTGACATTATATTATATATATATATATATATATATATATATATATATATATATATATATATATATATATATATATTAAGATTATTAGATGTTGATTTGTTTTACAATAGCGCTGGCGTCGGCGTCAATTGATCATTTATTTCAAAAACCATTATCATTTTAAACCACTTCAATTTGAGTAAAAATAATCTTTCTTGATGACTTATATTTTCCCTGATCAATTTGTAGCGGAGGTCGTTTGGTTTTGGCTGTCCAATCTCGATATCTACGATGCAACGGATCGTTGATCGGTTGATCATCAAGTTGTATATATTACAATTTTATTACGAATCATAAGTTCGTTCATCGATTGGAGGTTATTTGGTGATTTTAGCGGCAGAGTGTATTTTATTTGTCATTTATCATTTCACATTTGCAATTGGCGTGGATAGTCTCATTTGGTAGTTTTGATGTTTTGAAAGGCATTATCAATTTGAATGGAATTCGTTTGGGCATCATGCTTTTGTATATGCGTTGATTGCTTCGATCGCATGATTGATTGATCATTGTACAATTTATATTTTGATCAATTTCGATGTTCTAGCGTAATGGCGAAGTCACGTTTCATCGATGAGGTTGTTTGATCATTTTCGGTGGCGTGCATTTTGAGTCGATTTGCTCACTTTGAAATTGTCAATTACTTGTTAACGACTGACTTATATGGAGGTCAACATAGAGCTTGGTTTTATCAAGCAACCCAGGATGCACTGTCAACTCGGCCCTTGCTTTCGCCGATCAAGCTTGATGGTGAGTTTGTTGGGCGTCGTAAAGTGGTAGCGCTCTCAAATTTTTTTTCCTGATGTGTAGTTCCTCGACGCTAGAATATGAAGGTTATTTGTTTTAGTGACAGAGGAGGTAGCGCCTCGGCTTTTGGAGGGCAACGCCACAACACTAAGATCTATAGATTTATAGCAGGAATATGGAGAAGCCAACATGTCGATGCTATAGGAGCTAGCTCCACAGCACTGGGACCCAGACACCAAGTGAAGAAAACAAAGAGAGACCAGTGCCATGATCCTGCAGAGCAGCGTCGCAAAGTTTAAACCCGTTCAAAAAAGCCTGGAGGACAGCGACGTCAACGCTTAGGCATTAAGATCACGGCACTGTGGCATTACAACTAAGGATGTCTGTCTTAAGGTAATTTTTCATAGTTTTTGCATGTTCTTTAATTGTTCTCTTGTGAGTGGAACGAAAGAGGAAGAATCATAAAGTGTCTAAAGTGTGGAGAGGCTTGAGCAAAGTATAATTTGTACATTTTTTCTCATTTTGTTCATAGTAGATTTTTTTGTTATGGTGTGGCTTTGTGGTTTTTTTCCATTCTCGAATTTTTTTATGATAAATCTCGTATTTTCTATAAATTTGTGTCATGATTGCTTATGTTCAATATTTTGTTCTGATCTCTCGAATTATTTTACTTATTTAGTTTATAATCTTCCAACATAATCCCTCATTAAATTTATCATAAGTTTTTCCCCTTCCTCTATGATAAACTTATATTCAGCCATAAAAGAAAATTTGCATTCTTTATTTTAGTATCTTTGTAAAAACTTCTCTATATATCCAAATTAAGATCCCTTAAGTTGGCATTCATTTATTTTTTTAGTTTTCGATTTGTTTGTAATAATTTTTTTTTTCTATCAAGTTTAATATCTATCTAGTTAATATAATTGGGATATAAAATGAATGTACAATTATCTTCTTCAACATGAGTGACATAGGTCCTAACTACAACAATACACTAGACCGATTAAATTCCATTATAAATTACTTCTGTTTGCAAATCCGAAATTTGTGATGGCAGTCTTGTCTGAAGCTGTGATCCCAATTTACTTTGTCAAAAATTATATTATGGCAGACAACATAAAATATTTGAAAAATATTGGCGAATGGAATGATCTTTGTGCTACAAAAATCTAAGAGATTATTTGGGATCATTTTTAATTTTTAATTTTATTTTGATTAGAATTAAAATATATTTAATAAAGATAGTTTATTTTAAAAATAAAACATCTAAAAATTATTCAGAGTATTTTTAAAAATAATATAATTTATTTTTAAAAAATAAAAAATTAAAATACTCAAAAAATATAATAAATAAATATGTTTAAAAATAACATAAAATCAAAAAGAAAAAAAAATGATCCCAAATAGGCTAAGGTAATTTTGGGAGTATAAATATAAACATATACGAGAACATGAATATACTCATAAATAACTGCAAATAAATATTTCTAAAGAAACTATTTGTCATAAAATGTATATATAAAAATATTTTAAAAATTATATTTATTATTCCCATCATGAGATCATAACATGCGATGTCATCAATATCATCTCTTTCGATAGTTAGGCCTTTCTAATGCAGGCTAATCCTATTCCAAACTTGTCAATTAAGATATTAAATTAATCATTTGTTCCTCCAAAAAATTTATTTTTCCTTTATTTTTGTCCTAACATATAAATTAGCATTTACTTTTAATTTTTTTTTATTAATTTTGAAAGCATAATAAGTCATTGCTTAAAGCCTTTTAAATCTATTTGAGGAGAATATTTTTAGGTTGAATGCCAATTGATGCAAAAAGCACCCAAATTAAAATTTTTAAAGATTTTTCAAGATTATTGCTTATCAGTTTTTGCATTATTTTTATATTTATTACATAACCTCATGATAAAGATTAGTAAAAGCTTTTATAGAAGGAAATGTAATATCACCAAATGAATAAGATGACATGTTTGGAATTTCAATATATCTTTTAGAATTGAATTTATATGCAATCTTACATGTAGTTTTGTAAAATTATTTTTGATATTATATGATTATATGCAATTTTATATGAGGGGTAAATCTAAAATCTTGAATTGTTTTCCTACTAATCATCAAAGAGATTTCTCATTTTTGTATTAATTTCTTATATTTGCAAATCAATTTATATAAGTAATGCTAAAATTTTAATTTTTTTTTGCAAATCAATAAAATTTTAAGAATGTATAAAATAAAATAGGCATCTTTATCAGCAAGCTAAATTTAATGTAAAATATTTTGGTCATTCGGCCTTTCTTCCTATGAGAAAATAATAGAGTTAGGCATCCAACATTTTCCAACTTTCGATATCCCTTGTCGATCATTGCTCAATGAACACAAAAGATTGATGATTGACTTTCATAGTTGTTTGATGTAAGTAGGGGTGAGTATTCGGTCGGTTCGGTTGAATTTTTTGTTAAACCAAACAAACCGAACCAAATAATTTAAAATAATCGAATCCGATAACATATAAAAAACCCACAAACCGAATTATAATTGGTTTTATTGATTCGATTTTCATTAAACCGAATAGCATATAAAAATAAAAATAAAAATATTTTTAAATAAACTAATTAATTAAAACAATCTAATAAATTTTATATATTAAAAATTTCTTAGTCAAGTAGAAATCTAAAAATCTATATAAATAATTAAGCATTTGCAATCAAAATTAGATATTTATATTTGACTTTTTAACTAATTTTGGTTTATTCGGTTTATTTGGTTTATCCAATCTTTAAAAAAAAAATCAAACCAAAAATCGAAAACCGAATAACTAGGCATTTACAATCAAAACCAAACTTTGAGATTTAAAACTGAACCAAACCGACCAAATAACATCGATTCGATTCGATTTTTTGGTTTGAACCAACTAGTGCACACCTCTAGATGTAAGCTCTTACAATGGTTTAGCTTCCTCTTATAGAAAAAAAATGCTGAAGTTTACTCTGCGTCATCTAATCTTTGATGTTCCTTAATAGAAGTCTGTGTATAAAAAATATGTCCATATATTTGTAACAATTATATCATATATTTATTCATTTTTTTCGGTGAATTAAAGTGCAACTTTTATTTTAACATCTAAAATCTTATGAACAAAGAGTGAAAGGATCTTTTTTGAATAAGACGTAAGTACTCAGAGTTTTTTTTTTTATGATATTTAAGTGAATTTAATCATCAACTGACACACACAATGTATATGCAGAACGCTTGAAACTTCAAGTTTCCGACCAATGGTAAGATATCTTACACAGCACTCAAAATTTTAGATTGCGCTGAACAAATTCTTCTAATTTGCTCTCCTTTCTGTCTTCTCCTTCTTCTCTCAGTCATGTTGTGATCTCGTGTGTTCAATTTATTTAAAATTTTTGAAGTTAGATCAAATTGGTGTCAGGCCCTTTGAAATCAGATGTAATGATTTTTTTTTAATAAAATGTGTTGAGGTTAAAATTTTATTTAATTGATGCATAGTTTTACATCCAAAATAAATGAGTAATATTTGACACATATTATTATTTTATAGGAGCGGAGATTTGTGCATTAACAAATGTGCTCAAGATCTTTAAAGGGTGGGATGTTTGAGTATGCAAAAATATTCTTCTAATAAAAGAGAACTTATATATATATATATATATATATATATATATCACATAGTTTTTATATATTTACATAATAATATCTATATTTTTTATATTTACATATATAATCTTAAATCTTTAAGATTACATAAAAAAAAATATTACTAAGTGAAATATACATTTTTATGAATATAAAAATATTATATAAATAAATATTAAATTTTATGTGTTATATTACATCAATTATTCAATTTTTTAACTCACCCAAAAAATATATATATGTATAATTATTCAATCTTTTTACTCATATCACATCAATCCTTCAATCCTTCACTCAAGATCTATGTTAGATCAAGATTCAAATCAAGGGCGCACATAAAAAGAGATATTAGAGAGATAAATTTTTATTATAAAAGTCATTGTGCAAGATGAAGGAAGAGAGAGAATATATGACTGGGAGTCCCATGGATTGAGAGTTTTGCTCCTAATGCAGAGACTTATGTTCAAAGTGGGGTGAAGTTTAGTTTGTCATTAAAGCTCAACAATTTAAATAAAAAAAAATTGAAGGAAGAGAGAGAACATATGAAGAGAGAGAAAGGAAAAGACGGTCATGCTAGGAGCTACCCTAAAAGAAAGTAGACCGAAAAGGGTAGGGAACTATTCAAAAAAGCTTCATTCTTCTCATATTATTTTGAGTTGGGACAAAATTCACATAAGATATTATTAAAAAAAAACTACTTTCTTGTCTTTGGATGGGTTGATGATAAGGTAATGTATGGAGATTTGCACTAATTCTCATACATATAAAAAATAAAAAATATATATAAATAAATAAAAGAATCCTCACAGAAAATTTTATAAAGAATTAATTCCATTTAGGATAAAGGAACTGCTCCCTAGTAAGTGCCAAATGATAATATCAATATGGCCAATTAAGAGAATTTACTTAGCTCGGCCATCTACTTCAACAAGAGACGGCCATTCCTGCTGCCTTTATTCTCTAAAACAATAGGTAAATGCCATATCTCCAACTATTAATGCTAATGCATTCATCCATTTATTATCTAATGGCATGCACGGACCAATATATGTTTATCGCATGGCTTCCCTCCATGTAATATATATATATATATTAATTAGAGTAGGAAGATAATATAATAAAATATACAAGATAACTTCTTAAAATTCATAAGATATATAAAAATGTGAAAAATATATTTTTTTACATTTTAGAAAATTTTAATATATAGAAAAATATACTACTTTTTAATTATGAGGGAACCTAAGACTTGGGGTGGGTCAATCACTTGGTTGTTGGGTGAGTAGCTCAAGTCCTATGTGTGCATAATAGACCCCTTCCCAATTTTTTTTTATTATATATTAAATGATTAAAATCTTAAGTGCCTAAGATAAGAATATCATAATGAAAATCATTATATTATTTCGTGATTATCTACTGTTTTTTATTTATTTAATTTACTCTAATGATTTTTATGATGTTAATATTATCTTAATTACTTTAATTAGTCAATCGTCCGAGCATAAACCTTTTTTTTCAATGTAGTAGTTTTTTAAAAATTTTATGCCAATATATTTTTTATATTTGAAATCATTGAGCTTATTATCAATTCTTATGTAAAAATTACAACTACTATTTATGTTATAAAGTTTCATTTGAATTATTTCAATGAGCCGATCACATTAGCACAATTCATCCTTCTATGTGATGATACTGCAAATAAAAAAAAAATTAAAAAAAAAATTATGCATGTGTAATTTTCATAAATAAATTGATTGTCTTCATTATCTTATATGAAAATTACAAGCATGTTTTCTGTGATTGGCCTTATTTGAATCATTTTGATGAGCATATTATATTAATCAGTCCATTTTTTTAATGTGATTGATCTGCCACAAGAATTATTATTAATGTAATTATAAATTATAAAATAAATTTTTAATGATTAATTTAAATATTAATGCTGATTTGATCCTTTATATTTGTTTTTCTAATTATAAGAGGTTGGTCAATCAAATTTTATTTTGTTTAAATTTTAAATCAAAGACAAGTTAGTTCATATTTCTTATTTTTATGGACTTTAATATTCATTAATGATATTTATAGAGTACAATTTTTTTAGTGAATTTTTATTTTCACTATACTTTTACTGGGTGATGCGATATGTTGTCAGGAATCTAATACTATTTTTTCATGGCAAACTCACACACCCGGGATCTCCGAGAATGAAGTAAGGCCTCAACCAACTGATTGAGATGATAAACATAATACTGTTTATTTACTTAAAAAACTTGACCAACAACAATAAATCTCAACTTAATGAATAAACATTTGACTTTATTTTTTAAAGTTATCCCATATGTACATAGCTTTTTCTCACATCTTTAAAATAGTTTTTCTTTTCATTTCATTTGATTTGATATTTTTAACTTTATCTAGGCTCTATTGTTCAAAATGATGGTGAAATAGATGGAGATGTTATTAGTAGAATTCAAGTTGGATGGTTGAAATGGAGGAATGCATCTGGCTTGTTGTGTGATAGAAAAGTACGGCTTAAATTTAAGGGAAAATTTATAAAATTCTGGTAAGACTTGCAATGATTTATGGTGCATAATGTTAGCCAATAAAAGAGAAGCATAAGACTAAGTTAAGTGTTGCAGAAATGAGGATGCTCAGGTGGATGAGTGGCTTTACTCTTAGAAATAAAATGTGAAATGAGTATATTTGGGAAAAAGTCGGAGTAGCTCTAGTGGCAGATAAGATTATAGAGAGTCACCTTAGATAGTTGGCCACATAAGCGTCTAATCAGATGAGTTAGGAGAGATGCATTAGATTTTTCTTATGTTAAGAAAGGTAGAAGTGGACCTAAAAAGACTTGGTTAAGATGCATAAAAAATGACCTTAGTATACTTGAATTAAATAAGAATTTGACACATAATATGACACAATGGAGAAGAAAAATTTATGTAGCCGACCCCACATAGTGGGATAAAAGCTTGTTGTTGTTGTTGATCAGATATTTTAACTTTAATTTTGTTCACTATTTTGATATGTTGAATGACATCTAATATTTACTTTTTTTTTCAAGTTTAGCTCATGTCGAACTTTTAGTGCAATCAACTGAATTTTTAGTATAATCTTTGGTTAGCTTTTGGTATAGTTGGTTATGTCTCATAGCTTTTTGTACTTAGTTTTTTTATAGATTTTATTATAATACATTTTATGTTTTAGTATAACACTTTTTAGCTTTTGGTACAATATTTTATATCTTTTACTATAATAATTTTCTAGATTTTTTTATCATTTTCTTAAACTTGTTTAAATGAAATATTTATTTATGCTTGCCATCCTTACACCTTTTCCACATCTCTCCATAGCTTACTCTTCAACACTTATCTATGATTTTTCTTCTATTATTATTTTAATTGTCATCCACTTTCTCTTCAGAATCATCCATGTATAATTGTTTACATCAATATTTTATTAAGAAAGGTGTATCTATCAATATACAAACAAATCCATCACCCGCACATGTCACCTCTTTAGATTTTGTTTAAATCTTTCACATAATATTTTTATTACTCTTTATTCTACTAATTCTTTTACTTAATAATTTTTTTTAGAAATTTAGTCTTATTATTTTCATATGTTCAAAGATTTATCTATTTCAATAACATTGAAATGTGGTAAAAGGAGGACAATGAAAAATCATTGAAACCCCTTCAAAAGTAAGGATAAGATAGTAAAGCATATCTATTAATAAGGTAGAATAAGAAGAGATATTGAGGAAAATCCTTTTTTTTTCTTTGCCCCAAATAATATAATGTTAGTTCAAGATAAACACAAATTGATTGATATGCTTGATGAGGAATGATCTTTTAAAAACCAATATTGTGGAGAAACCATTGCAAGACATTAGATTTTAATATAAAACAAGATAAAAATGGGTAGAGAAGACTAATTTTTAGGTAGATAATATGAAGCTTAAAAGTAAATATGAGAAGATATTAAGTTAGAAACTAACAATATACTAGTATCCACCAAAGCTAATAAAGAATTTGGATGAGTTAGCAAATGAAATTTCACACTACTGTAAGCATAAATGGGGATATGGATACAATTGCCTACTTATAAAATTAAATGATTAACTTATAACCACGCACAAGGAAATTGGCAGTGAGTTTCTCAATGCTCTAGGATGGAGGTTGTTACTCTAAATCTTTGCTTAAACAATGCTTCATTTAATCATGCATCATAAGGTCAAATGAGATATCACTATTTGATAAAAAAGAAGCTTAGACTTTTTTTAATCTTGTTGTTACTGAAGAAAATGATTGAATGGTCACCAGAGCTAATTTGAAATGAAAAAAGACTATAGTCCACTATGTTGATATATTAAATTGATATCTCAAAAATATTCTAATGATAAGAAGAAGAAATTGTTAACTTCAAAAGATTAGAAAATTCTTCAATATAAATTTGAGTAATATTTCATTGCTTATCTCTTGAGTTAAAGCATATAGCAAATCTACATTCATAAGCTTAGGAAGGAGGAGGACATTAAGTATTTCAAGTTTTATAAGAACTTAATTAGTAATCATATTAATAGTTAGTTCTTTTGTTTAAGTGTTCAAGAAGTTTTTTTGCTATTTTTTGGTTTGTTCATATGTGTTTCATATTTCAAGTTTCTGTGTTTATATTTGAAATATTTTTTGAACTTTTACATGTAAGACAAGATGTGATGTTAATTTATGCAAACTTTTCTAATATCATTAGATAGTTTATAAAAATATAAACAAA
Source organism: Cymbidium sinense (assembly GCA_021442155.1). Classification (NCBI taxonomy): domain Eukaryota; kingdom Viridiplantae; phylum Streptophyta; class Magnoliopsida; order Asparagales; family Orchidaceae; genus Cymbidium; species Cymbidium sinense. The sequence continues at coordinate 37,624,796 of CM038224.1, forward strand.
ATAACAATTATAACATGAAGTTTGGTTTAAAAAGTATATAAAAATATGAAAAATAGGCTATAGTAAATATGGGCTGAAATAAAGGATAATAATTAAATTTTCTTATGACAATATTATGTATTTTATCAAACCATTAAAGTATGCATTCTCATCTCACTCATGCATGGTTTGACAATGCAAAAAGTATTACTCATCATCTAATCTAATAAATGAGTGTAAAAAAATGTATGATCATGCATTAAGTTATACCTATAAAATGTACATTATCTAGCTCAGTAATGTCATCATCATCAAGCTCACTATTATCACCACACTTTCATTTGAATTATTATACATAATCACATACCCTTCTATTGATCTCATTTTTTGGAATGAGATGAATAAAAATTAAATAAATTATAAGCTCCATAGGAAGCTTAATTTCTTCCAATTAAAATTGAATCAAAAATTGAAAATTATATCTTAAATGATTCTTCAATCTAATTACAATCTCTTAATGTTATATTAGGTTAAATTTTATTAAATCTCAAAATAATAAAAAATTCAATTCAACAAATAATCTTTGATAAAGCTAATGAACTACAAAGCCAAACTAAAATTTAATTAAACCTAAATCATTCTAAACATTATTACTTCAGTTATGCTCAATTAGGAGTATAATGAGTCGAGACTATTTAAAAATTTATCTTGATTTGAAGTAAATCATTTACAAAGATCATAAAATAAACTTTAAATCTAAAGTTAGAACTAAAAAGACATAATTCATAATTATCTATTTAGAGATATAAGAAATATTTAAAATCTAACTTCAAGCAAATTGTTTAAACATTTCATGAGAGCTTAAATAAAAGAATGAACGATGAATAAACAAGATAGTAAAAAAGAAATATTTTTTAAATTTATAAATTGCATTTGGTTTAATTAGAATTAATTTTAGCATACAAGAAAGGATTAAACCAAGAAAATCAGATTGATTGATGATAAGAATTATTCCTAATTCTTTCTAATCAACACCCGAATCAAATGACTTTGCTAATCTAATAATTAATTAAATCAAAGCATGGTCAAATCCGATGGCTGAAACCGAGGCTAGGATAATCTTTCCATGGCCCAATTGAGCTAAAGCATCCAAGAAAGAGAAAACCAGCAAGGGAAGGTTTATGACATTTTATATCTTACCAAGATGATAAGAAGCAAAAAAACAAAAATCAATCCCTTTCGTCCCAGCTTTAAAAACTGTGAAATCGAGCGTAGCTCGGTAAAATCAATTGCATCATTGGCCTCTGGAGCATTCAGTGAGGTGGGGAGTGGAGTAACATCTGTTGGAGCTTTGATCTACTTCAATAAACTTTTCTAAGTCAGGAGATTCATCAAGCATCAGTTCCGCTGAGGTAAATCTCTAAAACTCCACAAAAACACATAGGTTCTCGTGATTTGTGAAGTGAAGTAGAGTGGTGATAAATTACAAATAAAAATTTAGTACTTTGTTAAAAAAAAGATTATTACATATTTATTTTAAAATAAAAACTTCTTTATGATTTATATATTAGAGTCATATTAAAATAAAAATAAATTCAAGCACCTTATTTTATGTAATTAAATATTTTATGAAGACTGACAAATTTATTTATAATTATAAAATGAAAAGGTGAATCATAGAGAGCTAATTATTGCTTAAACATTAGTTAGCTCATACGCTTGAACATAAAATGACTTACTAAATTATATATATAAGATTAGAGATAGTAGATGCAGTGGCATATAAGATTAGAGAGAGTCGCCTTAGATAGTTTGGCCACATAAAGTATCGGCCGTCCGATGACTCGGTTAGGAGAGGAGATGCATTAGATTTGTCTTATGTTAAGAAAGGTAGAGGTAGACCTAAAAAGACTTGATTAAGATGTATAAAAAATGACCTTAGTATACTTGAATTAAATGAGAATTTGACATAATAGGATACTGATAGACGAAGGATTCATATAACCCACTAGTGGGATAAAGGCTTGTTATTTGTTGTTGTTTTGTTGTATATATATATATATATATATATATATATATATATATATATATGTATGTATGTATGTATGTTTGTGTGTGTGTTCACCAAATTAATCACAAAAGTATACAACCAAATTCATTTGGATTATAGTTTTTCAAAGAGTTCTTAGTGATTAGTTGGAGACTACAAAGTACTACAAATTACTCTTATTAGCATGCACAACATTTAACCATCGTGATCATGAATCTTTTCTACAAAATCAACAAATTGGGCTGACTCCAACTAAAAAATTCCGATCATACATTTTGAGCTAAGCATTAAATTACAATAACACCACTTCAGAGCTAATCATGAAGTGACAAAGCAAGAATGGTTTAAACTAAAATATTATTAAAAAAATAAATGCAACCAAGGCCTCAATCCACTACTACAGACATAAAACAATAGAAGTCTCTTAGCTCTATATAAAAATAGCTATATGCAGATAATTAATCACAAAAAAAATCTGAAATGCTAAAAAATATACATATGCCAGTTTTTCACATATATCTCTTTTATTTCTTGTTCGAATTAGATGAAAAAGGTATCTTTGGAAAGCTAATAAATTTTTCTACAACTTTGCTAATCACTTTGATAATTACTTACGGATGCATTCTTTTGCAAACATCACATGCAAAAGTCTGAAATCCTAAAAAATATACCCTGCGCTGATTTTTCGCACATATCCCACTCGCTGTTGGATGAAAAAGATATTGTTAGAAAGTTAATGGAATTTTCTACAACTCTTATCTTGATTACTTTGATAATTACCTATGAATACACTACATTTTTCGCAAATATCATATGCAAAAAAAAAAAAAAATCTAAAATACTGAAAAATATATCCTGTGCCGATTTTTCACACATATCTCACTTGTTTTTTATCCGAATTGGATGAAAAATGTATCTTTGGAAAGCTAAAGAAGTTCTCTATAACTTTCATCTTGCTCACTTTTGATAATTACCTAAGCGTTACATTATTCACCAACATTACATGCAAAAAATCTGAAATCTCAAAAAATATACCCAGTGTCGGTTTTCTGCATATATCTCACATGTTCTTTCTCCGAATTGAATGAAAGAGATATCGTTGGAAAGATAACGAATTTCTCTACAACTTTTATATTGATCACTTTTGATAATAGATTTATATATAACATTACAATAAACTCTCAATAAAGATAAAAATATTTATAATCATTTGTATGTTCAACTACATATGAAAACATTAGTTCAGAGTACTAATTTGCAAAATATCATTAGAACACAATAATAAGCTACAAATTTTAGTCCAAAAATATCAATCCAAAATACATGTCAGATATCATAAAATCATTTGTCCGACTACTCTTGCAACACTAATGTTTTCATATACCATTACAACTCAAAGTCAAATAACATATAGCATTCAAAAAGATAAATCCAGATTATAAGAAACATATCCCATTCATTTCTCCAACTGCTTTCGCATCCACCTAGCCTTTGACTCAAGAGGTTTTGAGAGGAAAGAATTAATAATTGTTGGGCTATTTGCTAAGTTCAGTGAATATCTTTCTTGTTGGCAACCTAAGATACATTATCAGTCATCTTCACAATGTACTCTCGAAGCTTTTGGTCAATAGATGAGACCTTCTTCTTCTTCTTCCTTTAAGGATCACTCTTCAAAGATGATGGTGTTACTTGCTTTGTTGTTCCAACATAATCTTCTCTACCTTCCACCTCAACATCCATAAATTATGATGACTCATCATGCAAGTGAATATGTTGAATCCCAAACAATGACTGGGAGTTGCTAGACTTTGCCCACCCTCCAGTAGCATGACCCTATCCACATACCATCTCTAGCTCCATATAATTTGCAATAGAAACGTTCAAGTATATTGCATCTTTTGGGAACACCTACAACATAATAAAAATGTACATTTTAGTCTTACAATAAAAATTACAAGATACTTCTTATAGAAATAAAAAAAAATACTTATATATGTGATGCATACTATTCTTATCCTATCAAAATCTTCTTTTTTCTTCATCCTAAGAAAGTCCTGACTTTTTCTTCAACTCTTGGAAGTGACTCCATATGCTTCTTTAATATTGAATTTGATTCTTGCATTGTTCTCTGGTTACCTCAATACCAAAATTTTCTTTCATCTTCTGAACTACACTTTGGTATACAGAAACCTTGAACACTTCTAATGTTTCATCCACATACTCACCCATAAGCACCTTTAAACTCCAAAAAATCATAAGATATTAAAATTAATTCAAATAAATATGAATATTCCCTCTATAGATTCATCTTTCTTAAGAAAATATTTTAAAGATAAAATTCTTAAATTAATTTGTTTAATTTGAAGTTAATTAAATAAATACTAAAAAAAAATAAATTATTAAAATTAATTTTGAAATTTAAATTAAATTAGCCTCAAATTTCTACTGAGAGTTTTGGAGGTACATTTCAACCTTCAGTAAATTTTCAGAATTTTATTTTAATATTTTTTAGTAAATAAAATTTTTAATAAATAATAGATAAAATAAATAGAAAATTATAAAAGAAAGGTAAAAAAAAACTGTTTAAATACATATATGTATATAGTAAACAAAGAAACTTAATATAAAAAAAATACTAAACTCTTTGTTTACTGATTAAATATAAATAAATAGTAAAGAATCAATTAAATATTAATAAATAAAATGGATTTTAATAGAAATTAAATGAAATGAACTTAAAGAAAATTAAAATAAAATTTAAATTATTATAATTAAATAATTGAAATAAATTTAAACTAATTCTAAATTTTTATCATTAATCTCTGAGGGCAATAGTAAACTTTAGAAACAATTTCTTGATATTTAAATTTAATTTGATATAAATATTAAAATTAAGATGAAAACATATTAAGAAATAATAATTAAAATATATAAATAATAAATAATATTAAGATTAATTCAAAATTATTTGGGAAGCTCCTCTTACTATTCTAAGTTAAAGAGGTTTAACATAATTTTGAAATTAATTAATATTTTGTTGAACTTTCTAATATAAAATAAATAAAAATTAAAAATAACAAATTAATTAAAATTATTTCAAAAAATTCATTGTAAATATGCTTTGGATTCTTCTAACTATATGAAGGTTTTCATAAAATTTATAAAATATTTTAAATAATTTTCATAAATTGTTTTAAGAAAATAACATAAATTTGTAAATAAAAATCAATCAAATAATCATAAATATCATAAAATCTACTTAGGATACTTTGGAAGTTTTATGAAACATTTTTTCATTCCTTTATATATGATATCTTTCATAACACTTAAAATGCTTGGAAAGTAAGGTTCATCCACCTCAGCAATTTTTTTTTTTTTCGTTAACACACCCTTAAATTATTGGAACCCAAATTAAATAGAAATTATTTAAATAACTAATTAATTAAACTTAAAGCACATTTTGGCTAAATTGAATATCAATCAAGACTTAAGAAACTGAAATATGAAGTGCAACTAAGGTGGACCCTACATAGCTTAACATGCACTAAATTTGTTTATTATGACACAACCCTCAAATCTCTAGGTTAGGGATGATTTGTTCTTCTTAATTGTTATGATGTGATGTATTATAGTGATAGTTTCCTATGATATCATGTTTGCCTTAGATTATTTTTGAAAATTGTTGTGTTAAGATAGCTATATGGTGATGTTAAAATTTTATTAGAATAATGATGTGTAACATTATGATTATTAAACTAATAAGTTTGGATGCAAGTGCTGCATAAATATAATCAAATTCTTAAAGCTCCTTAATCATGACCATTAGGACAAGTGGCTTTATTGGCATTCAAAGTTCTAAGTAATTTGTGATGAATAATTGAAAGAGTGTTTGAATGTATGTTTTGAAATATAGATGCTAAACTAAATTATAAATTGGTAGGGTGATATTTAATTTTAATTTTATAAATATACTTTTTTTTAGAGTCTTAGGGTGTCATGTATGGGCTTGTGGGATTCCAAAAGAGTGAAGAAAAGGAAACATGAATGACCCTCCTCGAGTAAAGCCTTGTAACATTTTGGAACCTCATAGAACTAGAAGATGAAGTGAGAAGAAGTAGGCATTGTCATGTTGTAGGTCTAGACTATGATGTATAAGGGTAGAGCTTGACTATTTATTTTATTTTCTTCTAAGGCGTATATCGAAACTCAGACACATTAAGCCTTTCTTTATTCATTTAATTGATTTTTTATAACATTTTACATTGTTTATGCACTAAGATTTGCGCTTGTGGAAGCCTAGGATTATAATGGTAGGCTCTTAGGATAAAATAAATTATCTACCCAATTGATTAATCAAAAATAAAATAATACAACTCATAATAAAAATACATATAAAGCATTATTATGTATAATTAGTAAAATCAACTAGAAATAATTATAATGTAATAATATAAAGTGTATTATCTTGATCTCCTTAATTTGGCTATTCATCCATTGCACATATTAAACATTTATCTATTGAAAATGATTAAACTTCTTGGAAAAATTGGTTATAAAAAGGATTGTCTCTTACAAAATTTTTTAAATTCAAGCACAATAAGCATAATCCGCATACCCAATGACTCTTAAAATAAAACAAAGTCTAAATGAAAAATATAAATTAGAAATTGATGCATTTAAATAGATACGTTGCAAACCCATATAATCTTAGATTTAGTATTTAAGTCTAAGTTTAGCAACTTTCTTAAATTAACAACAGCCTTACCTATCTTGCATTCATATGACTAGACCTCATGGATTTAGAGATTAATTGGGTTGGTGGCGGTCCTTCTAAGCAATATTATAAGTCCAATGGAGTTGAGCCTATTTCAACTTCAAGTGAACTTGAAATCTATAAGTCCCATTACACTTTATTAACTAGGTCCTACCAACTATGTGATTGTAGTTCTCATCTTAGATTAGAATATGATGCCAATAGTTTCCCTTGGGCTACTTCAAAAGTAATCACTTTCTAGGCTTATCTTAGTCTTATGCTTTCTATGAGTCTCAACTTTCTAATAAATAGATTAACTTAAAATATAAATAAATTTGAATGCCAAAAAATGTAAAGCCCAACCTTAGGATAATTAGAGCACTATTGAGCTTCTTAGTATTGTTTACTTTCTACTTTTTATTTTTTTGGACTATTGAAATAACTCTTTCAAAAGTGAGCTAATCTCATTTGACTTTCTAAATAAAGCAATTCTTAAAATTAATATTGAATAAATCATAAAATTATCGCCACTATTTTGATAAAGAATATTCTTAAGAGTATGTGCCCTAAAATATTAACTATAAGGGCATGCCTCTATAGAGAACTTGCACCCTCAAAATCTTAATAAAAGTTTAATTGAAACCAATGAAATTTATTGTAAGTGCAAACCAATGTAAACTTTGAAAATCTTTTATTAGTATTATTTTTGAAAGCGTAATGGAATAACATCTCTATCTTTTAAAATAATATATTGTTCTCATGTCATATTTAGGCACAAAAAATAAAATATCCTATTTTAATCATTGAATCTATTGTAGAATAATATTTCTATCTTTTAAAATAGTGTATTATTCTCAACATCATATCAATAATTAAAATAAAGTTAATTTCAATATTTATAGGTTTCCTCTAAATTTTCTCACACCCTTTACAATTGAAGCAAGTTGTATCTTTGAATCGAAGGCACTTAAATGTTAGGCAAAACTACATATCCTAATAGAATCATAAGTAAATTTTATCTTGTTGTTGAAATAAAAAGATAAAGGTTATACTCAAGGTGAAATAGTTTAACATTAGTATTATCTACAAGTCATTAATTTCTTATTAAATTATCATGGTGTCCTTTATGCTCTTGATTGGGGGTCCCTCACCTATGCTCTCTAAGAATATAACTTGATGATGATAGTATTTAACATTAATTATGTTTATTAAATAAAGTTGTAACAATCTCTATATAAACAATTATAATTTACTAAAAGCCTCCATTTGTATAACGAGTTATCTCATCATCATTAAAATAAGTTATAATAAATCCATTATTAATATGGAAATCACATACTAGGTTTACAATGTACCACACTAAGTCATATTTCAAATATCAAAGTATAATATTTTTTTAGTTCAAAAAAATTATTTTACAAGGAAAACAAATTAAATAGCTCTAATACCAACATATTTAATCATAAAGTTTTTTGATATAGTTCCCTCTCCATCATGCCACAACATCAACTCAATAATTCTTTCAATCATTTTTGTATATGCTTACCTAAAACTACCTATATTACTTACAAATATATCTCTAATGTATTGTTAAAATAATTATTATTTAATTAAATGCTTACAATGAAATTAACTTTTATTCAAACATCCTACAACAAAGATATATCATAAATTTTAGTTAATAAGCATATTATCATATAATTATGTTAGTCTATAAAATATTAAATTATTCAATAACTAGCTTGCCTTGACAATAATGCCAGCATTGATTATCAAGAATTATTTATCCTTAATAAATAATATTTATTTATAAATTAATTAAAAATATCTTACACTCTTGCACCACAAATATTGTTTTTCATTTTAAAATATTAACAATCAAATTAGATAAAATCTATGCCCTAATAATAATATTATTTTGATCAACTTTACCATCTTGCCTTTCTTTAGTAAATCCAATGGCACTATAATAACAACAACAAGCTTTATCCCACTATGTGGGGTTGGCTAAATGAATCCTTCTTCTCCATTGTATTTTATTAAGTGTCAAATTCTCTTTAATTTTAATAAACTAAAATCATTTTTAGGTATACCTCTACATTCAAATCTAATACATCTACTCTGTTAACTGGGTCATCGGACGATTGATGCTTTATGTGACCAAACCATCTAAGATAACTCACTTTAATATTATCTGCCACTAAAGCTGCTCCAACCTTTTCATGAATATATTCATTCCACATTTTATCTCTAAGAGTAAGACCACTCATCCACCTAAGCATCCTCATCTCTGCCACACATAGCTTAATTTTATGCATCTCTTTTACTGGTTAATATTCTATGCCATAAATCATTGCAAGTATCATCACCATCTTATAGAATTTTTTTTTAAGTCTACTTTTATTTTCTATCACACAAAAGGCCAAATGCATTCCTCCACTTCAACCATCCAACTTGAATTCTACTAATAAATTCTCATCTATTTCACCATCATTTTGAACAATAAACCCAAAATATTTGAAACATTCACTCATTTTAATGACATGATCACCTAATGTCACAACCCACTAAAACCTCTACTAAAATTACACTTAATATATCCAATTTTAGATCTACTCAAATGAAAACCTTTAAACTCTAAAGTTGACCTCCATAATTCAAGTTTTTCTTGGATTCCCTCCTAGTCATATCAACAAAAGAATGACACCAAAAAGCTTACACGAGATAAATCCTCCTATAAATGCCTAGTAAAACTTCCATAACTAAAGAAAAAAGATATGAGCTTAAAGCCAATCCTTGATGTAATCCAATCAAAATAGAAAAATGCTTTATCAATCCTTCTTGTGTTTGGACACAAGTGATAGCTCGTATATACATCCTTAATGACTTGAATATAACCAATATTCTTTTTTTAGAACTCTCCAAAACACTTCTCTTTGAACTTTATCTTATGCTTTCCCTAATTCAACAAATATCATATGTAGCTCCTCTTTACTTTCTCTATACTCTATCAAACCTCTCAACAAATGTATACTATCCATAGTAGATCTACTTGACATGAAATCAAATTGTTTTTGAGAAACTTTGTTTCACATCATAACATATGCTCAATTACTCTCTCCCATAATTTTAATGTATGACATAATAACTTAATTCCTCTATAATTTACATACTCTTATGCATCACTTTTATCTTAAATAGTGCAACAAACAAATTCTTTCTCCACTCATCTTTTTAGCCTTTAAAATAATACTAAAAAAATTTAGTAAGCTAAAAAATTCATTAATCTCTAAGCATTTTCACACTTCTATTGGAATATCATTACATATTATTATTTTTTTACACTTCATTTTCTTTAAAGCCTCTCCTACTTGAAATTTACTAATATGATAATAAAATATAATTTTCTATTTTTTTTAGGGTACTAAGATTGCTAAAATCATCATTTTCTCAAATCCTTCATTGAAAGTTTATCAAAATATCTCATCATCTATGTTCAATATCCTTTTTTTTAAAAAATACTTAATGATTTTTCATGTATATCTCACTTGAACTAGAATTTTATTTCTTCTCTCTTTGCTTTATATATACATCTTTTCTTTTGGTATTTAATCTATTATATTATAAATCACTAAATCATAAATTTTTTGAATTACATATTATTTTTTTAGAATCTCTATGGACCACTTTATATTTTTCTCAATTATTCAAATTTTTACCTCTAAACTAAATTTTATAACAAAGATTGATTATCTCCAATCCTAAGATAAATTTTGTATTAATCCATCTTTCATCTAATGTTTATGACATTAATAATCTTAAAATCAACATTAATATTTAAAATTATAATTTTATCTCAAATCTTATTAATATCATAATATTATCCTCCAAACTTTTATCTATGATCATGCACTGGCGGATCTACAATAAAACTTGGGGCCCGTGTACACTGAGTTGGCTCTAAATTGGGCTATTTAGTTGCAGGATTTGAGCAGGATTTAAGTTGGATTTAAGTTGGATTTAACTTATATTCAATGAAATGGTATTTTTGGACAAGTTAAATCCATTATAATCTTGTTAAAAGCCGCTTTAGCATGTTAAATCCGGATTTACTAAATTTTGTTGGTAGCTATATTTACGGGATTTAGAGAAGCAGAAGTGCACGAAGGAGAGTGGGAAGGAAGACGAGGATTACCTTCACGACGCCTCCCTTCTCTTTTCCGGGCAACAGCGAAGCGAAACTAAAGAGGTGTTTGGCAACATATTTACATAGGATATACACTCCAAAATCCAGTAAATCCTGTCAAATGCAAAAAATAGATTTATTACATCCCAGATTTAGTAAATCCTGTAAATCCAATAAATCCGATAAATCCTCTTAAATCTCGGATTTAGTAAATCCTGTTGGAAGGGTGGACTTATGGGATTTACACAAATTGAGTGCATGAGAAGAAATTAGGGAGATGCGACATTGGAAGAAATTTCACCTACCGTCATTTTTTTAATCTTTTTAAAAAAATCTTAATTTTAAATAATTCATTTAACTAATAATTTTTGCTTAATTAAAATATTATGATAAAATTAATTTAAATTTAATATTCTTAACTATTCATTAATATGTAATCATAAGGTAATTATAATTTATTAATTATAATTATCATTTGATAGATAATTAGATTTAAGTAATTTTAGCTAATGCAATAGTTGATCATTTTTAATTTAATTTAACTTAATTTAAACTAATTTAATAAAATATTATTGATGATTAACTTATAAGCTATTAAAATTGAATTATAATTTAATAAATATAATTATAATTGTTATAAGTTTGATAGTTAACAAATTTAAAATTTGAAAGAGTTCTTATGATTTTACCCCTTCACATGCCTTAATGTAGTTTAATTCCTAGGATATTACTCTACTAATGGAATAATTGTTATTAATTTTAATTAATTATTAGTAAATATTAATGCATATTACTTTAAATTAATATTAATATTAATACTATTAATTGATTAATTAATATATATTTAAGTTAATTTTAATTGAGTACTACTAATAATTTATTAATATATCATTAAATTTAATTATAATTTATTAAATATAATTATAGTTTAATAGTTGATTGATTTTAACTAATATAATAATTAATATTTTTTAATGTAGTTTTAGTTAATTTTAACTATTTTAATTTAACAATATTAATGATTAATTGATATGTTATTATAAATTAAGTTTCATGAATATGTCAGGATTTAGTATAGATCAAATCATAGATATAATTATTATTTTAATATGTCCCAATTTAAATGCAATATGATAGAGTTATTTTTCATGTTTTCTTAAAAAAAATCTTTTTAAATCCTAACAAACTTAAATCCTCAAATAACTTACCAAATATATCTCTAAATTCAGTACGATTTAACTAATCTGTTACCAAACATTTTTCAGGATTTAACAGCTAAAAATTTACCAAATCTAGATGTATTAAATTTACTAAAACTTTCTTGAAATAAATCTAATATGTTACCAAACACCTCCTTAAAGGAGCACAAAGATGAGGGTTTCGAATGCCAAAATGCTGTTTTCTGAAAAGGTTGGAAGATTTTGGCCATCCATAGTCCATCCAATGCTGCCAATGACCCGATTTTCACTAGGAATCCATCTTTGTTACCTTTATTATTATTATTATTATTATTATTATTATTATTATTATTATTATTATTATTATTATTTTGACTTAGTTTAAATTAAATTTAAATTATTTAGATGATAAATATATCATCTTTAATTAATTATAATTTAATAGACTTAGATATATTTAATATAAACTTACTATTTTATGATTGATTAATAAATTTGTAATTAATCGATATATTAAATTATAATAATTATATTTAAATTAATTTAATTATGAATATTACTTTTATATAAATAAACTAAATAAAATTATTATTTAATTCACTTATTAAACATACTCAATCATAGTCTCAACACACAAGAGAATTATATATTTGATTGGTTATTTAAATAATATTTAAGAAAGATATGTTAATCGCTACTATTTGCTTTTTTTCATTGTGCTTTTATAATTATCATATGAATATATATTAGATATTATTTATTATAATTGATATGACACTAAAAATTCTACTTGTCACGCGAATCTTGATGTGTCGATTACGACCAGAAATCAGATCAAATATTTATTAAAAATTTTGCGATATCAATTGACTCCTAAATATGGAGTGTTTATAATCAAATCGAGCGTCTTGACGAGCCGGATCTAACAAGCCCATGATCTCATAATTCTGACTTCATTTGAGCATTCAAATACTTAAATACATGAGATGATCAAGGGAATCATTTTGAGCCGTCCGATGGAGTGGTTTGGATTTTGCATGTATTACGAAATGTCCTCCTCTTATAAATAGTCTCATTCTTTATGTGAGGCCCAAGCTAAAGAAGAAAACTCTAAAGCGAGGATCCTCCAAGCATAATCGTTACCACGTCGATGGTGTACCACGCATAAGTCATTCGCCGCCACCGCCGATCCTCGCCACCATCAACCACCACCGCTGGTCATCGCCGACCATGCCGTCGACCGCGTCCGTTCGGTCATTATTCCCATCGTCGTCATTGACCCGTCGTTGGTCATCGTCGACCCATCGCCGACCACCTTCGGTCTCTGCGGTCATCACTACGCGACCATTACGCTAACTACTCTTGTCGATTCACCACTACATTGACCGTCATCACAATTGTATTCTGACCCACTATTTGCGTAGGCATTTACTAATTTTGAAATTCCCATTGTGAGGCTTTCTCACATACAATTATGTAATCTTGTTATCGAAAAAACTTAAACTTTGTACATCGAAGCAGATATATAGTGAAAAATATTTATTGGGCTAGGCCCTGTGATTTTTCCCCATTTTTTTGAGATTTTTCAAGTAAAAATATTATAGTTTCTCATTTTCTCTTCAAATATCTGTGTGTGTGCTGAATTTCTCAACAAAGGCATAAAATTTTATTCTACCACAATTGATTTTCCGACGTAACAGTTGAGATCATGGGAAACATTCTCTTCACATCTTCACAATGATTGACAATCTAACTTTATGTTCGACAACACCACTTATATGGTGAAAAAATCTTCTATTGAGGAACATATAAGAGAAATGAAGATTCATCAAACTTCGATGCTTCAGCTTTTGTTAGAGACTGGGGTGCATCTCTTAATCTCAAAAGATCATCCAAATCAATATTTTGTATATCTAATTGATTATCGGTTCGAAGCAAGTTAGTAATACTCATGAAAAGGCAAATATCTAGGCAACTTTGGCTACAAACGGATATTTTGTACCTCGCAGATTGCGTCGAGTAACACTTTGATAAACAGCCTCGAATAGGTCATAACTTTGTACCTACTCCACATAGGTTAACTTTATCGAGTAACACTCTGACAAATAACCTCAGATAGGTCATAACTTTGTACATACTCCACACAGGTTAACATCACCGAGTAATACTCTGACAGATAATCTTGGAAGAATCAAAATGTTTAACCTCTTTCACACAAGTTAACATCAGACCTTGACAAAATAACCTCGAATGAGAGTTAAAACTATTGACTTCTTCCACATAGGTTAACATCATCGAATAACACTCTGACAAATAATCTTGGACAAGTCATAACTTTGTACCACATAGGTTAATGTCACAGAGTAATACTCGGACAGATAATCTTGAAAGAATTAAAATGTTTAACCTCTTCCATACATGTTAACGTCATATATTGACAAAACAATTTTGGATGAGAGTTAAAACTATTGACTTCTTCCACACAGGTTAAATGCAACCGAGTAAAACTCTAACAAATAATCTCGGATAGGTCAAAAATCCTTGGCGGATTCGATTCGACCTCTTTCATATAGGTTAATTTAAAGTAATACTTTGACAAAATAATCTGATAGTCAAAATCCTCATTGATTTGACCTCTTCCATACAGGTTAACATCATCAAGTAACACTTTGATAAATAACCTCGGATGGGTCAAAAATCCTCAACAAATTCGATTCAACTTCTTTCACACAGGTCAAATGTCACCGAGTAAAACTCTAATAAACAACCTTGGATGGATCAAAAATCCATAGCGGATTTGATTCAACCTCTTCCATACAAGTTACTATAATCAAGTAATACTTTGACAAATAACCTCGAATGGGTCAAAAATCCTCAGTGTATTCAATTTGACCTCTTCCATATAGGCTAACGTTATCAAGTATCACTTTGACAAATAACCTCGGATGGGTCAAAATTTCTCAGCGGATTCGATTTGACCTTTTTCACACAGGTTAACGCCATCAAGTAACACTTTGATAAACAACCTTGGATAGGTCAAAAATTATCAGTGGATTCGATTCAACCTCTTCCATAAAGGTTAATATCAAGTAACACTTTGATAAATAACCTCGATGAGTTAAAATCCTCGTGGATTGATTATACCCTTCCATATAAGTCAAGATCAAGTAACATCATGAAGAATGACACTCAAATTATCTACCATAATTTACGAGTTATATGAAATTGTTTCTAATCAATGCTTCCCCACACCTTGGCGGTTATAATTCGAGTTTCAAGAAAATCAATTTTTTATGACTACGGCTCGCTAAATCATCCCGATCAAGCGAGCGGTTGACCTCTCAAGCGGAACCTGACTTGATCACCTTCAAAACCAGTCGGTTCGACGAGGATAGTTGATGCCTCTCTTGAGGGAAAATCGGAGCCTCACTGTATGAACTACGAGCCTTGATAACCTCCAGACCCGGTCGGTCCGATGAGACGTTGATGCCTTTGAGAAAGCGGAGCTCGTCATTATGAACTACGGCCTTGATTTTGAACCGTCGGTCGGCGAGGACGGACGCTCTCTCGAGGGAAATCGAGCTTCACCTGAATGGCTTAGCGCTAACTCGAGCTTCGGTTGGTGAGGGAGGACTCGATGTTTCTTTCGAGAAACACGGAGCCTAGTATGGTATGGGCCTTGATCGTCTCCAAACCCGGTCGGTCTGGCGAGGATAGTTGACGCCTCTTTCAAGAGAAAATTAGAGCATCGCCGTATGAACTACGAGTCTTGATCGCCTTTGAACCCGTCGGTCAACGAGGGGATTGGCGCTCTCGAGGAAAAGAGCCTCGTCATTTGAACTATGGGCCTTGATCGGTTTCAAACCCGATCGGTCCGACTAGAACAATTAATGCCTCTCTCTTGGGAAAACTGGAGCCTTGCCGTATGAGCTACGGGTCTTGATCAACAAAGCAAATGACCTTCTTCTAGAGCTTCACTGACAAAACAAAGAAAAATAAATAAATTTTTTTTTTATTACCCAACCTGACCCTAGATAATTTCTCATCCAACACAGAAGAATACTAGAGCATATGGGAGTTGTGTCTCTTTACTTGATCATAGGGAGGGTTTATAGACCCACTATAGGAGCAAAAAGACAATAAATAAAAAAACAGAAAGAAATGAAAAAAATTGAAAAAAAACTGAGAAATCTCCACTCTTCTCATTATGACTAGCGTTTGTCAGCCATTTAATTTAATAAAAAACCCCCCTCTCCTCATTATAAAATTTAATTTAAAAAAACTTCTCTTCTCATTATAACATTTAATTAAAAAATCATCTCCTCATTATGACATTTAAATGAAAAAATCTCTCCGTCATTATGGCTAGCGTTTCCCAGCCATTTAATTAAAAGAAAAAAAATCAAAATTTCTCCGCATTGAGTGGGGCATGCCATCAATGCTCATAGCGCTGGCCACCCGTCACCTCGTGCGCTAAAGTACCCGCATGACCTTGCACATATTTAGTGATCATAGTCTTGCATCATTCTCTATTCTTAAACTATATGTGATGCATAGGTTAATGAACCTACAAATTTCATTAAAGAAGTTATTATTTTTAATTATTTGGCATATATTTTTGGATGATAGAGAAAATGTTATCCAAAAATAGGGGAAAAACTGATATGACATAGAAAATTCTACTAGTCGAAGCACAAATCTTGATGTCGTAATCTAATTCTGAGTCAAGACTAACCTAGATCAAACGCTTATTGAAAACTTTGTGATATTAGTCGGCTCCTAAATATAGAGTGTTTATAGTCAAATCGAGCAACTTGATGAGTCGGATCTAACAAGCCCAATATCTTCTAATTCTGATTTCATTTGAGCATTCAAATACTTAAAATACATCAAATGATCAAGGGAATCATTTTGAGCGGTCCGATGGAGTGGTTTGGATTTTGCATGTATTTACATAAATGCCACTTCTTTAATATATAAATAGCTCATCATTCTTCATATGAGGGGATGCCCAAGCTAAAGAGAAGAGAGAGCTCTAAGGCTTGAGGATCCTCCAAGCATAATCGTTCCACTAGTCGAAGGTGACCATCGCTATCATATTATCGACCATTATCGATGGCCACCAATACCGGTCATCATCGCCCACCGTGCCACCGCCAATCATTATAGCCGGTCGCCGCCGCCGTCGGCCACCACCATCGATCATCGTTGTTATCGACCACCGCCGCCGGTCATCACCATCGGCCACCATCGCCAATCCTCGTCATGGTCAACCACCGCCGGCCATACCAGCGATCACCATTGTTCACCATCGGCATGTCACCCAAACTATTCTGATATTACTTCTTTGTATTATTGTTATCGATTGGATTATTGTCAGACTTTCTCACATACCATTATATAATCCTGTTATCGAAAAATCTTAAACTTTATACTCTGAAGGAGATATATAGTGAAAAATTTTACTGGGCTAGGCCCAGTGATTTTTCCCCCTTTTTTCGAGATTTTTCCACATAAAATCCGGAGTTTTTCTCTCTTCAAATATTGTCATGTAGTTGGATTTCAAAAATGCGTAAAATTTTATTCTACATGATTGATTTTCTAGCATGCAATAATTTCAATTAATATTATCATTTTCATTACTATTATATTCTTAATTACTTGGCTTACATCTTCTTGACTTAATTATTTAATTATTTTTTTAATCCCAAGATTTTTTTTAAGTAGAAGCCAATGAAGATGAGGGTTTCATTATAGTAATTATTAATTAATAATAAAAAAAGATTTAAGTTAATTAAATTAATATTATTTATAATTTTATTGATTACATAATTTTTTATTTTATTAGATTTATTATCATAATTAGTATTTAATAGTTAAAAAAAATCACTTGTATAACCTATAAAGAATTTTTTTATTAAATAATAACAAATTTAATTGTGTTGATATTATTATACAATAACTATAATATCTAAAACTTAGAAGGCCAAATTTAACGTAATGCAATAATTTTATAAGTTTCCATCATCACATTTTTTTTATTTATAATAAAATTTAAAAAATAAGATCACTCATGTGAGTCTCAAGCTCGAATTAAAAGGGTAAAGATATTATTGAAATTTATCACTTTATGTCCCAACAAAAAAATTTTTTTGGCTCCGCCCCTGATCACACGT
This sequence comes from Cymbidium sinense, assembly GCA_021442155.1. Lineage (NCBI taxonomy): Eukaryota > Viridiplantae > Streptophyta > Magnoliopsida > Asparagales > Orchidaceae > Cymbidium > Cymbidium sinense. The sequence goes on from CM038224.1 coordinate 37,643,118, forward strand.
ACACTATTTCTAGTTCAACTCCTACATGGATATCAAAATTTAAAACCTAAACTATAAATCACCTTAACTTTCTTCCAACTTATTAGTTTTTTGAATACATAAGATATTTATCTTCCTATGGACCATAATATCTATTAATTCCATTACTTATAAGCGTATTTACATTTTAAGTTCCTAACTTAATACTAATTTCTTGGACTAACTTCTTCCCATATATCCGTTCAAAATGAGGAAACTCTTGCTTATTTAATACTACACCCTGACATTGATATATTGTCCTTTGCACCCTTTTAATTGTAATCACACCATATAGCTTATCGCTTTCAGGAAACGCCCTAGCATTAACCTAATGTATGAAAGGATTACTGTCATGATTTTTTCAGACAAATTTTACACTGGCTATTACTACCTAATCCAATTTTCACATCCAGGACTTAAGACCACAACAAAAGCAAAGTTAAATCCAATGACAATGCATGTTTTAAATATTGTAAAAACTTTATTGAACATCGATTAATAATTACATATACTATATTCAAAAAAGTTAATCAACATAGACAAGTTATAGTGCTACACATCCATTAAAAATTTATATAAATTACTTGGAAGAAACACAACAAATTATCATTCAAGAACATGAAAGTTATAATTTTTCAATTATGTGAAGTAAAAAAGAGCATTTATGAGTGTAGGACTGTGGGTCCCGTCGGTTGAGAGCTTCACTAACGATGATGCGTGTTGAGAGTGCGTCGTTTAGTTTGTAGGCTAAACATCTCAAAAAAAAAAAAAAAAAAAAAAGAGCATTTATGATACTATATTTTTAAAAGGTATGCTTTATAGGAAGGATTCCTAGAACAATCAATGAGGAGTGCTTTTCATTGACTTGGCATTAGTATGAACATAAATTACATGCTAAATTCACTTGGCTAGAATATGATGTCAATGGCCAAATGGATAGGATAGAAAAGTGGCAATAGTAAATTTAGTAGGAGTTGGGACATCGATCAGTAGTATTTGATGTAGTAGAATGCACTATGATGATGTGGGGATATTCAACGCCTCCCTAGCAAAAATTTTTGTAGTTAGCACCTGTGTTGGACCAGGCAACATCTCATTTTTACTTCACCCATAATATAAGATATTTTATCCAAAAAATATTTGAAAAAACTATCTTGAAAACACCTCAAAATAAACAAATGCTATAAAATCAAATTAGGTACTAACGCTCAACTAGTCGCTTGCCAGTGCAAAGATCCATGACCGAAGCGAATGAAGCGGACTAAGAACTTGGAGAAAATACGGCAAGGATGGAAGAAAAATCAAGCTGGTTTAAGTAGAAAGCAAAAGAGGTGAATTTGAGTGAAAATTTTTGAAGTTTTAAAAGGGTCTAAAGGTCAAAAACCAGACCAACGTTATAGCCAAAATGATTAGTTCGTGATTTAAAAAAATATTAAAAAAATTCAAGTCGTTGGGATAAATTTTATTTTGCTTTTTTTTATTTTTATATTTTATATTATTTTAAAAATAATTTATTTAATTTATTTTTATTTAAAAATATATCATATTACTTTTTAAAATATTTAAAATTATTTTTTAATATTTTAAAATTTTAATTATTTTTCAAAAATAAATATCATCATCAAATATATTTTATTTTAAATTAAAAATAAAATACAGAAGTGGTTCCAAAGGACCACCAGCTGGTTTCACCTTGTGGCATGAAAAGCGTGGCCTATATTCAAAATTTTTTTGAGGGATTTACATAATTATCAAATAATTTTTTTTATATTTACATATCTAACAATTCATCTTTATTTTTTACAATATTATATATATACTTTTTTTAAAAAATTCTATATTAACTATCTAATTTTTTATATGTTTATAATTTAACCACATTGTTTATTTTTTAATAGTAGAAGTCATGTATTTATATATATTATGATCAAATTCTTAAGACAAAAAAATAAAAATACATTAAGCTTTTATTATAAATTTTAATATTAGAAAGTTAATTTTAAAAATTAAAGAAAATTTTACATATTAAACACTTAGTATATTTATAAGTTAAATATCTTAACTATTTGACCTATTGAATTCATATATTTGTACATATCAAGATAAAATTATTAAAAATCTTATTAAAAGAAAAGTAAACTTTTATTATAAATTTTAATATTTGAGTATCAATTTAAAATTTTGAGGTGAACAATAGTAGCTTTGTAAATACATAACAATTTGGTGCAGTGTTTGTAAAAACCCCAAAATTAAAATTAAAATTAAAATTATGCTTTAAATATATAAGAGTTGAGTGCGCTGTGTACGTAAGAAAATTTTTTTTTATCCACACAGAAAATTTAATTTTAAATGAAATTTATTTTTAAAATTTAGCCCCTTCACAGCGGAGCGCAATATAATAAAAAGTAACACGGTATATATAAACATCCATTAAATCTTTTTTATCCAATAATTTCAGAGGTGAAAATGACAGTGTGAAGCAAGGAGAATCAAGTCATTACTTCCCCTGCTACGAAGGACACTCTCAAAAGCACAAATTATCAGTAGTACGATCATATAATTTAATTTTCAACTTAGTTTTTCCCCGACAATCTTTTACAAACCTTAATTAATTCCCATCATCTCCTCCATTTTTCCCCCGTTCAGATTCGCCCAAGCCAATCCGATCAGCTATCAACACCGGTAGCCGAGGACGGATCCGTCGGTGGAAGAGAAACCAACGCGGCATCCGGCAGCTGCATCAATGTGGTGCGTGAAGTACATCAAAACCCTAACCCTACCTTTCACCGTCATTCTCGATTCCACCTCCACTATCCCCCCACTCGCCGCCGCAACGAGAGGAAATGAATTTATGGGGAAGCTCGCCGACATGTATACCGTCTGACCGCCAGCGATCTTGCCGGCTGGGATGTACATGAACCCGATCTGGCCGCCGGCGAAGAGAAGCTGGATCGAGCTGTCGTAATGGGAGAAAGCGGCGCGATTAGGATTCCGTACTTCTGAGAACTGCGCGAAGTAGAAGTTCGCCGTGCCATTGGCGGATGAGAACTGTGGGAGATTGACGGCGGAGATGTGGATCTCGGGGTCACGGGGACGGAAGAGGACGAAGAAGACGACTGTGAGGCCGACGGCGACGAGGATGATGAAGCAGACGGCGAGGGCACAAGATGCGATTATTGTTCCGCCACCGCCGCCATGGCGCTTCCCCGTGGGGTAGTGGTCTTGAGGCTTTTCCATGTAGAGCAGTTGTTAAGCGTTGTTGCCAGCTCTCTCTTACCCACACTGCTATGACTGCCGCTTGCAGATGAGGGGAGAAATAGAAAGAGTGACAGTCTATAAATGTGTCCTAAAAACAGAGAAATAGTGACAGTGGATACAGAGAAGAACAATGAATTTTGGAAAGTAGGCCGAGGAAAGGGCGGGGCGGTGGAAGCACTATGGCCACTGACGTGGATAGAAGCGATGTGAATAATGTTTTGGACATCTCATGCGATAAATATATATTTTTTAATTGACTGTCAAATCGTGATTAAAATTAGAATGATAAAAAATAATTATATAGGGCCGCTAAAAGACATTAAACAGATAATTTTTTTTTTAAAATTTTAAATAAATTTAATCATAATTTTATATACATATCTACTTATATATTAAATTTAAAATCTCAAAATACTCAATAATTATAAGAATATATATTCTTGATCTTAGGCAAAAGAATGAAAAAAATATATATTTCTTACAAAAAGATGCGTAATATTTTAAGTAAAAAAAGATATAATAAGTATAATAATATATAAAAAAACTACAAGTTATTGAGGTGAAATAAAAAAATTCATTCTCTATGCCTCATAATATATCAATTTGTATACAAATAATTTTATATTTTTATTTAGAGAAATATAAGTTTGAGTTTATTTTGAAAAGCAAAAATATTTCAAATTTGAGATAACTTCTTGTACTCATGAACTAGTCATTGGATTAATAAGTTGATTTATAAAATCAAATTCAAATTCATTCAAATATTTGCTCAAACATAATTCAATCTAAGGTGTAAACCTCATTTCAATATTTCACCATTCTCGTGAAGTTCTTTATGGTGGTCTCATTCATACTTCCTCATAAATACAAGTGATCACGTTGATACTTACCCTCATACACACCATCAATTATGTCGATGTCTCCTCTTAATAACTTTCATCACAATCTCCTCTTATCCTTCACACCAACTCTGTTGATGCATATACCAATGAGTTCCATTGTGAACTCCTCTTCTCCTTCTCATAAATTTGGAATCATAATTGCCTTCCCCAATAATCTCCATTACAAACTCTCTTCTCTTTTACTTGTTGCCTATCCTATCAATGTCTTGCCAATAAGCTCTAGAGCTAGCTCTTCTTTTATATTTATAAGTAGCCAGTCATATCAATGGCTTCTCTAATGAGAAACATCACTAACTATATTCTACTTCACATGTCATTAGTCTTGTAGATGCCTTCACCAGTGATTCTATCATAAACTTCTCTTCTCAATTTGTCTCGTTCATGCATTTCCTAATATGCTCCATCATAAACCCTCTTCTCTATCATATGCCTTAGTCCTCTCAATGCCTTTCCTAGGTCTAGGTGATTTGAACTAAGGTTGAACCAGGTGCAAACAATGGTTCGAGCAAAGCCTGGAACTAAGTTCAAACTTATGTTCAAATCAAGTTTAAATCAATTTAAATAATTTAAAAAATTTCAAATTTAATATGAAATAAGTGAATGTAAGAGGCTGTCTCTCATTAGGACTAATTTAATTTAAAATAAAATTTAAGGTAAAATTTAAGATAAAATATAAATATAATTAAATTAAGTATTATGTATGTGAATACTAAAAAGAAATTAATTGTTTTAAATTTAGGCATAATAATTTTATATTAAGAGTCATCAAGATCTTGGTAAAAGAGTTAATGCTAAAAGTTATATTGTGAGATAAGTACATTGTAGTTTAATTAGAGACAATATAAGAAAAGATATACCAACAACAAAGGCATGATAAGAAAAAATTAAGAGGGAAGTGTGTAATAAATTTTTTGTATTCGTCAAAAATTATTTTCTTAATCATACAAATAACATAATTGTATAAACTCTTAAACTTAAGATCTTGAACAAAGTGATTTTCATAAAACATCAATTAATAAATAAATCACATATCTTGATTTGTCATGAGTCCTCTTGCTTTGTGAAACTAGGGTTTCTCTTCATTCACCAAAGTTTTCTTCATGTAGTCATCTTAATGGAGAGATACTTATACATTAAAAGGTAGGAAGAGGACCGGTAGTTTCTTTATGAAGAGATATTTTATTTGATCAAATGGTCCATAAATGATTGATCAAACTCTCTCTTGATCATTAAGATTTAAGTACATAATTAATTATTAAATAATAAACTGAATAATTATTAATGTGGGCCACACTTCAGAATTAATTATATAATTCTTGCATTCTCCCACTTGACCCATAAAATATTATTCAATTTAAATATTTAATAATTATATACATAAACATAATGCGCATTACATGTTAAATATTTTTCTTAATTTGGTCGAATCATAATTCATTATTAAGTAAAAAATAGGAATCATGGCGGTCATACATCATTAGTGCGACATATTTTCTTTCGTGTATCACAATATTAATTTTACATTTAATATGATCTATAATGAGAGATAATCATAATAGTACAACATTAATGTCTTTATAAAAGATAAATCTTGTTAACATTTACATAATTCTTTCATGTATAAATATTCAAACATAATGAAACGAGATGCAATAATATATCAGAAATAGTTCAATAAATAGCTCAGAGAATCAAATACATAAAAAGCATAATAAATTCAATAATGTTTTTTAATAATCCCCATCTTTTCAACATGTTCATTAAATAGTTTAGGTTACAATCCTTTGGTTAAAAGATCAACAATCATAAGATTAGTGCTAATGTGCTCAAATGGCACTCTTTGTTTCTAAACTTCTTCTTTAACGACAAATTATTTCAATTCCATATGTTTAGCACCATTTGAATACTTGTCGTTCTTAGAAAATAAGACTGTGGCATTATCATAATAAATTTTCAACGACTTGACAATACTATCGACAACTCCAAGTCTTGAAATAAAATTTTGCAACTATAACCCATGAATTGTGACTTCAAAACATGCCACAAACTCGGCTTCCATTGTGAATGCAACAATGATGGACTACTTCCCACTCTTCCATGAGATAACTCCTCCAGCTAGTAGGAACAAATAGCCAAATGTGGACTTTCTAGTATCCACACATCTAGCAAAATCTGAATCTGAATATCCAATCACCTCAAGATGATCAGATCTAAGTGAGCATATGTTCTTTCGTTCCTTTAAAATATTGTTAAACTTTCTTTGCAACCTTCCAATGATTAATTCCTGAATTACTTTGATATCTACCCAACATTCCCACAACAAAACTAATATCTAGTTTCGGACAAGTCTGAGCATACATCAGACTTCCAATAATAGATGTATAAGAAATTTATTTCATTTTCTTACATTCTAATTCATTCTTTGGGCATTGCATAAGGTTGAATTTTTCTCCTTTCTAATTGGATCAATACTTGCATAACACTTTTCCATTTTAAATCTTCTAAAGCTTTATTGATATATGCTTTTTGAAATAATCCTAACAATCTTTGTGATCTATTATGAAATATTTCAATTCCTATCACATAGGATGCCTCACCCATATCTTTTATTTAAAGTTTTTTGAGAGAAATTTCTTGGTCTCATACAATAATCCAAGATTATTAGTTGCAAGCAATATATCATCAACATATAAAATCAACAATATAAACTTACTCCCACTGACCTTTAGATATATACATCGATCAACAATATTTTTTTTAAATCTAAAAAAGTAATAATCATTAAACTTAAGATATCATTGAAAAGCTTATTTAAGTCCTGATTGATTTCTTAAGTTTACACTATATGTTATTTCCCTTTAATTGAAAAACCTTCAAGTTGATTCATATGAACTTCTTTCTCTAGATTTTCATTTAAAAATATAGTTTTCACATCCATCTAATGTAGCTTTAAATCATAATTAGCCATTAATTCCATAATAATTCTTAATGAGTCCTTTTTGGAAACAAGAGAAAAAGTTTCTTTATAATCAATACCATCTTTCTAAATGAAACCTTTGTCAACAAGTCTGACTTTATATCATTCTATATTGTCTTTAGAGTTGTGTTTGGTCTTAAAGACCAATTTACATCCAACTCTTTTAGAACCTTCAGGAAATTCAATGAGATCCTAGACATTATTGTGATCTATTGATTTTAACTTTTCATTCATAGCATCTAACCACCTTTCAGAATTGATACTTTTAATGGCCTGTATAAATGAAACTAGATCATCATCAATTCATAAGTCAAATTCTAACTCTTGCAAATAAACTAAATAATATTTCGAAATAGTATAATTTCTTTCTCTTTGAGAACGTCTTAATGCTATTTCCTGTGGTTCATCAATTATAGGTTCATTGGTGATAACTTCATTATGTGGTGTATGTTCATTCATTTGTTGCACTTGTAAATTGTCAAATTATTCAACAATTGTAGGAACAATAACTTTAGAAGAAGCAATTGATAATAAATTTTTTTACTTTACCTTATTAAATTTTTCCATTTCGTAGTTATATACTCCCACTAATATCATCATTTTCAATGAACTTAGTATCTCTGGTTTCAATAATTTTTATACTGTGATTAGGACAATAAAATTTTTACCCTTTAGACTTTTTTGAATAACCAATGAAATATCTACTGATTGTTCTTGAATCTAGTTTCTTTTCATGTGGATTATAAATTCTTAATTTGTTGGGGGGTAAACTTTCCTCACAGTTCAAAAGAAGTTTTGAACCGCTTTATTAGGAACCATATTTAATAAATATACATCAATTTTAAAACCATCCACAATGACAAGGTAAAGTAGAATAACTTAACATACTCATAACCATATCAATTAATGTATGACTATGCATACGCACACTATTTTGTTGTGGGGTTCCGCATTATGTATTGAGCACAAATATCATACTTTTCTAAAAATTTAGCAAATGGATCAAGGCATTGTCCAAATTCATCATGCTTTACAAAATATTCACCACCTCTATTAGATCTTATAATTTTCACTATCTCTTCTCTCAACCTCATTAATAAATGTCTCCAAGGAATTTATAGACTGAAATTTTTCATGCAACAAATAAATATAACAATAACATGAAAAATCATCAATAAAGGTGATAAAATACTTTTCTCTATCAAAAATTAGAATATCAAAAGGTCCACAAACGTGTATAATCTCTAAAAGCTATGTGCTTATTATGACTGCTTTCATAATTGTGTATTTTGTAGATTTACCTTTAATACAATTCACACATATACCAAGATTAGTGAAATCTAAATCAGAAGAATTTCATTCTTTACTAATTTTTGTATTCTTTCTTTAGATATATGACCCAAATATTTATGCTACAAATAAGATCTTTCATCACCAAATCACGCGTTTCATTCCAATATTATGATGCGATCAATAAAGTTTCAGAATAAATTATCAAGTTCTAATTTATATAAGCCATCACAAAGAACGCTAGAACCAATAAAATGATTATGCTTAAATAAATTGAAACGTCCATTTCCAAATAAAAAATAATATTAGTTGTATCAAGTTTAGATAATGAAATTAAGTTTTAGAAATAGATGGAACATAAAGAGTTTTCAAAAGATCTAAATGATATCCAGATCTAAAATTAAGCGTGTTCCAATGGCTTTGGAGCTTTGAATTGATTTCTCATGAAGATAAAATTTTTATTTGGCTTTATAGTTTGGCTCGTAAGAAATCCCTACATCAGATTTGAAACATGTGTGGTACAACCAGAATCAATCCACCAAGTATTATAAAAAACTTCTATCAAATTTGATCCAAAACACACAAAAGCACTTGGCTTACCTTTCTTTTCAAACCAAGCTTTACGTTTTTGGTAATCTTTCTGATAGTATCCATGCTTATGACAGAAATTACATCTATCATATTTATGTACCTTCTTTTAGATTTGAGCAGATAACACATTAGCCTTCAAGTGTCCTTTATTGCCCTTAACATTCCTCTTAATTAAATTTCTTTTAATTTATGGCTATCCCATGAGATTAACTAAGTGAATTCCTTATTTCTTAAGTCTCGCTTTCTTCTTGAATAAGCATACTTTGTAATTGCCACAATTTATCTTTAATAATATTATAGTTTATTTGGAATGAACCATATTCAAGAGGCTAGGAAATAACAATAAATTGTACAAGAAAATTTCACTCGCATTCATTCATATGTTATTTAATTTTGCGACAATATTTATCATTTTAGAGATGTGCTCATGCATGATACGTGAACCATCAAACTTCATGGTGGTCAGCATACCCATTAATGTCCGAGCACATGACTTATCACCAGACTCAAACTGAGATAAATCTTTGACAAACTTATAAATTCCTTTGCATTGTCAATTTTGGGAATTATTGGCTTAATGATTTTTGCTACAATCATTTGCATAAACATTAAGCTAAGTTTATTTGATCTTTCTAAAGCATCATAAAAAGACTTTTATTCATTACTGCTAGTAGCAATAATAACAGTAGGCTTATCATTAAGAAGTGGTAAATCAAGATCCAAGACTTCTAAATGGAATTGAATTTGTTCACTCCATTCATTAAAATTAAGCCCATTGAACTTTATAATAAATGAAGCTTGAATGAAGAGTAACAAAAGTAGATGCTAAAATATTAAATGCTCACATATTAATGTTTAAATTATAAACACAAATACATAATAATAGATTGGATAATATTCATATAATCACATAAATTCATATTGAAGTTCTCCTTTGGGTGATACTACAATACAAAATAATAAACATAATTGATGCTCAATATCAATTTCACATAATTGGAAATTATACATACTTTAATTAAATATGTTTGATATCTTTGGATAAGCTAAATAAATCTAGCCAAGTATATTAATTAACCATAATTATGTTCATGACTATAAACCAACTAATCAACCTTTGGGTCATCCTTAAATAATTTATAATCATTGAACTTTAATTACTCATGATAAGATTTATGAAATTTCGTTATGTCATTTTATTATTGTCAGCACATGCTCATGAGTAAATAAATAAATTTAATTTGATATTTACAAAAACTTTCTAATTCGATCACTTTGGTGATTAACGTATTATGCTTGATGTAAATATCAAATTAAATAAAATAATAATAATTATTTCACTTGAATGAAATACATAAAGAAAATTACTAATATGTATATAGTTTCATACATGAACAAATCCAAATTTAATGGTTATTCTCTTAATATATATACATGCAATTTTCTTAACATAATTACAGTAATTCTTTTCAAAAGAATAAATGAAAATTACATTCAAATTTATTTATATGTATACTTTGTTAATATCAAAATATAATTGCCAATATAATTAGTATACAAAATTTTTGAAACAAATGGAATTTATACCATTAAAGATATATTCTACATATATCCAAAAAGTTAAATAAATGAAAATATGATCATTTATATTAATCCATATATCTTTGTAACATCCTTATTGAGCAACAAAATTTAATGTGTTCAAGTTTTAAATATCATTTTACCTATATATTCCTTAATGGGCTCACTTACTCTTGTACATTTAACAAAAATAGGTTTAGAACTAAAACATTTCTCCAAATAAAATATGAAGATTTCATTACAGTAAAATGTTTTTCAAAATTAAAACACAAATATTTAGTTTAGTGAAATATTGAAATGATATTGCAACAATTCCATTAACAAATGAACACCCTTGAAATATTGTTACTTTATATTAGTAGGTGATACGTAAAACTAAGAAAATTTAATGATTACATAAAATACATTGCAAACAATAAATTGTGAAAAGAACGTACTTAACTTGAAAAGCATTGATCAAGGATTATGACAAGAATGGTCTACTATAATATGTGGAATTAAATTTCATCTATCAAAAGATGAATCAAATTTTAATGGAAACTCACAAGTTCTTAATCATGCTCTGATACCACTAGTAAGAAATTTTTTGTATTCGACAAAAAATATTTTCTTAATCATACAAACAACATAATTGTATAAACTCTTAAACTCAAGATCTTGATCAAAGTGATTTTCACAAAATTTCAAATAATAAATAAATCACATACCTTGATTTGTAATGAGTCCTCTTAATTTGTGAAGCTAGGGTTTCTCTTCCTTCACCCAAGTTTTCTTCATATAGTCATCTTAATGGAGAGACACTTACACATTAAAGAGTAGGAAGATGATTGGTAGTTTCTCTATGAAGAGACACTTTATTTGATCAAATGGTCCATAAATGATAGATCAAACTCTCTCTTGACTAATGAGATTTAAGCACATAATTAATTATTAAATAAAAAACTAAATAATTATTAATGTGGGCCACACTTCAGAATTAATTACATAATTCTTACAAAGAGTGTATCAAAAAGATCAAAATTTAAGAAATATTAATTAATATTGTCACCAAAAGAGCCTTTAGGGTGAAACCATCACCAAAGAAGTCATAAATTGAGAGAACACCAAAGAAAGCCTATGATCATTTCTTAATGAAGAAAGCACTGCAAATAACCAAAAAGGCCAAAGCTAAAAAGAAATATTTAAGCATAACCAACCCAGTATACCAAAGAAATTGAAAGCATATGTGAAAGCAACTACATAAATAAGTCATGAATGTAATAAAAGTAAAATCATGGCAAGAAGAAATTCATAGTAGAAAAAATAATAGTAGTCATAGAAAAAAATTCCTTCTTCAATCATGCCAATCTAAAGAGCAATTAATGTTAAAATCACCATTAAACTTACTGTACAAAAAAAAAAAAACTCAAAATCAAAGACAATGATGCAATTAGAAGAAAACTAAGCATTAGAAGATGTATGGTTATACCACAAACCCACAAATGAAGTTGATGTATATGCTACCAAAATGCTTCAAGCTAGTTTTGCATTTCGACTGTAACATTTTGGGGCTCTTTGATTGCATGAAAATGAAATACATTATACAGCAAATGCAGGTTATTTAAAATAATTTGAAGTTGTTTGGATATCTATACAATAAATATATAGAAATAGTTTTTTATTTAATTAAGTATATGCAGAGTAAAATAAAATTAGTATATTCTAAAGACTTTAGAGCTATTTGATTATATGTAAAGTAAATGTAAAAAATCCTATTAAATTATATATATATATATATATATATATATATATATATATATATATATATCATTATAAATTTAAAAGACCAAATGTGAGATATTAGATATTTAAGGTAATTAGAATATTTAAAATTTCATTTGACATCAAAAATAATATGTGTGGTATGAATGAGAAAGGCTTAAGCTGACTTAATCATCAGTTTGTGTTTTTCATTTGAATTTGAGCTCAACAAGAGTTGGACATGATCAAATAAAGTTATATTTGACTTATTAAAAAATTGGGCACAAAATAACTATTAAATATTGTTAACCTCACTTTCAGAGTGAAAATTCAATCTTCTCAACATAGGTCTAGAGGTCTTCTAGACTCTAAGAGCTCCTTAGTTATGAGGCACTTCTAGTGACTGAGTGAACACTTAACCTAAGCTTGGAGACTTAGAATGATTAGCTATTGGGTATAGATCATGCCTTAGGGATTAGGATAACCTACCTACCCTGTAGCCTAAACCCAATTTATGCCTACTCTTTAGCTCAAATCAAACCTCAAATTCAATTCATTCAAATCCAATCCAATTTCAAATCCACATAACTAAATCCCAATTGAATCTCAAATCAAATAAGCCCTTCCTAAGACATATGATTTAATCTCATGGACTTAGCAAAAATTCTTTCAATCCAAACCAAACTCATTTGGTTTTTTCAAAACCAATTCAATCCTTCAATCAATCTACCAAAATCTACAATCAAATCCAATCAAGTAAAAAATCAAACCAAACATTTCCTAAGCCCTATGATTTAATTCTATTGACTTAGCCAAAAATTTCTTCAATCCAAATCAAATTCAATTTATTTTTCTCATAGATCAATCAATCCTTTAATTATCATTCCAAGCCAAATCAAATCTATAATCAAATCAACTAAGCCAAAATCAATCCATTCAAACCTAACCTAACCCATTTGAACTCAAATATTCAAATGAGCCAAAACTCAATTCTCTCTAAATAAAATGCAACCAGAGCCATAAGCCAATATAAAATCAATATCTAAACTCTTCTAAACTTGATTTAACCCAAAATCCAACTCAATTAGCCCAATTGGTCCCTTGACCAATGACCAACACCAAACCAAACTTCAACCCAAGTTGGATTGAGCCAACCTTCAAATCTTCTCCAAGATGATTGTTGATCACCTTGTAAGGCCTAACTACAATCAATTCAATTCAATCAAGCCAATCGACCTATTTAGGCTCACTTGGCCCAAAGTGACCTAAATGACCTATTTGAACCAAATCTCAAACCAACTCAAACTGGATTGAATCAAACCATCCCAAACCTCCAATGATGATTATTGATCATCCTTGATTGATCAATTGCCATCAATTTGGTCAAACTAAGTTAACTTAGTCATTTAACCAAATCAATTCATTTAACCTACATGAGCCAAAGTAGCCAAATCTCATCCTAAGTCAAATTAACTGAAACCAATGATTTATACCAACCTAAAATCAACCCTTAAACATGACTTGATCATCAATTGTGCCAAACCTAGCCCAATTGGCCCTTTGACCCAAGTTGAGTAAATTTGACCTAAAAGACCAAATTGGATTAGATCGAATCAAGATCTAAACCAAATTGATTGCAACCAATGGCTCAAGTTCATTTCAAATTGATCACTAAAGGGCCAATTTGACCTAAATCAAAACTAAATCCAAATTCATTCAAACCAAAGGCTACAATCATCTTCAATTGACCAATTTAACATGAATTAGCCTAACCTAAGCCAATTTGGCCAATTTGGCCAATTTGGCCAAATTGGTCAACTTGGCCCATTTGACCCATTTGAACTCAAATGGGTCAAATCCAAATCCAAGCCAAATTGAACCAAACCAATTACACCAAAACATTCCAAATACTCATTTAAACTTGGCTCAACCTTGGTTTGATCCAATTTGACCAATTTGCCAACTTGACCCAACCTAGCACAATTTGACCTACATGGGTGAAATTGAGCCAAACCCACTCAAAACAAGCCTAAACCTAATGAAACTTGGCATGACCCATCCTTGGCTCATCTTGGTTCAAACCAAATGAAACCGAACCTGAGTTAACCCAAAATTAAATGGGTTAGGGATACCATATGGGACAAACACCCCATTTGAATGGTCAAACCCACTCCTTATCCACTTAGCAGCCTCCTAGACCTCCACCTAGGTAAGTAGGACACCGGCTAACCTGACCCAAGGGTGGTTGGGTTAGCCATGAGCCAACAATAGTTGAATTCACCTCTCCTCCCCCATTAGAGCATTTCAAAACCCAAGGATAGCCACCTCATCCCATGGCAACCACTCCTCCTCACTTGACCAACCAAACTGAGCCACCTTAGATGATTCCCTACTGCCCATGGCCACATGCAATAGCTGGATGGCCGCTAGAAGCCAAGTGGATCAAGGCCACCTAATCCAAGGAAGGAAGGGGTATACCCCCTCATTTTGATTTAAACCAAGCCATTTGACCCTCAGTGGGCCTTAGCAGCCAAAGATGAACTCCCTAGAGCCATTTCCAAGTTCTTAGAGCCTTCCCATTGCCATCGACGACAAAATCAAGCCTGCCCGAAACAAGTCAAGGCCATACTCTGTCTAACTCTATCAAATCCCAACCAATCCCAAATTAACTTCACCCACATGTTCACCAAGCTCTGATGAGGTGGAACAAATCTTTTCTAAGCTCTTTGATCATTGGAAGTACCTTCTAGACCAACTCTGGCGTGTTCTACGGTGGTGCTTGGTCCACGGAGCAAACGATAGAGAGGCATCATGTGAGCTTCTCAATAAAGCTTTAGCTCATCAAGGCGAAGCTATTTCGATCGGTTCATTGTCGATCTTGAGCTTCGATGAGGTATTATTCCCTTAAATCATAGGATTTTTAGGCCTTTTCAAAGGAAATGTAAATGTCATGCAAATCCAACCGTAGGATTCTTGTAGATAACTCCCTTGAAGGTGTGGGATCAATCCCGAGCCAATTCAAGCTCCGGAGAGCTCGAATTGGGTAGAGGAAGACAAACGGTGTCCCTCTTCTCTTGCGAGAGAGAGGATAGATTATCCACTATCCATTCTGTGTGATTGGAACGGATGGTCATGATCTTCCTATTAGATTTAATCCAATTTAATTCTTAGGAACTGCAGGATTAATCTCCACCGTCCAATCTTAGGTTGGACGATGGAGACAAAAGTGTGTCCGCCACCAGCCACATAGGTACTGACTCAGATGAGTTTAAATAACCAATCTTGTGGTGCCACGTGAAAAGCACGCTACATCAGTGCTCCGCATGGCGCCGAGGGGATTAGGCTTAACTAATTCATTTTAATCTCTAAAACTTTAAAAAATCATAATAAATTGTAAAAAAATTAGAAAAATATAAATAAATACTCATTTTAAAGGTAATTCAAAGGAGAATTAATTAAAAAAATTTTTAATTAATTTTGAATAGTAATTGAGGCTTAATTAGAGTTTAATTATAAACTTAACTAACTTAATTAAGCTCTAATTATTTGAGCAAATGATTTCAAATTTTTTTTGATCATTCAATAAGATGACCTCTACCTCCCATGATTCTCTTGGAATTTATTGCCTAATAATTATGAGAAATTAATGATTCAAACCTCAATTACCCTCTTTAATTAATTAAGTGATTAATTAACATTTAGAGCAGTAAGAATTAATTAATTAAGGCTTATTAAGCACTGTTTAATAGTGATTAGAAGAGGGAGGGGATTAGGACCTGTTTCTTAATATCTTTGCTAAATCCATTTCATTTTAAAAGGATTAGCTAAAGAGGAAATTAATTAAGTGCTTAATTGATTAATTATGCAGACAAATTAAATCAAATTAAAATGTAAATCATATCAAGTTATTAACAATGAAATTAAGGGTTCCTTTTTTATGTGTTTAATAACATAAAGACCCTTAAAGGAATTATGATTATCCCATAAGTGTGAGAAAATCATAAGAGTACTTAATTAGATTCCTTAAGCTAATTAATCCTTAATTATGAGCTAATTGTATTAGAGTCCTTTAGGAGCATTGCAACTTTACTTTTCTCACATGTTCATATCATTTTGTGGCTCATAATTAAGTGATTAGTTAAATTAAAGAAGCATAGGAAAGGGTAATCAAGTGATTTGATTAATTATTCAACTTAGTTAACTCATAAAATTTATCTAATTTCCTTCCTTTGAATCAATTAAGTTTACCAACATGGGAATGGGATTAAAATATCAAATAATCTCTCTTCTTTCTAAATCAACTAAAATCCAAAAATCAAATTAATAAGATGCTTTAGTTTTCTTTAAATAATTTTATTTGATATGATTGCCCTTAGGAATTAATTTAGTTGAATGAACCATGTGTTTATACTTAGTTATTCCTTTCCAGACACTTTAAATATTTTGTGTAAGCTTGCATGTGTTGAATTAATTTAATTATATGTGTGACTATTATCACTAATAAATTCAAATCTATTTTCCAAAGTTTATAAATTGATAATAGTATGTGGAGTGATGATAGTTATGAATTCATATAGGATTTGCATGTGCTTATAGCTTAGTCATATGAATGTGAAGCTCTCTTTCTGTGATTCATATATAGATTTACATAAGTTTGAATGTTAATAAGTATATAGTCTGGACATCCCGGGAATATGAGGCTTTAAGTAGCCCTAAGAAGGTCATTTGATTACCTCACTTCCCTGGTTAACAATGACATGTACTTATTTGATTTCATTCATATGTTGTTTGGTACTAGAGTTTGGATAGAGCTTTAATTCATATGCATAAATAATTCAATTGAAAAATATAATTTTTTTATGATTTTCATCATTACAATTGTGTATACATTTGTATATTTTTAAGATAGCAACTGTTTAGTCTGGAGATCCTTAGAATACATGGTTTTAAGTAGCCCTAAGGAGGTCATTTGATTACCTCACTTTCCTGGTTAATAATGACACATACTTGCTTACATCTCTTATACATATATATGTATGCTTAATTAGAAGATGAAAATCCCCTTTTGTTATTAAAAATACATGCATCATAATGTTTTGATTGCATGTTGCTTAAACCCCTAAGAATAATCCAAGTTAGGACAAGTGAGTTTAGTTATCCATGTGCAGAGTACTAAGCCCAAATTACAAAGATAACTGCTTGGGATTATATGTATATTTAGCTAACCTTTATTTTGCAGGTGTAGTTAAATTTAGTTTTTTCATATAAATGTAATTCAGCAATAAGAATTAGGATTAATGCTATGGGCGATTAGGATGAGCAATAGCTAGAAGGCTTAGTCCTAGGGTGCCTTGTGATGCCTTTGGAGTGGATCAAATCAAGAAATTGAAGGAAGGAGATAAAAGAATGATGAAGTGAAGACCCCCATAGCATGTATTCATTTCTAATTATAATTATACTTTTATATTCCAGAATGTATAAGGGTAGAGCTCGGCTACCCAACTTTCTCTTTTCAGGATGTACGGCAGTAGCCGACTGCACCAGCCTTTTATTCTTTTGTGGTAGTCTATAAAATTGATTGATGATTTGTTTAAATTGCATGCTAAGATTTCCTACTTTACATAATTTCTTAATTTTTGATGCTTTAATATGTGGTCTAGATGCGGTAGGCTCTTAGGATTAAAATAAATTTTCTAAATTAATAACTCATAACTAAAATTATAAATATCTCACAATCTCATCATAAAATCCTAGGCTCTAAATAAGATAATTAAAAGATTTAGCAAACCCTTAGCTATATGGTTCTATGTATCACATCATGCATGCATATTCCTTCTTTCTTGAATATGAGGGATCTCCATCCTTGCACGATAGGAGAATGCTTGACTTCTGAGGGCATCCCTTGTAGTGGAGAACACCTTTTTCTCGCAAATTTAGCCAACAATCCTTTTCATCATGCATTTAAGCAATAAAAATCCCAAACCTTTGTCAAAAGTATTATGCCAAAATGAAATAAAATTTATACAGATTTTGCATTTGTAGATTAAGTCATATGCGCATACCACTCATGCTTTAGTCTTTTAGGGAGTGGGTTTAGGACTTTATTCTCTTTCTAATTAAACAACAAGCCTAACTATCTCACAAATTCATAAGACCAAATCACTTGGATTTAAAATATAGGAGGTGTTAGCTGGCAGCCACTCTAGGTGGTTATAAGTCTAAAAGTCAAACGATTTATCCTCTCTTGTGGAGATAAACCATTATGTTCATCTTTTGCTTAGGTTTAGGCCGCATTTTAACTTATGCTAAAGCTCCATAGATTTAGGATCTGAGGTAGCTTATTTCCTTTGGACTGCAAGCATAAATTCTCACCTCTTAGCCATTTTCACAGCCTTGTGTTAGTGCATCATAAGCCCTAGTGATCTAATAAAATTTCAATCCGAACAAATAAATCATCTCACTTTCAAACATATAAAGCCCCACCATAGGATAAGTTGAAATGCTCACTAGGTTTCCTAGCATTATGAGTATTTCTTACTTCCTCCCTTTGGATTCTAAAAATAAGTCTTCCACTTGGTCTCTCCCACTTAATTTTCCAAACATAATCAATCCTTTGATAGTCTAACCTTGAAATCTTTAGAGATAATAATTGTCTACTTTAATCGAGAGTATTCTTAAGAAATCTTATTTCATATGATGTAATTAACTATAGAGGCTTGACTCTAGAGGGAACTTAAGATCCTAGCTTAATATAAACCCTACTTTATTTTTCTATATAAAGTAGGGGAAAAATCTCTGGTATATATAAAAACCCATCATGCCTTATGAGTTTTTATTAGGTGATTAGGTACATTATAGCGTGATGTTTTTATCTTTCGAGATGGTACATCATACCTTGATGTCGTACATGATCACTTCAATAAGTATCCCATATGATTTACATGGTGTCCATCCCACATCCAAAAATAAATACCACAAATATCAATTTACCCAACAAATAAATCTAACACAAGCTTCTTAGTGAGCTAAGCATAGCTACTCATGAATAATAAGTTTTTTAATAGCCTTAGCAGCCTAGAGATGATAAAATGAGTTATCTTGAAAACTTTTCCAATTCATCATCCAAAAAATTTATTTTTAAATTAAATATTTCAATTACTTAATGGAGTTACATTTGGTTGGTGTGGGAATGAAAAATATATATTTTCAATTCTTCATTTTTAATCTCTTTAGAGAGAAAAGAAATAAAATGAAGAACCAAAAATATAAATTTTTTCTAACAACACTTCTTGTGTTGGACATCACGTAGATCTGCAGATGTTCTTATTAGGGTGATCGGGTGTAACATTGAGGAATGGTGTACTATCTCTAGAGACAGAAGCCACCATCCTACAAATGGACCTAATCACCTTAATAAGGACTCCTAGGGACTATGAGTCTTCAGAATGTACTAGAGATTATTCCCATACTTTACATGAAAAAGTAAGGCAGGGCTTATTTTAAACCGGGTTCGTTAAGTTTCCTATAGGGGCAAGCCCCCATAGTTAATTACATCTTAAGGAAGGGGACTCCTTAAGAATACTTTTGATTAAGGTAAATGATCATTATCTCCAAAGATTTTGAAAGGTAGGACTATCAATCGATTAGTTTATTTTTAAAAAAATTAATTGGGATCGATCAAGAGAAGGGAGTTCTTATCGAAGCCAAATGAAGATGAAGATAAGCAGGAGATGCTTAAGATACTAGGAAGCCTAATGAGCATTCCAAACTATCCTATGGCTGAGATTTATATTTTTTTTAATAATTGATATGATTTATTTATTTGAGTTAAATTTTTATTAGAAATCTAAGACTTACAATTCCATAACAAAATATCATGGAAATTCCTAAAAGGTGAGGATTTATGCTCATAGCTAGCAAAGGGAAGTAGCAACCTTAGAACCTAAATATAGGGAGCTTTGACATGAGCCAAAAGTACGACCTAAATCTGAGGCGGGAATGGGTATTTTATTTACCTCCACAAGAGAGGATAAATCACGGCTTGAACTTGTGTATGGGGATGGCCTTACCTCCTATGATTTTAAAGCATGTAGGCAAATCATATGCTTTTGCAAGATAGCTAGGTTATTGTTTATTTAAAAGAGACTAAGTCCTTATACACACTCTATAAGAGACTAGATCATGTAGGGCATGATTAATGACTTAAATCTAATGTAAATTTTTTTGTTATATTTTATTTTTATTTTAGACAATTAATTTGACACAGGCTTTAAGATTCATATGCCTAATGCATGAGAAATTAGATTATGGGCCAAAATTAGTGAGAAAAGGAGGTGAATTTCCACCATGGATCTCAAAGGTCAAGCAAGTTCTCTAGCAAAGGTGGAAGCCCTCCAATCAAGAGTGAAACAGTATGCTTTTATGCATGATGTGAGAAAAGTAATACAACATTCAGCTAAGAGATTGCTAATTCTTTTATCTTGATTTATAACCTAGGCTTTAGGTGAAGTTATGGGTTTTTTTATTTTTAGTTTGAATTAATTAGTTGGATAAAAAATTTATTTTCCTAAGAGCCTAATCATCATCCAGGCCATACATCAAAGCAAGAAAGAAACTAGAAAAAGATGTCATCTTAATGCACAAGCTAAATAAACATCAATCAATTTATAAAGCTAGCGTAAAAGAATAAGAGGTCATTTGTTGTCGGCCTCCGCCGCACAAACACCTGAAAACAAATTGGATAGCTAATCTCTACCCTTATACAACCTGGATTATAAATGAATAAGTTATAATTAAGCAAAGAATTCATGTTATGGGGGTCTTCATTCTTCATCTCTTTTTTCTTCTTTCTTCCTCTTTACTTTCTTCTTTCTTCTTTTGGTTGGTTAGAATGTGGTTGTTCCAAAGGCTTCACATGGTACATAAGACATAGTCTTATAACCAATGCTCAACCTAATCCTTCATAACAATCATTCCAAAATCCTAATTGCAAAATTACATAAAAATGGGAATAAAGAAATCTAATTAAAACTTGCAAAATAGAGATTAGCTAAACAAACCATACAATCCTAAGCATGTATATATATAAATTGGACTTAGCACCCCACACATGGGTAACCAAGTCCACATAGCCTATTTTGGATTATGCTTAGGGGTATAAGCACCTAGATTGTAAAAGTATTTATTATTTTTATTAGGCGTACAATCTCTGAAGATAATGGTTAGACTAAGATGTTACCATTCGGTCTCATACAACTAACATCTAAACTAAACTATTACATCAAAAAATAAAAACAAAGCATCAAACCATGGACCGCCCTAACCTAAAGCTAGAAGTGGTGACTTAGCCTAATGTGTGAGCTATTTAAGGTTTGTGTGGTATGTTAAGCTAAGATTTAAGGTTGAAGTTTACTAAGTATGAAAATGTTCAACTTAGAGAGGTTGTTTCATTTAAGTGATTTAGTTGCTTTGGTTGATTTTTATTTTGTGATTTGATTAGGTTTGAATGAACCTACAATTAATTACAAAGTGTTGTAAAGAGAAGAAAAAGAGAAGAGAACTTCTTTTTCCTCCCTACCTTAAGTAATTTCTAAGGGAGATTCATGTTTGATTTTTATTTAGTGAATATTTTATTATGTGTTTTGATTAATCCTAAGTTTAGATTTTCCCTAAACAAACCTATTCAAAAAGAAAGGCATTTTAAGATTAAGTAAAGTGAATTACTATCACAAAATACACAACACTTCATTTCTTTCACAACATGTGTAACATGCATATGGATGAATCCTAAGCATATCTATACATGCAAATGGAAATATTCATCACACCTTAATGATGAATGTTAAGAGAGTTTGTTTAAGAAAATTTGGATGCTTCACGATGCAAGATTTTGTTAAGTAGAAGAGAGTAATTCTTTTATCCATTTTTTATTTGCACATTTACAAGTATAAAAGATATAAGTGAGTACGATGCCATTATTAGCACCAGGGGCGTAAGGTACAAGACCTAGTTAGGGTTACTTAAAGCCTCACAACCTCAGGATTATCCAGACTAATATACAACTTTTCTTAAATACATGTGTATGCACAAAAAGAAATGCATGGAGAGAGAGTCATGCAAAAATTTTATGTTTATTTGTTTGATTTGTTTATACAATTTACATGTGTAAGTGTGAATACCATTCTTAATTAAGAACAAAGGAATGAATAGGAATGGATTTAAGTAAGTGTTATGTTCTTTTCAAATGAACTGTACACTTTGCAAATCCTATTCAAAACTATGCTAAAAGAGAAGAGAAGGAAAGTCACACAATGCACACCTTTATATTTTACTCACATGCAAACTCATAAATAATTATAAGTAGCATACCATTCAGTTGTGATGTTTGATTTATATGTTTTGAAATTAATTTTTGAATTTAATAGTGATAATAGTCATTCATATTCTACTTTAGCCAAAACATGCAATTTGACATAAAGGAAACATTTCATTTTAATTTGTTTTTTAAAAAGGCATGAATGCATGATTTTTAAATGATATACACATTTAGCATGCTAGTAAAGAAATAAAGTGATGGAAGCATGTAAATTCATTCACCCTAATTAATTTCTAAAGATAATCTTATGGAATTAGATTATTTAAAGTTAATCAAAGTTGTTTTAAAGATATTTTTAGTTTTTTTTTAGTTTGATTTGAATTTAGGGGATGTGAAAAGGTTTGTTGGTCCTAACCCATCTCCCACATGTGTATGATATTTTAGTTTAATTTTAGAGCCATTAGATTAATTTTATATTTTGTTAGGTTAAGGTGTACATTAAGTACACTAACTATCCCTTACCTACACCACTTTAACATATTTAACCAAATAATTATGAGAGCCAATGGACATAAACCATAAGAAATTTAAATCGCAATGCACCTAAGAAAGAAAGGGCCTAATTCATTTGGCTTACAATTAATGAATTAAGCTAAAGGTTTAATTTAAGTACTTTCATAACCCTTCCACACATATGGGTTGGATATGATTTCCTTAAGCTACTTAGGTTATTGAACACCTAAGCAATCTACCCAAGAAGGAATTGATTAAGTTTAGATTGATTTGATTTTAAAACTTTCACTAATTAAGCCATTTATTTAAGTGATTAAATTTATTTAATTAATTCCACCTTAATTAGATTTTTATCCAAATGTAATAGGCTTAAGGGAAAAGACATGGGAGGGGACTCTTAATTTCATTCCTTAGGTCCATTCACTATTCTAAAGTAATTAGCAAGCTTAATTAATTAATTCATCAATGTTTAATAGGTTAATTAATCACTTAATTGATTAAGGGATTGATTAAGAGTGAATTAATCAATTCTTCTAATTCAATCATTAATAAATTCCAAGAAAATCATGGGAGGCAGAGGTCATCCCATTAATCAACTCTATGAAGTTTGGAATTAATTAGTGAAATAATTAGGGAGTAATTAACATAATTATATTCCCAATAAAACCCAAATTGCATGAAATTTACTACTTAAAATTCATCAAAGTTAATTTTAGATTATTCCCCTTTGAATTATCTTCATAATGCATTTTATTTTGTATTTTTTTGATTTTTCTATGTTTAATCATGAATATTTGAAGATTCTATAATTAAAACCTAATTAATTAGCCTAATTAAATAGTTAATCTCGTCAGTGCCACATGGACCATTGATACGGCATGCACTTTCCACGTGGTGCGATAGGATTCGCTATTTAAGTAGTCACATCTACTACACAGTCAGCCGAAGGTGCTCGCGCTTTCTCTCTAGATTGTCCAATCAAAGATCGGATGGTTGAGATAGAGCCTGTAGTTTCTAAAGGGATTAATCACAGATCTAGCATGGAATAATCAGGATCATCCATCCAAAATGCACAGATGGACTGTCCATGATTCAACACTGAGCTTGCATACGGGAGAGGGCATCTGTCCACTTTTTAAGGCATGATCCAAGCTCGATTGAGTTCAAACTTTACCCACACCATCTAGGAGTAAGCACAAGTAGATCTAATGGCCAATTTTACTTGAGATGAATATTCTCTTCACAAAGGACTAGACACTTCCTATTCTAAGCTAGGTTTGAAGTCATACCTCGCCGGAGGCTATCACCGGCACTCCCAACCATCAAGGTAGCTTCGTCTAGTAGAGACGAAGCCCTGTTGAAGATTTGAGGGCTTGAGGTTGAGTGGATCTTCCTATGGACCAATCTCCTCTTCAAATGCTTGTGGCCTTGGTCTAGCTCCCACCTCCCTTGCCTTTGAAGCTTGGAAGAAGCTTTGGATGAGTTAGATTAGGTCCTCTGAGGGTGCTTGCAAGAGCAATTGGATTGAAGTTGAGTATTGGATGAGTTGGAAAAATGTTTGAGCTCCCCTATTTTTGGCTTGAATAAACTGAGAAGAGGAGGATTCAAATGGCTTGAGGATTGCTTGAGGGAGCTTGGAGTGCTTATCTTAGGTCTCTCTCAGTCAATCGAGTGTGAATATCTATGAATGAAGTGAAATTAGGGTGAGTATATCTCCCCTAGAAGGATCGGATAGTCAAGCATGGCTTTGTCATTTTAGATCAATTGGCCTGATTCAATGGGTTATTTTGGCTGTTTGAACTTGCACATAGTTCATTTTGGCAGAGGGGAGTAGTGGAGAGATTGCCATGTGCTGATTTGGAGTGTGGGAGTGATCCTATGTGCTTTAAATGAGAGGAGTGGTCAGTTTGGCCATTGGGTTGGGTTTAGCTAGCCCAAACCCATTGGGTCATGTGCACCACTCTTACTAGTGTCTGATGGGTCACTAAGAGGGTGCCAGTGGCCATGAAATTGACCAAATTCAAGTGAATTTGGCAAAGAATTTGACCTAGGGTAAAATGGTCATTTGGATTTGATTTCAATTTGAATATGTTTGGTATGATTGAAAAATGGGTTGGGCCAAGTTTCAATAAATTTGGAATTGATTTGATAGGATTTGGCTCATGTTGACCCATTTAGATCAAAATAGGTCAACTTGGGTCAAACCAAGGGTTGGGTCAAGTTCATATGACCATTTGAAATGTGTTGACATTATTGGTTTGGTTCAATTTGGTTTATATTTGGTTTTGATTCATTTGATTTTGTTTAGGTCAAATGGGTCAAGTTGACCAATTTGACCCATTTGACCTAATTGGGTTAGATCATGGGTTGGTTTAGGTTTGTTTGGTCATTTGAAATAATTTGGTATCTTTGTTTCCAATCAATTTTGGTTTGGTTTGATTTTGGCTCAATTTGACCTTTTAGGTCAAGTTGGGTTCATGGTCAATTGGGCTAGGTTGGGTCTAGTTGGCCAATTGAGGCTTTGGTCAAGTTCAATAAGTGATTTAGAATGAACTTGACCCATTGGTTTCAATCAATTTGGCTTAGATCAAGTTTTGACACATTTTGACTTTTTTAGGTCAATTGGGTCAACAAGTCAAGTTGCCAATTGCTAGGTTAGGCTCAAATGATGACTTGGTCAAGTTCAAACATTGATCATGAATGGTTTTGATCAATGGTTTCAATCAATTTGGCCTATGGTGGATTTTTAGTTTTATTTTTTTGGCTAAGTGTTGACTTGGTCAACCCTTAAGTTTGACTTGGTTTGACCCAATTTGAGTGATTGATCATCTCATGATGCTCACAATGTGAGGCTTAGGTGGGCTTAGTTCAATCCAATTTGGGTAGGATTAGAATTTATCTCAAAAGGTACTTTAGGTCACTTTGGGTCAAGTGAGCCTAAGTGGGTCAATTGACTTGATCAAGGCTTGAATCAAGTTTGATTGAACCCACATATGGACTTATGATTGAAATATAAATTCATTTGGAAGTGATTTAGAGTCAAATGTGTTTTGATTCATTTAACAATTTCAAGTTCAAAGGGTGAACATGAGTTTGACTTGGGTTTGATTTTTTGAATTTAGTTTTGGTTTGATGATTGAAATTTTTGTTTATATTTGGATTCATGACTGAAGGATTGATTGAATCATGAAGAAAATCAAGGATTTGGCTTGATTTGAATTTGATTTGGCTAAGTTCAAGAATTTGACTTGAAAGGCTTAGATTGGATTTTGGTTGAATTTGGATTTGAGTTTTGAATTTAGTTTTGAATATTTGAATTTATATTTCATTTATATTTGTGAATATAAATGAGAATATAAATGGTTATGAAAATTTCTTGAATTTGCTTTTGATTTGAATTTGATTTGAGCTAAGTCCATAAGATGAAATCAAAGGCTTAGGAAAGATTTTAAATTTGGAATTCAATCATGGGTTTCAATCATTTGGAATTGATTCATGATTTGAGAAAATCCATTGAAATAGATTTAAGGTTTGAGAAAATCAATTAAGTTTGGAATTGATTTGAGTTTGAAGTTGGTTTGATATTGATTTGATTTAGAATTTGAATTGAATTGATTTGGAGTTTGACTTGAAGGAAGGAGGTGAGGATTTGGTTCAAGCTACAGGGTAGGCAAATTTTTCTAACACCCCTAAGGCATGACCTATTCCTATGGATAACTCTTCTGATTCTTCAGGGTTAGGTAAAATATTCACCTAATCACTAGAAGTGTCTTAAGACTAAGGAACTCTTAGTGTCTAAGAGAATTCCTATGTCTAAGATGGAAGAGTTGAGAACTCATCCTAAAAATGAGGTCAACATTTGACATGGGTATGCATGTAACAAAAAAAATGAATAAATTTGATAGAATAAAAGCACTAAAAAAATATTAAAAATTTTCAAATTGTAAGGTATAAATAAAAATAAAGACGAGCTTTTAAGGAGCTCTTTTAAGAGAAAAATAGAATTTCAAGAATAAATAAAGGAAATATTCTAGATTAGGCAACTCACTTACTAAATTTTGAGAATAAATAAAAGAACTAAAGGCAATCATAATAATTGTTGTCACACAAATTTTCTAATATTATGTATTTTCATAGTTTTTAACACAACATGGCAATGAAATAAATTAAGGCACAATCAATAGTTGTAGTTAAAATGGCTTCATCTTAACTTTTTTCTAATGTGCAAGCATTTTTTTCCTCTACAACATCCTTGTTGGAGTCATTCCATTCTTCATAATACTTCTACAATTTTAAGCAAAAGATAATGTATTAGAAAAAAAAATTAAGATCTCTTAATCGATCGGATATTCTGTAAAGATTAACACATAACAAAAAAGAATCTAATGCGATGAAGGGCTAACACAAGAAATAGCTGAGGGAGCGGAGGTCGAGCATGATCCGATTGATGTTGCAAGAAGAAGCACAACATAGGGTGGGAAGATAACTCCAGATAAGAAGAAGAACATAATTGCCTTATATATTTCAAATTCACTTAAAATAAGGGGATTTGAAAGTCACGGTAAAAACCCTTATTTGAGGTATTTTCAATACCTTAATTAAATACAACAACAACAGCAAACCTTTATCCCACTATGTGGGCTCAATGAATCCAAGTCTTTTAGGTCTACCTCTACCCTTAACATAAGACAAATCTAATGCATCTACTCACCTAACTAGACATCAAATGGTATGTGACCAAACCATCTAAGGTGACTCTCTAATCTTATCTACCTACTACTCCAACTTTTTAACATACTCATTTCATATTTTTATCTCTAAGAGTAAAGCCACTCATCCACCTGAGCAACCTCATCTCTGTAACACTTAACTTAGTCTTATGCCTCTCTTTTATTGGCCAACATCCTGTACCATAAATCATTGTAGGTCTTACCACCATCTTTTATAATTTTTCATTAAGTTTAAGCAGTACTTTTCTGTCACACAACATACGAGATGCATTCCTCCACTTCAACCATCCAACTTGAATTCTACTAATAACATCTCCATCCATTTTACCATCATTTTGAAAAATAGAGCCTAGATATTTGAATCACTTACTCTTTTTAATGATTTGTTCACCCAATGCCATAATAGTACCACTAGAACTTTTACAACTAAAATTACACTCTATATATTCAATTTTAGATCCACTTTAATGAAAACCTTTAGACTCTAAGGTTGACCTCCATAATTAAAGTTTCTCTTGGACTCCCTCTTTAGTCTTATTAATAAGAAGAATGTCATCGAAAAGCACATAAACATTTTCCAATGTCTAGTAAGAGCATCCATAACTAAAGCAAAAAAAGCTAAGGGCTTAAAGGCGATCCTTGATGTAATCACTGAAATAGGAAATTATTTGTCAATCCTCCTTGTGTTTGGACACAAAACGCTCTAATATATATCCTTAATGACTTGAATATAAATCAACTCCTTTCTTTTATAGAACTCTCCATAGATCTTGGCAAGCCTCTCTTGCATTGAATCGATCAATTCTATCATACATATTAGATTAAAACGTAAGTCATTATACATTAATATAGTTTAAGCAAGCGAAGGCTTGGTTAGAGCTTTTGAGACACCTTACTCTATTCAGTTGATTGGCTTGATTTGAACATTGAAATTTTTTATTAGCATATGTCACTTTTTCACACATTTTTTTTATTGAAAACTACACCCACAAATAATTTTGTTTACATCTTATCAAGTTATATTTCATTCAAATGTTATGCATAACTTATGAGTCATCACATCTTGGTTGCTCTCCAAGTGCTCAACAAAGAGTTAGAATAGTAAGAGGGTGATGATGATAAGGTTGTGGATATATGAAGTAGCATGAAGATGCCATGAGCTTTTTTGCATCTCAAGTCCTAACAAAGATAGATTTGGAAAATGACAATGATCTTGAAATTAAACATAATCCCATTAATTTGGAGAAATTATTTTATCAAGTGATATTTATGATGACAAGATTTACTAGAATTTGATGTTATACTTATTATTTTACAACTCCTCTTTCAAACATTGATATTTTTAGATAAGCACCTTATTATTAAGCCTTTTTTTTTTTACTTTAACATTATATATATGAGTTAGCATTTATAATAACAATATTGTAGAACAATTCCATTCATTCTTTGAGTGTCTAAAAGAGTGAAATGAATATTAAGGAATTCTTTTTTTACATAAAATTCATCATAACATAGTTATTTATTACATCACAGATAGAGTTGAGAATTAAAATAAGACTAATGACAACCATATATTTAATTTAAGGGTTATTTTTAAACATGTAAGAAAAATTTAAACTTAAAAAGATTCCCCTCTCAATTTCCTTTTGACATATTTATGGTGTTTTATTTCATATGCGTCATGTGAATACCACATAAATCTTGGGGTGGGAGGGTACTTATTGAAGTGATGGTATGACATTGAGGCATGATGTACTATCTCAGATAGAAAATTTATCCTATAATGGACCTAATCACCTAATAAGGACTTCTAAAGCATGATGGGTCTTTGTATTCCAGAGATCTTTCCCCTACTTTACTTGGAAGAGTAAAGCAGGGTTTATTTTAAGTTGGGTTCTTTAGTTCCCTATGGAGGCGAGCCTCCATAGTTAATTACATCTTAGGAAATGAGATTTTCCAAGAAAACTCTCGATTGAGGTAGTCAATCATCATCTCCAAAGATTTCAAGGTTAAGACTATCAACAAATTGGCTATTTCGAAATCAAGTGGGAACACTCAATTGGAAGACTTATTTTAAGAATCTAAAGGAAAATAAATAAAAAATGCTCATGATACTAGGAAGCATAGTGAGCATCCCAACATATCCTATGGTGAGATTTTATATGTTTGAAAGTGAGAGGATTTATTTTGTTCGAGTTGAAATTTTATTAGATTGCTATGGCTTATAATCCATCGACATAAGATTGTGAAAATACCTAAGAGGTGAGAATTTATGCTTGTAGCTCAAGGGAAATAAGCAACCTCAGATCCTAAATTTAGGGAGCTTCAACACAAGTCAAAAGCGGGACTTAAATCTAAATGGAAAGGGGACATAAGGGTACCTCTATAAGAGAGAATAAACTCGTGTGACTCTATTGAGCTTACAACCCCCTGGAGTGGCAGCCAATTAATACCTCATATGCTTTAAAATCATGTAGGCTGGTCTTATGAAATTGCAAGATGGTATTTAATTTTGAAAGAAACAAGAGTCCTAAACTCACTCCCTAAGAGACTAGATCATGTTTATTATGAACATATGATTCAGTCTAAATGAAAAAATCTTTTCAAATTTTATATTATTTTGACACAATAATTTAGACAAATGCTTTAGGATTTCTTATGCCTAAATGTAGGATGAACTTTAGTTATTAGCCAAATCAAAAGAGAAAGAGGGTGAAGCTCCATAATAAGGGGTTGCTCTTATAGGTCAAGAAATCCCAAAGGTGCTGAAATGGAGGCCCTCAATTTTGCAAGAGTGATTCAATATGATATGTATTATGTTACACATACAATATACAGCTAGGGGGTTGCTAAATCTTTTAGTTATCTTGATTATAACCTAAGCTTTAAAATGAGTTTGAAAGTTGTTTAAATTTTAATTATGAGTTGTTAATTTGGGATAGAAAATTTAATTTTATCCTAAGAGCCTACCGCATCTAGGCAACACATTCAATCATTAAGAAACTATAAAAATCATGTTATTTTATTGCACAATCTAAAGATAATAACAATCAAACATGAATACATTTCATAAAAGAATGAAAGGATGATGCAGCTGGGTATCACCATACACCCCGAAAAAGAGAAAAGTTAGGTAGCCGATCTCTACCCTTATCACACATTCTTCTTTCTTCTTTTGAGTTGGTTTTCTCCAAGACATTATAGGGCACCCTAGGACTAAGCCTTCTAACCACCGCTCATCCTAATCCCCATAGCACTAATCCTAATTCCTATTACAAAAATTAAAATTTATAGAAAGTAAATCTAACTACACTTAAGAAATAGAGTTTAGCTAAACATACATGCAATCCCAAATAGTTATATTTCAT
The DNA here is from genome assembly GCA_021442155.1 of Cymbidium sinense. Taxonomy (NCBI): domain Eukaryota; kingdom Viridiplantae; phylum Streptophyta; class Magnoliopsida; order Asparagales; family Orchidaceae; genus Cymbidium; species Cymbidium sinense. The sequence goes on from CM038224.1 coordinate 37,674,401, forward strand.
AATTTTGACTTAGCACCCTGCACATGGGTAACTAAACCCACCTGTCCTAATATGGACTATTCTTAGGGGCATAAGTAACATGCAAGAAAACATTTATATTTATTTTGAGTGGCCCCTTAAGCACAATCCCCTATAAAAAAATATGAGTAGCTAACAACAACATCTAGTCTACGAATGACATTCCTAACATCCAGTCTAAAATATTATATCACAAAATAAAATACAACATCAGTCCTAACTTAGGACTAGAAGCGCTTAATTCTAGTATGTGTGCTAAGGCTTTGTGTGGTATATCTTAACTAAGCATTAAAGTAATGATTTTCTAAATTTAGAATTATTTAATTTAACATGATGGTTGGTTTCATTTTAAGTTGTTTAGGAGTTTATTGAGTTTTAATTTGAATTTTTATTTTATTTCATTTGATTTACACTTAGCATCTAAGTGTTGTAAAGAGAAGAAAGAGGTTTAACCTCCTTCACCCCTATCCTAAGTTATTTCTTAAAAGCACATATTTAAGATTTAGTTTCTTTTAATGAATGATTTATTAAATATTTTATTAAATCCTAAGTTTAGGTTACCTTAAAGAATCCTATTTAACATGAAAGGCATCTTAAAATTAATGTGGTTGAATTACCATCACAGAATATGTTGGACCATTCCTTTTCCTCATCCATAACAAGCATATGATCTAACACTTAGTATACCTATCCAAATTCTAATACAAATATACATAAGAATGAAATTAAATAAGTACGTGCCTTTGTTAATAAGGGAAGTGAGATAATCAAATGACCTCCTTGGGGCTACTTAAAGACTCGTATTCTCTGGATGTTTAGACTATATACTTATTATCATTCAAGTAATGTAAATCTATATAGAAACTTAGGAAAGAAAGCACTACCTTCATATGCTTAAGTTGTAGACACATGAAAATCCTAAATATATTCATAACTAGTATCACTTCAAATGTTATTATCAATTTATAGCTTTTGAAAAATAAATTTAGATTTATTAGTGATAATAGCCACACTTATAATAAGATTAAGCCAACGCATGCAAATTTTCATAAGAAAATTCCAATTGATTTTGAAAATATTAATGCATGATATCACATGACATATAATATTTAAATGATTGAAAAGAAATAGCCAAACATTTTCATATCATTCATTCAATTACAATAATTCTTAAGGAAAATCATATTAAATGAAATTACTTAAAGAAAACCAAAGCTTTTAGTTAAATTTGATTTTGGATTTTGATTAAACTTAAAGAGGAGAAGTAATTTTCTGTTTTTATCCCATTCCCATGTTGGTAATCTCAATTTGTTTAAGGAAAGATAATTAAGTGATTTTTATGATTTAATTAAGTTGAACCAATATGCAATCCATTTAATTATCCTTTTCTATGCTTCTTTAATTTGATTAATCATTTATAAATCATGAGCCACAAATGATATGAACATGAAGAAAATAAAATTGTAATGCACCTAAAGGACCTAATGCAATTAGCTCCTGATTAGCGATTAATTAGATTAAAGAATCTAATTAAGTACTTTTATGATTTTTTCATACTTATGGGCTAATCATAATTTCCTCAAGGGTCTTTATGTTATTGAACACATAAAGTGGAACCCTTAATTTAAATGTTGATTATCCGATATGATTATCAATTTAATTTGGTTTGATTTCATTATTAATTGATTAATTAATCCCTTAATTAAACCTCACATTAATTAATTCTCTTTAATGGAATGAATTTGGAAAAGTAATCATGGAAGAGGCCCTAATCACTCTCTCTCATCATCTCACTTTTAATTAATGATTAATAAAGTTAAATTAATTAATCTTTACTATTTAGAACTTTAAATAATCATTAAATTGATTAAGAGGGTAACTAAGGTTTGAATTTCAAATTCCCCTAATTACATAGCCAATGAATTCCAAAAAAAAAATCATGGTAGGCAGAGATCATCTTATTAAATCAACATGCCACATTGGGATTAATTGCCCAAGTAATTAGGGCTTAATTAAGCTAATGAAAGAAATATTCAAACCCTAATAAAGCCTTAATCACTATTTAAAACATAATGAAATTATTTATTTTAAATTCTCCTCTATTTTACCTTTCCAAAATGTATTTATTTGTATTTTTTTAGATTTTTCTACAATTAGTTATAATTTTAGGAAGTTTTAGCCAATTAATTACATTTTTAAACACTAATTAATCCATAATCCCATCGGTGCAATGCGGGCGGCTGATGTGGCAGTGCTTTTCATGTGGCATCGCAGGATTGGCCACTTAAATCATCTGACACGGTGTTGATGTGGCGGTGGCGGACACACTTTCATCCCTGCCAATCGATCAAAGATCGAATGGTGGGGATTAATCTCGTGGTTCCTATTAGGATTAAATTAATATTATCTAGCAGATTAATCAAGGTCATTCGTTCCAATCACATGGAATGGATAGCGGATGATCCTTCATCCCCTAAGCGATGGAAGACGGACACTGTCCACCCTCCCCCACTCGATCTGATCAGAGCTCATGAGGCCTCAAGATCGATTATAAAAGCTTCAAGGAAGAGATCTAGAGGGATCTGAAGGTGGGATTCACATGAAATCACACTTTTCTTCACAAAAGCCTAAAAAAAATTGAAATTCCTATGATTTTCCTGCATTTATCTTGCCAAAACTAAAGGCCGATGGCTAACCAGTCGAGGTAGATTCGTTGAAGAGATGAAGCCTTGTTGAGAAGCTGGCACCTTGCCTCCTCACCGGTGGCTCTATGGATTAAATGTCATCAGAATCCTCATCGAGTTAGGCTTGAAGTAGTCTTTGATGCTTGAATCAATCGAGAATCAATTCGTTTCTCCTCGCTGGAGCTTAGTGAACATGTGGGTAAAGTTAATTTGAGTTTGGTGGAGTTTGGGTGAGGTTGGACGGAGATTGGCTCTGTCTTGTTTTGGGTTTGGTGTCACCAATGATGGGGAGTCTTAGTGAACTTAGGGAAATGCTCGGGAGGCTCGTCTCTACTCTCTCAAGCTCTGAAGATGTCTCTTGTGTTGTTTAGAATGGAATGAGGGGGGAGTACACCCCCTCCTCCCTCAAATCGGATGACTCAGATTTCGTCTACATTTGGCAGTCGGCGCAGGCGGTCGAAGACATCAGGAGGAGGCTGAGGTGGCTCAGTTTGAGTGGGTGAGGCTCTATGGTGGGCTGTCATGCCTTGTTATTATGTCCCTTGGTAAGCCAATGAGGGGAGGTGGGTTAAATCACCTCCCTTGCCATAGACCCAACTAGCTTTGGGTTAGATTAACCATAGGGCTATGGGCCCAAACTCAGCAATGGGTGACTACCAAGTGTAATGGAAGAGGTTTAACCACCCAAAAATAGATTTTGTCCCATGTAGAGGGCTTTACCCATTGGGTAATGGGTCAAATCGGGTTAGACATTGGTTGGGTTTGATTTAGGCTAACCCATGGTGACCCAAGGATGGGTCATGCCAAGTTTGAATGGGTTTGGAGTTGATTTGATTGGGTTTGACTCAATTTGACTCATGTAGATCAAATTGGGCTAGGTTGGGTCAAGTTGACCAATTGGTCAAATTGGGTCAAACCATGGGTTGAGATAAGTTCAAATGATCAATTGAGATATTTTGGTTCAATTGGTTTGACTTGATTTGGATTGGATTTGAATTTGACTCATATGGGTTCATATGGGTCAAATGGGCTAAGTTGACCAATTTGGTCCATTTGGCTAAATTGGCTTGGGTTAGGTGTTGGTTTAGGTTCAATTGATTATTTGAAGATGATTGTAGGCTTTGATTTCAATCAATTTAGATTTAGAGATGATTTAGACCAATTTGACCCTTTAGTTCAATTTGGGCTAAATGGGTCAATTGGGTTGACTTGGTCAAATTAAGTTCAACCAAGGGTTTGATCATATTCAATAATCAATTTGGAATGGATTTGAGTAATTGGTTACAATCAATTTGATGTAGGATTTGATTTGGCCCAATTTGGCCTTCTAGGTCAAATTGGGTCAACTTGGGTCAAGAGACCAATTAAATTTTGTGTGGCTCAATTGATGGTCAAGTCATGTTCAAGGATCAATTTGAAGTTGGTATGAATCATTGGTTTCAATTGATTTGAATTGGAATGAAGTTTGGTTCATTTTGGTTCATGTAGGCTAATTAGATCAACTTGATCAAATGACCAAATTGACTTGGTTTAGCCCAATTGATTGCAATTAGACAATCAAGGATGATCAATAATTATTAAAAAAAGGTTTTGAATGGTTTGGTTCAATCCAATTTAGGTTGGATTGGAGTTTGGTTCAAATAGGTCTCTTAGGTCACTTTAGGTCAAGTGAACCTAATGGGTCAATTGAATTGGTTTTGGGTTGAATTGAGTTTGATTATTGATTTGGAATTGATTGATGGCTTTGATTGCAATTGATTTGGGCTTAATCGGATTTTGGCTCATTTTGACATTTTGGGTTCAAATGGGCTAGCTTAAGTTAATTGGATTGATTTCGTCAATTAGCTTTATTGTAGATTTTGGAAGAGTTTGGAATGAATATTTTGAAAGTTGGAGTGCTTTTTTGAAAATCAATTGAATTTGGTTTGTTTGAAGGAATTTTGGTTAAGTCCGTAGGATTGGTTTAGGTTATGGGTTTCAATCATTTGACTTGGAACTTTGGTATGAATTGGAATTCAATTGGGATTGGTTGAATTGATTTGAGGTTTGGTTTTGGCTAAGGAGGTAGGCATATGTTTGGTTGGGGCCATAGGATGGGTAGGCATTCTAAGGTCTTAAGACATAGCCTAAACCTATGGCTAGTCCTCCTAAGTCCCTAGGTTTGGGTTAAGTGTTCACTTAGTTACTAGAAGTGTCCTATGATTAAGGAAGTCTTAGTGTCTAGAAGACTCCTAGGTCTAAGATGGGAAGATTAAATTCTCACTCCAAAAGTGAGGTTAATAATACTTGTAAAAAAATTTAGGCTTTATAAGCTAACATCAAGTTATTAAAATCTTATTATGATGAAGGCTATTCTTGATTTAGAGGCACATCAAAGTTTTAAACAATTAAAATCCCTCCAAAGAAGGTTAGCCATTCAAAGACTATTGATTTCCAATTTAATTAACATTTTCCAATCTTTCATGGCTCTTTTAGAGAAATATGCTTTTTTTCTTCATGATGAAAGTTTTTAAGAAGGCTTTTGATAACATTAAAAATATTTACTACAACCTCCAATAATAGCTTCACTACTTTTGAGTAAGCCATAAACAATTTATATGATAACTTTTGATGAATATTTATGTGCCCTTCATCCTCAATCTAATGAACAGAAAAATAAAAGGATTCTATATTATCTTAACTATTATTGCATTTTATTGAAATGAAATATCTGCTTTTAAAAATATTATTTAGATCTAATCTATATGGTTCAAAAGTTTAAACATTACATGTAGTCACAAAAGATAGATTCAATTTCTTGAGTTAATCATTTATGATATTTGATGGTTCATCTTACATTAGTAGGATATTTGTCAAGGTTGGAGATGAATCTCTTATAATTTAATATGTTGTAGTTCTTTAACAAGTGGTCAAATGATGTGTTTTATCTAATTATCACGCAACATATTCCATACATATTAATTCTCCACTTAATGGTGATTCTTTTATGAATAAATCATAAGTATATTGAACTAATTATGAAAATTTTATTTTGATAGAGCTTCACTCTATAATGATTGTTTCTTCTAGGTTAAAGTTATCATTGACCTTACATTTGAATTTTCCAAAAGAGCTATTTTACATTTCTATTATTGTGTGATAAAGTCATATAGTAATAATAAAGGACAAAATTTTAATTATTTGTTTGGAGATAACTATCCAAATATTTTTTTTATTCATGATTGATCATTAACAAAGTAGCAAGAGTGTTTAATGTTTTAAAACTAAACATGCACTTGTATCATCACTAGCTCGTGTATTTACGTACATATATGTCCAGTGCTCTATTCTGGAGTATCTAGTTATTATAATGATAAAAAGATGCATTAGCCAAAATGATAAATATTTTAGATCATCCTTATTCAAAATTTGTGAGTCATGATCCAAGGTAGAAAAGTCTTAGGGTTAGCATACATAAATCCACCTAATATGTCACTTACTAGTAATCAAAGTTCAATATTAGCCTTGTTAGTTTTGAATTTATCATTGAAAATCACTATTGATTATTTTATTCAAAGAATTCTCCCAAGTGATTATTCTATTCCTATTAAAATTAAAAAGAGTACTTTCATTTTCTATGTGAATAATACTCTATAGTAATTCACATTTGACTAAATATTATTATGTTGCCTCATAAGACATGAAACTCAAAAGTAACACATTATATGACTTATTAATCAATTCCTAAAATAAAAGTTAAAATTATTTACTTTTGGTATTATTGACTAAATAATTCTTATCTACCACTTCATCTCATTGTAAATAGTCAAAAGTTAGTGTTTATTATAAGACTATTCAAAGCTAAAATAGTCAAAAGATGTAAAGTCAAAATGACCAATTATACCCATTCCTAAATATTATATGAGTTATTTTAGATAATTGTACATCTTTTAAAAATATAAAAATAAATTAATTTTATTAATGTCACTATATTAGCTAGCAGTACTTTATTATATATTACCTTAAGGTAAATGAACTTGTTGAGACTTTTAATAAAACCTTAAATTTAAAATAAAAAAATTATCATTTATCAATAAAAATTAAGGTCCAAGTTTCATCTTGGTTTGGACGAGAACATTTACTATTAATGAGCTCATTTTTAGTATTATAATGGCCTATTATATCTTATCATTGCAAAGAAGTGGTAAGTTTGAACCTATTTGAATGTTCCCTTCATCATAGAGAAGATATGTAAGGGTGAATCTTATCTACTAATGGATGGTGATGGTTCTAATCTAATAATTCTATTAATGGGTAGACTTTAAAAGTATTATGGTTAGAGTCATATACAACTAAGAAATTTCTAGAAGTATCGCTTAATTCCCTTTGATATATGATTCTTTACATTGTAACATATTTTGCTTTATAAAATAATCACCTTTTTATCATTTTAAATATTTTGGTTATGAATGTCCATATCTTTACTTTTTTGCAACCATAAAACATATCATATCAATTTAATCTTTTGATTATTTCTATGCAATCAAAACCTAAGTTTATATATTTCTTTTATAGTTAATTCTATTGACTAAGAGAATATCATAAAAATTTAATCAACTTTCCTGTTAATATAGACCGATACATTTTTTAAACATATTTAAGTCATCTTTGATAAGGTGATGATAGATTTTGGCTCATTGGACTATCTTATTTTGTATAAATTTCTTCTAAAACATATCTTTAAGAAGTTAACACTAAAATAATTTTTTAATTAGAGTCTCATAAATTATTCTTCATTAAACTACGTTCCAAAATATAATCCAAATTTTTATATTACCATGAAACATATAAGTTATTCATCTATTATTTAAGCAATCCTAAAATATAGACTTGAAATTCATATATAATATTTAAACTACCTTAAAACTAATAAGTTAACAATCTAAATCATTGACAACCTTGAAGATTTTAGATTATGTCTTAAAACTAATAGGTAATATACAAACTACCTTAAAAATTATAAGTTAGTGTTTTAAATATAATAAAATCTTGAAATCCATAAGTAGCACCTTAAGATTCATAAGCAATTTTTAAATTACCATGTAAACTCATAAGTTAGTCTTATATGTACTTTAAAATGTAATGATTGTGTCTTGAAATAAGTAGTCAATCTTTAAGCATCTTAAAACACATAGCTAGTCTTCTTAAATTATTAGGCAACCTTGAATTATTTTTTGAGACCCATAAGCATTCTTATATTAACATGAAATTCATAGGGTAGCCTTACAAATATTTGAATAATCTTTATATTATTGTGCCTTGAATCTCAAAGTTTTTTTTTTTTTTTTTTGCTTAGTTTAAAACTTCTAAGCTAGTTTTCTTATAACTTATGCAGTCTTAAAATGTATAAACATCACTATACTACCTAGAATTCAATTAAATAGTCATCTTATTAATCTTCTGGATCATAATATGATATTCTCTACAAAGCTAAATATCATATTTGATCCTTATAACTTAAATACCATCTATCTTTGTATAGTGCATTTTATTAATACAATACACTCATTAGGGATTATTTATTTTTACTTTTGGTACAATCAATGTGTACCAAGATTAACATTCTCAAGTCTCGATTGAATTAACTTAATCTCTTGACCTTAGTTTATTAAGCAAATTCTTAGTTGCTTAGGATTTCTTTCTTCTTGCTCAAATTCTAAACTTTAGAATTCATCTTTGACATAATTAATTTAACTATCTTAAATTAATTATGGTCATTCATTACACATCATTTGGGTCAAGTATAAAATACTAGCATATGATGTGCTCTATGTACCTAATATATGTTCATTAATGATATGGCAAAGTATCATTGCACTTCTATGTCTTGTAACCTTAGCATTTTACCCTAGTGGTGCATCTCGATTATGTTTGGAGTAACACTTGTAATAATACCATTTAATCTATCTTTGTGAAGCTTAAGAATATCTAAATAATTCATCTAAGGCCAATCAAATTTATTAAGATCTAGTTGACCTAATTAATTTATAGTTAATAAGAATATTTAAGTAGCTTAAATTGATTAATTGGAATCTTAAATTCCCTTGCATCTTTAAATTTTGGACTCTATAAACTTTGGGCCTTTGAGTCCATATTGATCTAATAAAGCAAGACTTAGCCAAACTAGAATTTGAAGTTTATATGAAGGTCAACCTAAGTTTGAACAAAAGAGACCCTAAACCATGCTTAGACCTATTCTATAATTGAATGTGTCAACTATGACCCAATGGGTCACACATAGTAAAGTCATCTAGTCCTAATTAGTCAATCTTGCCTAGAACTTTAAAATTAGGCTGGCTAAGATGATCGCTAAATAGACCTATGATGTCATATGACCCATGAGATCCAAATACAACAAAACATAACCCTAAGAACCAACTTAAGACCCATAGTCATACTTAGGTCAACTAAACCAAAAATTAAGTCATTTTAGCCTTAGGGCCCACCATGGTTAAGATATAGAGCCTTAGTTAATATGATCCTTAACCTTAGTTAAACCCAAGTTTAAATTAAAATAGAACCTAATCCAAGTTCATTTATCTCCTTCCAAAAAATCTTATATTATTCAAGCTTAATTTGGATGCTTGCTAGAAGTGCTGGAGGCCTTGGGCATGCACCATACCACCATTATATGAAAACCTAAAGGAAATAATTTGTAAACCTCTCCCTTCCTCTTGACCCACTAAAACCCTTCTTCAAAGAAGCTCAATCAAACCCCTACTATGCTTATGGAATAAATAAATAAAAAGTAGTATCCAGTTGCTCTTAATATAGCTTCTTCTACAGCCATCCGCAAGTCAGGTTTTGTCCACCCTTTCTTTTCAATCCCTTCGAAGGCCTTAAGTTTAGCTATATAAAATCCTAGAGTATATTACTATTGGTCCAAATGATCTAATTGTCAAAGTCTTACATGCATTGAATGGCCTATAAAGAATGATTATTTCTATAAATAGAAAATTTAATTTTGCCTCAACTATCGACAACCTCGCCGTCTTTGATGATAGTGAGTTCTTCATTATATAGCCCTCATTATTGCATATCTAACCTAGGTTTACCTAGTGCTGCATGGCACCATGGAAAAATAGTGCATGCTACGTGCTCCTTAAGCCTGTCCTGATGGAGATGATAATACAATAACCTTCGGATCTCAATTTTTGAGATCCAACAATAGAGAAACAAACTGTAGTTGTAAATTCTGCTGCTCCAACACTTTGCATCAGCTAATTAAAAACCGCCATGTAGCTTAGTCAATTTTGTTGAGTGTGCTAGTTGATTTAAGGTAATTAAATATACATAAAGTTATAAAAATCACAACTAATTAAATAAGTAAAAAAATATAAAATAAATTACATTTGGCTAAAAATTAATTCATAGTTTTTTAGGTAATAAATTAATGTCATATTTATTAAAAAAAATTAATTTAATAATATTATAGTGTTAAATAAATTCAAAAAAATATGATAAGTAAATTATTTAATTATTTAACATGTTGATGAGATTTGCATTGTGTATCTTGCATCATCATTATGTATTTAATATTTATATAAGGTTTCTTATTAACTTATTCAAATTTTAATATTAAATAAACTATGCACAAATTTATTTTAAGCACATCACTAGTCCATCAAGCATGCATGATATCATTTCAGAACTGATGCATTTATTCAAATATTTTATAAAAAAAGAATAAAAATGATGATAAGAAAAGTTAAATCATGTCTACTTTAATATATATATATATATATATATATATATATATATATATATATATATATATATATATATATATATATATATATATATATATATATATATATATATTATGAGCTATAATATTATTTTATTAATACTAACTCTTACTTTGTTGGAGACCTAGAATTTCAAGTAATAGTAGAGTAAATAGTTTAGGATTTGCTCACTTATACTACCTATTTTTAGTGCAAAGATATATATTAAACTTATTTTGATACACATTCTTTGTGATTGGCCTAGGACATAGGTGATGATGACTAGATCCTAATACTATGACTTATCCTTGACAAAAACATGCAAATTAAAATGAACTAGATTTTTAAATCAAGATAACAAAATTGATTTCTAGGTCAACTTTTTCTAAAAAATATATATGTTTTTAGTAGTCAATGTAATTGAAAATTTATTTTCATCAAGCTAAACTTAGATGAGAAAATTGTTATTACAGAACTTAGGTAACTTTGCTTATACCATACCATGCCCTTAAGAGTCTATATATATTTTAAGATTCACACACAACCCTCTCATGCTAGTCATCTTTATGATTTATCTTCTTCATGCCTATCCATCTAAAACTTACAGAGTTCACTTTTCTAATTATGTCTACAGGGTGGCAACATTATTGATTTAAGCAAAATAAATGTTCAATATATTAGGCTTCTTGCTCATAATTTGACTAAGCTATAAGTCAAATCTATTGTTGCCTTTTATAATATAGAAACCTCATTTCTCTCTATATGTTTATCAACATTTAGAGTCAAAGTATTTCTACTATTAATTAAGATAGTTACTATTAGGGTGATAGCATGAATCCAATATTAGGTTCTTTCTTTAATAACTATAAGGGGGATTTACATACATACCAAACAATTCTTATGTATGTACATATCTAACACCCTAAACTTCAATTTTTATATTTATAACACTCTAATCTTTAATATCACATCAAAAGTACCATCATCATTCACTTTTAAAAAAAAAAAAACATAAAAAAGTATTGGATAAGTAAATATCTAACTTTAGATGTTAGATATGTAAATACATAAGAATTATGTGGTATGTCTCATTTGTTAACTTAAGACTATGTCTACTTCTTCTTATCTCTCCAAAACTATGAGGTCCCTTTATATGATGACTCCTATTGACTTCCACATTCATATTGAAGTGTGATAACATAAAATCGATAAGGGTGACAAGCATAAATCATGTTATATTTATCTCAATTATCTCAAGAAATAATTGAATGAATGAAATCAAGAAAAAAGTTATAGGTCAACATCGCAAGGATTGAGATAAGTTCACTTCGATGATCATCGACATTGTCTAAATAATATCTATTTGCAAAATAGATTGTTCAAACATATTCGAAAAATTAAAAATATCCAAAATACTTAAAATGAACCTCTATATTGCATAAATTGATACACAAATGTGAAACACAAAGTTACTTATGCATGCGAATGACAATATGAATTAAGTAGATAAGCTAATGATGAAATGACAAGAATATATATATATATATATATATATATATATATATATATATATATATATATATATATATATATATAGATATATATATATATAATATCATGAGCTTTCAATACAAAATATTTAATGATATATTCGGTTTACTTCCAAATGAATCTACTCTTAATGCGAGTCATAAAAAGCTCGAGAAAATGAAAATCTAATAATCGTTGTCTCACATAGATTTAAATAATAATAATAATAATAATAATAATAATAATAATAATAATAATAATAATAATAATTAGATAAAAATAATTTATGAAACCTGTCCTCGCCGCTCTGTCACATCTCTTCCTCGTTGGGACAATGAAATAAGGACTTAAACGACTACAGCTCTACGACTGGTTTTGGGTCCTCTTTTTCGTTCAGGTATCCTAAGCACAACCCGGCTACGATCCCTCTCTCTTTCCAGCCAACAAGTGCTCACCGATCACCTCTTCAACCGGTAACGGCTTAATTTTTAAATTAATCTTAATTAATAACATGATTAATTAATTAATTTGCTTAAAAAAAATTTAAAAATAGTCTCAATCGCCCGCTGACTGGGCGACTGACGCAAAAATAATTTTTTTTAAAAAAATCAAATTAACAACTCCCATTTTCCATATCGCTCATCGACGTCGGATTTCGGATTTGTTGGAAAGGGAATAAAAAATTCTACAACTTTCATGTTGACAGGTTTTGACGAATCTCACCCGGGTAGCCGCCGTTTTTATATATATATAAATTTTGAAGTTGCGAAAGTGAAAGTTATTACGAGCTCCCATTTTTTTGTCATAATACAAGGATTGTTAAATACATATAATTCCTTGGTAATATCAAACACTCTCAATATATTCTATATATAAATTGAGCTTTAATGGGTTTACTTATTCTTGAAAAATAATCAGCTCTTTTCTTATATTTGAAGATGTTATTTTACACTTGTAACATTTACTTTCCCAAAACACATTAAAACTTGTAATGTGAATTTTGACTCTAGATGTATTTTCATTTGACTCTTTACCATAATAAATACATATATGACAAATAGTTTTTAAATTAGATTTGAACTATATGTAATTCCACATTAAATCTTCCATCCCTCAATGCGAATTAACCAAATTAAATAAACAAGAAAACATCACTAGATTACACAATGAGAAGTAGGTGAATGAGTAAACATAAAAAATATATAAACCGTCGAAATACATGCCATCAAACATAAAAAAAAATATAATACATCTACCGTCCGACGCCGGTGGAATCATCGCTACGAGTGATGGATGGTGGTACCGCGCCGAACGCAATGATGCCGTCGATGGTCCTCCTCTTCCATCTGCTCCACGGGGTGTTGCGATCCTAACTCTGTAACATGAGGTATGTCAACCGAAGCTTGCATAGGCAACGAATACCCGTGGTAAACTCCATATGGCGGTGTCATATGAAATGACGGTGGACCATATGCCGGCAGGACTGCTGCATTCCATGGGTGCATTTGTGACCACATTGCTTCCTAATATGAATACTAGGGTGGCTGTATAAATTTACAGGTAGACTGTCCCACCACTGGGACAGAGGATGGCCCCACATCCATCGATGGAACATCTGACTGCGGTCGACGCGTATGCGGAATGTCGATCCTATATCGAGTGTCTGAGATATGCATATCTCGCCTCAGTGTCACCAACAATTCCTCATATTCATCGAAAGATGTCTGATATTCCATATCATCACCTCTGCCGAAATAACGTCAGAATATGTCCCCAGTATTCAAAATATGGTAACGCAGCATATACAGAAATTTATATGAGTGTATTATTGTTACAAAGAAAAGCAAATTTTAATACTATGCATTTACTAACCATCAAGCGCTGCGGCGGGTAGTCGAGGAAGTGTCGGCACCTTCAACATGTAGGAAGCCCATGAACGATACCATCTCATGTATCGGTTGATCACCGGCCTTATCATGCCGCGATGAATCCACAACGACAATCGACCACGCTCGCCCCACGGTAAATGTAAGAGTTGGTAATGGACCCAATCAACATCGCTTTTCCCGACCATCAACCCGTATGCGATGGATCTATCGGGCAACATCAATGGTAGAGACATGCCGAACCTGGGACGACCGCGGTACCACTCTACCCTCTTCCAACATATGATCGATACTCTAGCTAGCCATATTTCCTGTCCCTATAAACATATATCCGCGACACGCAAGCGGATCTGATGTCCATATGGCTCCTAGATGACCTGAGTATATAACATAAGTTATTATTTTAATAAACAGCCAATAATGAGTAAATAAAATATTACATCAAATCAAAGATACGACTTAAGTCCATCCAACTAATCCCTATAAGCTCGATATGCTAGCATTTCTAACATAACCTTCATTCCATCGGAATCCTACGCTAAGTCCGCCAATGTCTCAGATATGGAACACGTAATGTAGGTCTTCCACATGAATGTGCTCACACCCATATTCAGAAAATGAACATCAACCATGACCATGGTGTTGCTTCATGTAATTCCCTCAGATAGATGAGCACAATTTAACCCAAGACGTTCGTGAACGTGTCAATATCCTAAAGGGTATATCAGGTGAACCTCAGAACTTGAAGTATCTGGAAAAAGAAAAGATCCAATGGCAAATAATATGCGACATGCATAGAATGTAGCCAGATATGAATCATGGTATGTCCATCGTAGCCATCGTAAGGGAAAGTGTACGGTAATGAGCTGCCCATTCAACTCGATGTGATATGCGGATGGACCGGATCATGGTATACAATGTCCGGATGCCAAGCAACTCATCGCAATCTCGCCATGTAGCCACTATCACTACTACCGACAACAACACGCCAATCATGGTCATCTATCCAATATCAAGAATCATCAACATCCCGTAATGTAATCGCCATCTCACCGGTGTGGAAGGTATTCATCTGAACACCACCTCTCAACTAACGCTGCAATAGTATATCAGTATCGGGGAGACACTATCAGCTGAAAATGCAAAGCATCCATAACCTGACAATTGACATTCCCTAAACATCTAGGTGCGCAACCAATCATCAAAACCCGCAACCAATCATTCATAGTGTTGCATCGATAATAAATGTATATGTACGTAAACATTTTAAAGAAACTTTTACCAATCGGATGCACTTTGTCACCAAATGCGTTTTATACTTGGGTGCACTTTGCCGGTGCGCCAGAATCAACAACCGCCTCATCCGCTGATCGTGATTTGAGGACATCGCCAATTCTGTCAGCTACACACACTACAAACCCTAACTTTTGTGTTCTCGCCCATAATATCTATTCGCCAACCTGCCTTTCTTTTGACATTTGGTTTTATAACCGCATGTGCCACCATTGATGTGTTCACCCCACTCTTCCCGTCGCATTACAATTCAATTTGATATAGTTTTGCAAACTATATTAGACATAATGGATGTGGTTTATGTGTCGTTGACCAAACAAGAATCACATGCTATGGCGATGGTAAGCTTGTCTACATGTACGCATACACGTTATTTTCACCTAATTCAACCTTGAAGGTCCCGCAATATCAAACACGGTACTACATGCTTATTCGACAGTTCGTGAAATCTTCGCCTCGCTCATTACAACATTACCTTAATGCGTGGAGATAACAATGTTTCCTATTGTCTTTCAAGAGTTGTAACTGATTCAAGATGTTTCATGAAAAGGATACTGTTGATACCATCAGGCTTGAATAAACCACGTTTTAAGCACACCATCAAGCACTCACACAGGCCATTTGTACCGCATATGTACCTATCATCATGAGTAAGAGACCATTGTAACGTCACTTGAAACAAGCCAGTCATATACCTCCTGCTTGATATTCTCAATGTCTAACATATATCGCTTAAAAATTCGAATGTCATCTATGTTTCCTGCAACATACATTTTTTGACATATGAAGTCAACATCACCTATGCCACCAATGGCGTTTGAAGTTCTCCTTAAATGCAAATAGAAGTGTGTCGCCTGTGGAAAGATCTCTGCAACCACTAACTAGACCGCATGTCTATACAGATGAGATCACCCTTGTAGAAATTGATGGGATCAAGTCTTGTAATGTTTGCAAAAACCAAACCCATGACTCGATGCACTCTAATTCCACAACTACGAAGGCTAGTGGGAACAAGCCATTGTTTACGTCGATCCTAACTACAGTTAGCAGTGTTCCTCTATATTTACCCAGGAGAAAAGTCCCATCAAGGCATATAATCACAATACCGCCAACCTCTTATTGAAGGCTCAAATGACCAATCATTGGAATTGCTCGCTTGAATGTATCCGATATACACCCCATAGATGCTAAATGATGACATGAATTTTCCTAATGTTCTATAAGATTCCTCCCAACTTCCAAAAATAACCTTAACAGCCTTTCAACGTGCATCCCAAGCCTTCATGTAGGACACTCTTATATTAAACTCAATTCACAATTTCCCTGGGCTTCAAATCTTGCCCCATTACGGGATGAAATAATGAATCATGCATGCACCGTGTTCATTAAACACCTAATGAATGACTAGAGCCTAGTGAACTAATATGCCACACCGCCAACCTCTTAATTGATCTTGCATGTAAGCTCCACAAACATGGTCTACTGTTAGAATGATGTGTGCACCTTGTCAGAATTTTAATTGATTTGAAGCACAAATGACATACTCAACATTGTTCATGATAGACCAACCTCAAGCAAATTGCAACTACTTTGAAAAAACACATATCTTCAAATATGAATGATCAGATCAATGATCTAATGATAATTTTCCATTTTCATGACAGACATTTATTCATGTCAATGTTACATTGAATACTGCAAGTTAAACAGGGATTCATTTCATCATCATTCATCATTAAGCCATATCCAACATCTTTGAGTAGTACATTCATGTCATTATCTTCTAAGTCACCCATAACATGTAACTTATGCCCCAAAGAAATCATGTTCTCTTGCTTCGCACTAACATTCCACTGAGTACTTACCGAGAAGTCGGCGATGTACTCGCTCGCTCGAAGCTCTCTCACATTCCTCTATATGTTAACCTCCCTATCTCTACATAGTTTCATAACTTGACATAAACCACAATAGGCGCATACATGCGTAGTATATCTTCACGACTTCTTTCATCATCAAGGAGTTGCAAATCCAACACAATAGACCCACCATTCACAAAGAACTTTGTTGGATCTATATTCAACAACCTCATGATTCATTTCGTAATTCCTCGAATCTAATCCGACTGGATTTGAGGACGATTTTTCCCACCAATATATGTTGGAATGAAATCATCTCGCCTCGCCATAATAAAGAACTATATGAATTGAACTCATCAAGTACTAATAATGTAACACTTCAATAATCTTTCGCCGCACCTGATAAATGCAAATACTTTAATTAAGGAGAAGACTACAAAAGAATATTAACATTTTTATCATAAATGTTATACTCTCATTTATCATATATCCATATAATGTGCTAATGATAGCTCATTCATCAATACATCAAGTATCCACTATAACAACTTACGTAAATCATTTCAAACCATAAAAGATTGAATGTGACACAACCTCACTTAAACTAACAAGTCACAACTTAGAACAACAACGACAATTATACAACCTCATTTTCTTGTATTTACATTACTTTACTCTAAAAATAAACAAAATAAACAAACTCTAAATACATTTTTCTAAACAAAACAATAAACAACCTCATTTTTAAGTCATGTCAAAGTGTTTATAATTTAAGTCAAAATAATAAAAATATTACTCCAAAATCTATAAATAGACTATCTTTCTAAAAAATGAGAGGGACTTAGAGCCGGATAGAGATCACATATTTAAAAAATTCTCAAAACTCTATCAGCTAATAATTAGTTTTGCTCATCTACTATCATCTAATTACCATTATTAAATAATCATCATTTGACTGATATTGTCAAACCTTCATCTCTAAATCACTCATTTATTTACTATATTTCAAACAAGGATGCTCTCTAATATCAATAAGATTGAAGCATTCCATCGACACTAACATCATTACACACCATAGTCAATAAGATTGATAAAGGTCATCACTACTAATATTAATTATTTTTCATTGTCAATAAGACTAATGCATATCTCATATATTGCTTTAAATTCATGATTCACACAAAGTTCTGAAATCAAAATTAAGTGATCATATATGCATCCGCTATATTTTTTTATGTGACAAATTTATTCATAAATTTGTACATTTATATAAATATATTAAGTCTTGAATTGAAGATCTTGTAATTGATTGTAAATATTTATCATAAATGAACAACATTTAAATAATTGCTTATCTCATCAAAAATATTATTTCAATTATACATTTCTAAAAAATAGAGTTTAAATTGTCATAGATTTAATTTTAATATTGCATCAATATCATGTTCTAATAAAAGATACATATCTTATAAAATAAATTAAAATGAAAAAAAAAATATGATTGTGTTTCTTAAATAAAGATTGAGATTCTATATTGATATAACATCAAATATGGACACCCAAATAATATGAAAGCAATTACAATAATAAAACATGCGAATTACAATAATATGATACATATTATCCTCAAGAATTTTACAACCTCAATTGTGTTCAATAATAATTGAAGATTCAATCATTATTCAATCTTCAATGAAGTTTCTAAACACCACATACAACCTCATAGAATACAAAACCATAAAATTAATCTTCCTACAAAATGAGATCTACCATAAATTAACCTTCCCTACAAAATATCAAAATCGCATAAACAATGAGATCTACCACAAATTATCATGAAAATCAAACTAAATAGCTTAAAAATACCTACTATACGTATAAAAAAAAAAATCTAACAAGTTTTTTTCATTTAGGGTGAAAAATACCTAAATCGGTGAAAAAATCCAACGAAAACAAGTTTTGGCCGGTGGAAAGATTCCTTGGCCGGCGGCGAACCTCCTTGGCCGGCGGCGAACCTACTTGGCCGGTGGTGAGATGAGCCCTGGCCGGCAATGGGGACAAAGGGCGGATCTGGAACGGGGAGAGGAGACTGACGCTGATAAAACCGAGAGCTCGTTCATTTCGCCCTAAAATTGATGCGCCACGCCATCGACGGCCATCACTATTTTAAATTTTTTTAATGGATTAATTAGCTAATTACGTTATTATTTAGGGCTAATTAAAAAATTAAGCCACCGGCAACCTACCATTCTTCCATCTCATCCTCTTTACACGTAAGAACTCCAATCCATTATTCAACAGTTCTTTTCTTTTTTTCCCACCCAAACACCTTATCAACAATCTAACTAAGACCTCTCCTCACTAGAGACGTTTAGCCATAACAATCTTTGCCACACCAACTCAAGCTCCCTTGACTTCTACAAGATTTTCAACAAAGTTAGCCACTACGATTCCACTCTTTAACCCGATCTTCAACAAGCTTATTTCACCTCATCTTGGTGACGCCTAAATTTTAAGCTCATATCCACCTCACCAATTGACCTGATTTCTTCTTTATTTTAAACTGCCAAACTCAACTCAGCTTCGTAAACTCTCATCCAAAACATATCGCAAATAACCTACTTTCGTAGTTCACTTATCCAACTCATTTACCCAACCTCGCCATCGACGACCTCTCTCTCCTTAAACATTTTGCCAGCCAACCTCATTCACTCACTCTCTCCACCTCTCCAAATAGAGGGATAAAAAAAAATCATTTTTTTACTCTCCTTCTCAGGAGAAAATATTATTACGTCAATCCAATCGACCGACGCGATGTCCGAGTTTTTTTCCCGCTTAGCGCTTAACGGATCAGAATGATGAACGGCGATGAAACCATTTATCCCGGCTCATCGCCCTGCTCAAAATGGAGAAGAAAATGAGATGCCGTTTGACATTCTCGCTGCATGTCGCTTTTGTATTTTCTCAGCTCGCCTCTCGCTCATCTGAACGCCCTGCCATCAAGTGATTTAGCAAATCTTGCGAATAACTTCCATTGAGATATTGTAGGTGACTACATGAGAAATTTATACCTGTGTTCCCAAACTTTAATGAATTTAGGGTTTTCTCTATTATTCTCACTGTCTAGTATGTGAACATTTTAGAACATTTGAGTTCTTTAAATGAATGAGATGTATTTTAGTAATTTTTGGAGATGTTTTGCATGTGTACTCTCTGTACTGTCAAAATGGTACATGCCGTTATTTTTAAAATTTTGAACTGATTAGCCTTGTAAAATGTTTAATATATCACATGATAGGATGTTTGGTCATGTTTCAAGATGAATTCTGTGGCTTGATTAGGGATGATAGATTCCCGATGGCATTAAAATTTGTTTGTGTTGATTTTTAGTTTGCTGCATGTGTACTCTTTGTACTCTTAGAAGAGTACAACCTATTTTGGCATATTTTTAAAATATTTCTCTCCTTGTTTGGATACAAAATGCTCAATACATGGCTTATGAAGTAGATCGAAGGCTCATTGCTTAGTTCTTAGGGATTTTTTACATCTATACTCTGACTCTCATGTTTTACAGCATTTTTCAATTTTTTGGCCTCTTGAGGAAATATATCATTACAAACCTATTAGAATAATTTGGAGGTGATTGATTAGTTTTAGTGTTATTTTGTATGTACTCTATACTTGAGAGTAAAACGATGACCAATTTTTCCAGTATATGGTTGATTATGTTCATTACATTTTAGTGGAAGCAATGTGGCTTTGGATGGTTTCTAAGGATTTTACATCTATACTCTCTGCTCTCATGAGTATAGATGATTTTCTCAATATTTTATAGTTTATTTTGCTTGGATGGAGAGAATATGGTCATTACATTCCATTAAGTTTGTGGCTATTTTTTCATTTTCTTTGGCTTGTTGATTATGTTCATTACATTCCATTGGAAGCAATTTGGAGGGATGTTTGATGGTTTAGGATTTATATACTCTCTGCACTCATGAGAGTACGTTTGGCATTCATTTGCCTCAAAAGGAAATATGTTCATTACAATCCATTAAGAATAATTTAGCTTGGTTGGTTATTTTGTAAATATATTCTATGTATTCTCTGAGAGTACAAACAATTTTTTTTTCAATTTTTTTTATGTTTGGAGGAAATATGTTCATTACATTCCATTGAAAGCAATTTAGAGATGGATGGTTGAAATTTTCTCATTCTCATTTTGAGAGAGTAGTATTTTGGTCATTTTTTTTTCTTTCTTTGGCTTGTTTGAGGAAATATGTCATTACAATCTATTAGAATAATTTGGAAGCTATTTAGTTAGTTTTTTTGTATTAGATATGTATTCTTTATTCTCTTGAGAGTAATGATGATTTTCCAATTTTTTCAATTTTCTTAGCATGTTTAGGAAATATATTCATTAAATTCTATTAAGCAATTTGAGGGATGTTTGGATGATTGGGGATTTGATTCAGACTCTCTATTCTCATGAGAGTACAAATATTTCATTTTTTTCCTATTTCTTTGGCCTTTTGAGGAAATATGTTCATTACAATCCATTAGAATAATTTGGAGGCTATTTGGTTGGTTTTTAGTGTTTTTATCTCAGATTTACTCCAGAGAGTACAAATAATTTTGGCCATTTTTCTCTTTTTTATTTGGAGGAAATATGTTCATTATATTACATTGGAAGTAATTTGAGGGATGTTTGGATAGTTTGGATTTCGATTGTATTCTCTCAGCATTCTCATGAAAGTCATATTTTGTCATTATTTTTTTTGAGGAAATATGTTCATTACAATCCATCAAGAATAATTTGGAGGTTGTTGTTAGTTTTAGTATTATTTTGCATATACTCTTATACTCTTGAGAGTACGATTTGGACATTTTTTCCAGTTTTTTTGGTCTGGTTGTTCAGATTATGTTCATTACATTCTAGTTGAAGTAATTTGGTGGTGCTATTTGATTTTGGGAGATTTTGCATCAGATTCTCATGTAATTTTGGTCATTTTTTTTCCTATTTCTTTGCTTTTGGAGAAAATATGTTCATTACAATCCATTAGAATAATTTGGAGGCTAATTGGTTGATTTTTTTTTATATTAGATTCAGATCATTTCTCTTGAGAGTGATAATTTTAAATTTTTCCGCTTTGGCTGATTGTTGACATGTTCATTACATATTTGGTGTTTTTGGATGGTTTTGGATTTTTTAATCAGATTCTCATGAGAGTAAAAGCATTTTGGTTATTTTTTTCTTTCGGCCTTTGAGGAAATATGTTCATTATAATCAAATAGAATAATTTGGAGGTCGTTTTGGTTAGTTTTTTAGTGTTATTTTATCCACTCTCATTTGGATGATTTCTGGATTTGCATTTGTACTCTAGATTCTCATGAGAGAGCATTTTTTTTTTTTCAGCTTTGGCTGTTTGGAGAAATATGTTCATTACAATCCATAAATAATTTGACTATTTGGTTAGTTTTAGTGTTATTTTGCATCGTTCTGTTAGTTAGTTTTAGTGTTATTTTGTATCAGATTCTCTCTCTCTTGAGAGTACATAATTTACCATTTTTTCTAGTTTATTTGCTATTTGGAGAAATATGTTCATTACAAATCAATTGAAAATAATGAGATTGTTGTTTCTTATGGGTGATTTGCATGTACTCTCATTAACGATTTTTCATTTGAAGTTTACCATGTCGGGAAAAGGATAACTTCGAGATGCAGCCTAAGAATTGTTCGATAATATTACAATGATGACATGAAGTTGACATTTTTAAAGAGGCTTCCGCAGATCAATTCATTAGACTCACTAATTCAGAAGACTCAATAGCCATTACCTCAATCCTTTGTCTTGGACAGAGAAGTAAGCTTCTTTCTCAGGGCGCATTCCTTTCACCCCTCGATGAAGTTGCAGAATTAGGGATGCCAGAGGGGAGAAGGTCTTATGGAAATCCTCGACAGTTCATGGACTATAAGACTATGCTTGAGCATACGGATAGCTCGTTGTGGCGCTTTGTGTTATACATTTTTTTCTATCAAATTTTTTTTTGTATATCACAACTATAGGGTGGCATAAATTGATTTCCTACATGACATATAAATTTGTTGAATACAATAATGGCATAGGCCATTTGGGCCTTCCTAGTTTCACAATTTGATGGTATTACATCAAAGATTCATACCAAGACACGTACATGAGTGGTTTTGTCACTCTTCTGGTATGTTCTATATCTTCGATTATGTATTATTTGATGCATTGAAGTTAACTTATATAAATATTAATTAGATCGGGCGAGCACATAAGCATCATGAGGCCACCCATCTCCATTTGCAAAATAATGTATGCCGATGGCCAAAAATAAAGTTTCGATGAAGCCTTCAGATGGTTTAGAGGACACCGGTGACATATAAAGAATATTTAGAATGTATTTATGTAGTCATCATATTTTCTTATCAATAACACATGTCCGCTTTCATGAGGACATATCAAAAGAGGAGACCGCTCCTTGAATCATTTTCCCCAACATGCAATACATGTTGAGCATATAGCCCCATTCTAAGTCCTGAGTTCCCATCAATCAATCTCCATATGTCTCCCCTCGATATTCTCCCCATCTAATGTATCTGCTCTACCCCACATAAGGCTTTATGGAGAGGATACGAGTTTAGGGACTTGAAAGATATAGTATCTTCTTTCAAGCAACAATGAGAGAGAATGGATGAGATTGATTCTGGGTTACCATCGAGGAGGTTCTGGGCGTGGGTCCTACCATCCCTCTGGGGAAGCTCGTGGAGGTCACCACGGGGAAACTCTTGAGGAGGCATCAGGGCGACCTATGGAGGCTACCGAGGAGCCTGGGAGGCTAGAGGGAGTCTCCTATGGAGGCAACTCACCCCTGGATACTTCCACTTGGGAAGCTCCCCCGGATACCACTTGCCCCTCAGAGGTAGCCTCCACTGGGAAGCTCGCTGAGTCCACCATGGGGAAGCTATCAGGAGGCCTCCACGCATGAAGATGCTCCAAGCCTTTAATCAGCATTGAGTGGTGTGAAGGCTCGAGAAGGAAGAAGAAAGCTATTCTCTCTTCACAATACAAAGTCAAGCAAGAATAAGTGATGTGGTGGCCTCCACTAAAAGAAGTCACAGAGGTATTAAGTTACTTTCTTTAAATTTGAGATAATAGAAATAGATTTCACTAAATTTTTTTATAGGTTCACAAAGATTAAAGGTCGATGACCCAGACTACTATCATTGGTGGAGGAGCATCACGAGGTATGCATCATCTCCATAGATCGATAAATTCATAGTGAATCTAGCTCTTCATCACTAACTTTCATCGTAATTTATTGTACCCAGAGGCACATCATTTTGTTGACTTCTCATCCGTATTATTTTGCCTGCCGATGCTCCATCTTATTGACACGCCGCTCGATTCAAGGACAAGTAAGTCAATCTTCAATCAACTCCTTCATACATAAAATAATCTATTCGTTTAATTGAGAATGCTTTAAAATATTTCACTTGCAAGGGTGATACAGTATTCGCGGCTGGGAATATCATCATTACACGGCGATCGATGAGTCGATGATCAAGATCTCGATACACATGTCGATGCCTTCACCTTATGGCCGGAGTACTACTTCCGGTCAGTATGTCCCCTATTTGTACATCTCATGCTTGCAGGGTAAGTTACCCCACGATGCAAGGTATTATGATTCAATCTTGTTTGTATAGATGGAAAATATAATTTATAAATGTTCTCTTCTTTTAGCAAAATATGGCTACACAAAGGAAAGCAAAATGTTCATCCAAAGATGTCACTAGACAATGTGTCAATGAGCTACTCTTACTTCCAATTATAGATAATCAGCACTGGACACTCCTGGTTGGGCATATTAAGCTAGAGGCTTGGTATTTTTATGACTCATTACCAAAACTAACCCATAAGGCATTCTTCTGAGATTATAATTATTTTCAATTTGGTTTTGTAAATTATTTTTTTGACCCCTTATTGACTATACTTCTTCTATTTAGATCAAATTACTTGAAGATGCCACCTCTTTTTATCCCACAAAATGGCCAATCAAAATGGTGAGTGGTACCCAAGATAACAAGATGAATGGGATGTTTGTCAAAGTACATGGAGGCAATTAGAAATCCCACTTAATCGGGTGACCACCAAGATTGGTCAAGAAGATGAATTGCTTTAGGTCGAAGTTTGCTTATGTTATCTTTTTTGGGAATGAAAAAGCTAAGAACTATACATTTAAAGTTTGATAAGTAGAAATAATTGTATGTGGTATTTCTTTTATTTTTTTTCAATATCCTTGGGCTTTGGATCTTTTATTATTAGAGAACACCAGCAATTTGGTTGAGAATGCTTTACTTGGGATGTGTTTCATCTCTGACTCTATACTCCCGGGAGTACATGAGTATTTCATCTATTTTTCTTCAATTTTCCTTGGCGCTTTTGGATAAATTATGATTAGAGAGAACATCTGCAGAATTTGCTGTGCACCAGATGTGTTTTGTCAGTACTCTATTTTTTGTTTATGTGTACTCTATACTCTTTACTCTCTCAGACATCTCTATTTTCTGTACTTTCTCTGCACTCTATACTTCTTGTACTCTTTATACTCTATATTTCATTGCAGGTAGTTTGAAGGTTGACTATAAGAATATTTGAGGTGTTCTATAGCTTAACTCTTTGTATTCTCCTCATAGTATAGATTATTTGCTTATTTTTTTCCCATTTCCACTTTTGCTTTGCAGGACGGAGAGGAATTGTTCACTATAACCTTAAAGCAAGTTGGATGCTCCTGGTTGCTTTTTTATGAGTTTTCTGAGCAGTTTTGCATGTGAACCCTCTCTCTCTTCTCAGACTCTCAGATTCTGACTCTGTACTCTCTCAGTCCTGACTCTCTGACTCTCTCAGACTCTGACTCTCTATGTACTCTTCTACTCATAGTTGATATAATATTGTTATGATTCTATGATGATTTCTTTACTTGTTTGGAGAAAATAAGCTTAATTTTGATATTCAAATTATATCATATTTTAAATTGGATCAACAAAAAAGAAGTTAAAATTTACATTATCTAAAATTTATGTTATACTCACCACATTCAATGCCTCAATCCAAAGTATGCAAGAAGACTACTTAGCATGTGAACATAATATAAGTGGGTACGATTATTAAACTTAACTCTTTAATATAGGAAATTATGATCTTTAAAAATGTGGTAGAATTTTGTGAATGCATAAAATTATTTTCTACCAATCGAAATCATGCTTCTTAAAACCTACTTTATATTGAAACATGTGCATAAAATAGACAAATAAATTATCGATGATGCTTACCAACGTCTTATTCAAAATATTTAAAAGGCAAAAGGAGCAAATTCTATATTTTAAGATGAGGAATTTTTTCAAATAATGTAATAAGAAGTATCATCTGAATTAAATTAATATTATTGATAAATTTATAAATAATTACTAAACTAATATCATCAGTACTAATATCATCTTCATCACATAATTTTTTTTCTTCAGCTTCTACTAAACTTGTTGATAGGAACATACGGGCTTATCAAAAATTATAATGCATGCAATAAAAATCATTTCATAAAATGTAGAGTACTTTATAGAGTATATATCAAACTATGTAATGCCTGCAATGAAAATCAGCTCATCCTCGTAAGCAAGGTAGACTCATCAAAAAACTATAATTTGGTAAAATATGAGAAATTTTATTGCCATAGTCTAAGGATTACAAAGTACTTAATATGGGGTAAACTCTATGCACTAGTGCTTTAAGAGCAACAAACAACATAGTGAGGAAAACCAAATAATTGACCCATATTAAAGTCCACTTGACCTTCGGTTTCAAGCAAGTTATGTATTCTCTACTCTCAGAATTTCCTCTATACTCGCATATAGAGCATTTTGGGCATTTTTTCCACTTTCTTTGGCCTATTTGGAGGATGTAAGTTCTTGGCCTGGAGAGTATTGATTCATCTAGTAAACTGCATCTACAATGGGCGAAGGGGTAATCATGAAATTACTAAATAATACAATAAACTCAAATATGAGATAGACTAAGTGTATTCAACAAATGTTTGATTATGACATAGACCGAAGTTTCTTCAAA
Source organism: Cymbidium sinense (assembly GCA_021442155.1). NCBI lineage: Eukaryota > Viridiplantae > Streptophyta > Magnoliopsida > Asparagales > Orchidaceae > Cymbidium > Cymbidium sinense. The sequence goes on from CM038224.1 coordinate 37,701,582, forward strand.
AAATTGACCAATATTAATAAACCCTAAAAAAAAAATTGAAATATGAGATTATTATGTCAAGAACCATTAAGTTGAAGATGCTTTGAAATATTGACTTAAATAGAATATGAGTATATATAGTGCATTGATTAGTAAATCTTAGTCATCAAATATCATAGTAAATTAATTCATTTTCAAGATAAATAGATAAATTTTATAATAAGTACATTTAAGAATAAAGATGCTCACAAGAAGAAAGTCATCCTAAGAAGAAATGATTGCATACGAAGAAAGTCATCCTAATGTCGCAACTCGAGGTAGCTTCCTAACCGAATCCCAGTGAGACCGGTGTGCTTAAGTAAAAGAAAGTCATCTTGAGACTCTAAAGCGAAAAATGATTGCAAATAAGAACACATAACTAAATGATATCATGCATTGAAATATTTTCCTGTAATAATATCCATCATCAACTCTAGTACTTCACACCAATAATTGTTGAGTTTGAATTCAAGGTAACATCGATCGCTTAATGATTTTTAGCATCGATGTGCTATTCTGCATACTCAAAAAAAAATACAGAAAGGTGTTGCAAGCGGTGACGAAACATGTTCTGACACTATCGTACTTTGGTTTCAATAACAAAAATAGGATGGTTTGAAGATTAGCAATATTTTAAATACTAAAAATTAAGAGGCAAATAGAATTACTCTTTCTTGGATCTCTCCCAATATCCCTTAAGCCTCCTTGGAAACACCCTTTGCTTAGATCCTTTAAGATGTCTTTTCCTCGTCATGGTTGACTTCTTCTTCTTATGCTCGTCACCGGAAGAGAATTCCCACTTATTATAGAGTCGACATCATCAGATAGTTTTTTAAGGATTGAAGCATATAGTCCGCTCTATTATCCCTGTCTTACGCTTATTTGATATGCATATCGACTAATGTGGTTCCAAAAATAATGCCGAGCATTTCCATCTATGCCTTCCACATCTCTTAATTTTCTATATGCACTATCGATGTAAATATCCCTCTTTACTCGTAGACCATCATGAAGATACTTATCCGAATGCACTACATCTTTCCTGACAACTCGATACAATGGGCACAAAGTAATCCCATCATTTCAAATTTCTTACAAGTTACATCTAGGGTAGTCCCATTGAAATGGACATCCCCATTTTTGGATGAATTTTTATTCTTTCTCACCAAATACTCCATGGCATCATCCACGCTATTGATAGCCTCCAACTCCATGCAAAAAATTCTTCCTCAAACATAGTATAAAGCTTTCTTGTATAAAATATAGACTTATTTTAGAATTGTCTTAACAACAAGAACAATCGATGATTGGCTACACTTGAAGTCTTCATCATGTTCATTCCGATGCCATGTCTCCATAACCTTCTCTAACCCCAAGAAATAATCTATGAGTAAACTTGTTGGTTTAGAGATTTCGTGACATACGTTATTCATTGACTCACTATGTTGCATTGACAAGATGCTCATGCAGAATGAGTCTTGTTGAATGCAGACCACTTGATCTAATTTTATAAAGCTATGCAAGCATGATCATGCAAATTGCCTTCTTCTAGCATGGCACAAGCTTCTTCAAACTCTTCCTGAGTCACATTTGCTCATGCATGCATAAAACCTTGTACTCTTATTACTATTAAAGCAATGAACCTTGAAGGAGCTTTCAAAATATATCCATAACAACCATGAGTATGCGGTAATACAATTTTGATAGCTCATAGCCGATCTTGATTGAATATTATTGTAGGATGTCTACTCATCAACCAAGAAATGTCCGGAATAGCCATAAGAATGACTCAATCATCTCTTCGATAAAAGGCTACAAAATAACACATTTTCCTGATGATTCACTCCAACAAGAGGGCACAGATTATATTTATTGAGTCGATAGCTTGTATTAAAAAATTATCACATCACCAAAATAGTCATATTCTATCCTAGACATGCCATTGCTCCAAAAAAACTTACTAAGCAATCGACTCATCAACTTGTACATCCCATGCAAACATCCACGCTTGCCTTTCTCAACAATGACATATCTATCACCATTCGCAATCTCTCTCTCAATAAAAAAGCATCTATTTTGTGAATCCATATATTCTATGCTACCAACTTCCTCACTTAGATATGAATGCCGCTTGCTCTAATTCGGCCTCACCATCTTAAACTTCGGCCTTTTCATCGCTAATGCATTTGTGTGATAGAAGATGTAGCCAGTTTTGCCAATGAATGATTATGACTTTCTATATTTTTTAACCATCTAGTTCCAAGTCAACAGAGAATCTAATCATGGTGACAAGTCCTCAGATTTGAATTTTGCTAAGCCGCTTAGACTAGAATTTCTTCCCGCTTTTGCACATAAAAAATCTTTTGATTTCAATTTCTGAGTTTAAAGTATGGTCCTTCCAAACACTAAAGCTTTGATGATAGTCATAAGATACATATTCTCCATTTCATTCTCAAATAATGGTGCAAGATTCCCCCAAAGACATCATGATTTCATCATCGACCGCTATCACCCACATTCACCTTCCATATTCCACATAAATGTGACATGTAAAATAGCTCCACAAATAAATATTCCCTCCAAATAGCCAAAGTGAAAAAATGAGCTAAATACTAGAGTATAGAGAGTACAAAAAAATCTCAACTATCCAAATAAATACCAAATTGCTTCCCTGAATGTAATGAACATAATCAACAACCGTGCCAAAAAAAGAAAAATCATACATTCTCAAGAGAGAGAGAGTATGATAAAATAACACTAAAAAACTAACCAAACAACCTCCAAATTATTCCTGATGGATTGTAATGAACATATTTCCTCCAAACAGGTCAAAAAAAATAGAAAAAATGACTGCTATACTCTCATGAGAGAGAGAGAGTACGAGAGTAAAGAGTGCATGCAAAATAACACTAAGTAACCAAACACCTCCAAATTATTCCTAATGGATTTGTAATGAAGATATTTCCCAAACATTCTATAAAACTAGAAAATCAAAATATTTGGTACTCTGAGAGTAATGAGAGAGTACACAAACTCTTAAAACTAACCTAAATAAATCAAGCCGTGAACTCATGAAAATAATATGAAATTGATCATCATGAGATTATGAGAGTATACCCATGCAAAGGATCCTCAAACAAGCAAAGTCCTCTTGCAAAGAACTCCAAATGTAGGAAATATACACTAAATAAAAGAATTTCAAGGAATAACACTAACAAACCATAAAAAATTATATACAACGGTTGAGAAAATTATCGATGAAACATAAACGATTATATCAAGTTACCCATGAGTTGAGAAGAGTACGAGTAGAGTAATATGAAAGTACAGAGAGTATAGAGAGTACAGAGTACAAAGAGTACAGAGAGTACAGAGAGTATAGAGGGGGCAGTCTTCTTGCTCAATAAGGCTTCTTTTGCTTTGTATTTTTTTACCTTCAAGATGCTCTTTTCCTCACCGTAACCACAGATAAGACATTCTCTATGCCATAAGACCTTCTCCCTCTATTTGGCATCCCTATTATCACTACAACTTCATCGGGGTGAAAGGAACACCCGTAAAGAAAGCCGCTTCTCTATGTCCCAAGACAGATTGAGGTAATAGAATTGAGTCTTCTCAATTGGAGTCTAATGAATTGATGTAGATGAAGCCTCAGAAAATGTCAATGACTTCATTACTAAAGAGTGGCAAGATTATCAAACACCAAATGGCAGATGTGATCTGAGTTATCCTTTTCCCATATATGGTAAACTTCAAAATGAAAAGTCAGTAAATGACAGTAAAGATGCAAATCAACCATAAAAACCAACCAAGTCACCCTACAAAATTGTTACTAATGGATTGTAATGAACATATTTCTACAAAGCCAAATAAATTGCAAAATATAAAATCATCTACTCTCAGAGTATGAGAGTAGATGCAAAAATCTCTAGAAACCATCCAAACAGCTGCCAAATTGCTTCCAACGGAATGTACTGAACCTAATCTCAACAACCAGGCCAAAGAAACAAAAAATGGAAAAAATCATGTACTCTCATGAGAGTACAGAGTACATATGCAAGAAAACAACAACAACCAAATAAACCTCCAAATTGCCTAATGAACATATTTCTCCAAACAAAGCCAAAGAAATAGAAAAATGACCAAAATGTTTTGTACTCAGAGAATATAGAGAAAAGTAGACATAATGAAAATAATCTCAACAACCACCAAGAAAGAGAAAATGTCCAAAATTATCATACTCAAGAGAGTACGATGCAAAATAACACTAAAAAAATAACCAAATACCTCCAAATTATTCGATGGATTGTAATGAACATATTTCCTCCAAACAGGCCAAAGAAAATTATTTCTACTGGAATGTAATGACCATATTCTCTCCATCCAGACAAAATAAATTACAAAAATATTCAAAAAATCATCTGTACTCTCATGAGAGTACAGAGAGTACAGATGCAAAAATTCCTCAAAATAAGCAAAGTCCTCTTGCAAAGAACTCCAAACAGTGTAGGAAATATACACTAAATAAAAGAATTTCAAGGAATAACACTAACAAACCATAAAAAAATTATACGTATACAACGGTTGAGAAAATTACCATGAATTTTATTTAATACATCCTATTATTTCCTCAATATAACTTCCAAATTGCTTCTCCATCTTCATGGTTCTTTCATAAAAGAAATGAGATTTTCTTTGTCTCTCCTGAGTCGCCAAAGAAAAATACACCAAATCCTGAGGGAGCATATATATTTTTAATTCCTCCATCCGCATTCCAACGATGCTTCTTCTCTCGCTGTTTTGAGGCGGGAGTCGGAGATAAACGACATCATCATTTGTACAGTTATATATCGCCATTAAGCACTAAAATAAGGAAAAAAAACTGGACCCCATCATTGGTCCACACGTCGCGGACTCGAATGTAATATTTTCTCTCTTCTCAGGCCACCTTCTCTCTCTCTCTCTCTCTCTCTCTCTCTCTCTCTCTGGTTCATAAAAAATAAATTTTTTATTTATCTTTATTTATTCTGTTCTTTCCTTCTAGCTATCCCTTTCTCTCTCCCTCCCTCCTCTCTCTCTTCGATTTGGTAAAAGAGAAAACAAAAAAATATAAAATAGAGAAAGTTATATATATATATATATATCCTTATTTGCATATTTCATCGCACGCTCTTCCAAAAACATAATGTGCTCTGATAAATTACAATTTTATTGAATTTAAGTACCTGTACACGCCTCTCTTGACGTGGCGGGGAAAATGTATTTTTTATGCATGTCAAAGATCTTATATGCGCATTTCTTGGCTTATGGATCCGGCGTGGTGGTCGCACCATACATATTTCTTGGTGTGATAGGTAGGCCTAGTATTCTCGTCGCTCGAGCCACAGAATGTTGTCGGAGTAATGCCAAAAAATACACTTGCGTGAAACTGAAATTAGACATGTATTTAAATAATTAAAATGACTTAAATCAATTAAAAAAATTTAATTGAGTGAAGCATAATATCATATTGTACATAATGTAAAATAAAATTTGTAATAAAATATAATAAAAAAGAGATGGAAAATACAAGAAAGAAATGAGGACTAAGGAGCATATCTATTAGTAAATACCAAAGCAAGATTTCTCTAACCTCAAAAACCCACTCAAGTCTTATGAAAATGGATGCAATGGTGGAAGTGGACTCTCATCCAACCTCTATTTGTAATGGGAGTAAAGAATCTACTATAAAACTCCCCGTGTTAAAAGACAAGCACTAGAGGAGAAAAATGGGTCATTTTACAGGATGCTTGAATAGACTTATCACACACATTTTTCAATATACATATAACCTTTATTTTAAAAAGATGTGCAAATGACTTGAAAGAAACACACAACATGAAGCACGTACTTTGAGGCATCATATTAAAATTCAAATAAAGTGTGTCAAAATACACACAAGACAATGAAATTAGATATGCACATTAAGATAATGTTATGCCTATATATATTATATATTGATGTGCATATAAATAATTTGAAAAGATTAATATTTGCGTGCATCACAATGACATCTACTATTCAAATTATTGTAATCAACTTAACATTATAAATTAATCAAGCATGCATATCGTAAGGAGAAATAAATTCAAATATAAAACTTCAAAGAAGTGTGTGAGTACTCTCAATAGATTTACATATTTTACGAGGAATGTCTCAAGCCTAACCCCAATTATCTCATGAAATGTGCAAATTTTATAAATTGCACAAGATTCAATGAAATTGGAAATGAACTTGCGTTGGCCGCTTTATCTATATGATGAAGTCATAAGTCTCACTTAACCAATCTAATCCTCCTCATTATTAGGATCAAAGTTGACAAGATTGGTTGTATATCAAATATTCAATTACTAAAGGATGATTTGATTTTTTACATTTACATATGACCATCAAAGGTCTTGATAGAGAAATTTCTTATTTAAAATCCTAAGCTCTCTACTTTGATATGAAAAATATAATCATAAGTTTTAATTATTTATCTAATCCTCTGCTAATGGGCAAGCAGAGTTGGTAAGGTACATTGCCCAATGATGATTACGTTGATTATAGAATCTAATCGAATGGGGTTATTATTATCTAAATTTTTAAAGTATTTATGTTAAATCATCCCAAATCCAAATTCATGAATACAAGTCATAGACCTGATTGTTTGTTAGCAAATAAGCAAAGTCAATAAGGTCTACCCCAATGATGACTGTGTTGAATGGAGATTTCAACCAGAGGGGATACTTCCATTAAAATGTAATTACAATCTCATATCAAATTAACTAAAATCAAGTATCAACTCAAATGTAAAATCTAAATTATCATTAAGCTATAAATTCCTAAATGAAATTCAATCTTTTAAAAAATATATACTTAAAGTAACATCCAAGTCATCAACCTTCCACAACTGTTTGTCAAATGTGATAAATTAAGAAAATTTTAGCTCTCAAAAGTGCCAATGTCAAGTCCAATGCATTTCTATACTCACTCTCAATTAATCTCATGATAGTAAGGACATGGCCCGTGTCCTCTGACTGCGTGATTTGGCCAGTAGACTCCACATATGATATAGTTATGACCAGAGTCCTCTAACCTGGTGGTTGCTGCCAAATGAAACCATTATATTATGGTCATGATTGTAGCCCGTATGCTCCTTAATGGCTCTGTACCTTGAGTTGTGAACTATAGAGTGCACTTAATAGGGAAAAAAGCTCTCTATCAACTAAGGTGGACTTAAACTTATCTCCTTAGACAAACACCACCATAAGTCTACAAGGTTCCCTTAGATGACACAACCCATGGCTGCAGGCAAGGATCTTTCGGTCAGGTTGGGTCAACTACCTCCTCTGACTAAGTAGACTATGGACCACGACTGCCCTGGATGATAGAACCATGGGATCTTGATTGATCACATCATCATTCCCCCAACCATCCACTTTAAATTAATATGATGAATTTCATAAATCTAAATTTCAAAACTCCACATGCTGCTACTATACGATGCGCATTCAACGATCTAATGACTAGCTTAATCGAAAGTTATTTCTCAATATTGGGAGGGGTAATTAACTATATGTGCTTGGGGCTATAGGAAACTTGGAATCATATCTATAGTCCTCATAAAATGAGGGCAAAATCTCTGGGTAGTGTCTTATTTACTATTCCATCTACCTTCTAAAAATTTCATCGACACATTAAATCAAACTCTATTCATTGAGAGGTCAGTGGTGAATTTTGGAGCCCACAGATTTCTAACGACTCCGTTGGAGAAATATTTCTCTTTCTATCTTTGGCTAGTCGAATCTGAGCTATAGTAGTAGTGGAGCATGATAAAAATTGAAATTTAAAATCAATCATCAATGAAATTAAATTTAAATCAATCATATTCTTATGACTAATCTGTTTGTTCTCTATATCAAGTCACTCTATTGTATATCTGCATTATGAAAGTGTGGGGCAATACATTAACTACTGATTACTAATCCCCATCTTTCATTTTCAAGAATGGATATTCAGAGCACATCATTCATCATGTAGCTAGGTCACAGAGCCAATATCTACCTAGCTAGTGCCGTAGTCAATATTGGAGATGCTGGAGCTACCATCCAATTTAGTATTGTAAACTTTCCAGCTATTATTTTTGCAAATAATCCTTTACCTGAAGCACCTACAAATTGTGCACACTAACTTATGTAGGGGAGGACAACAATTGGAATTATCACTACTGCCATTAAGTTTCTTCGAAAGAGAGCATATATATTCAAAAGATTAGGTCATTCTGAGGCGCCAATCATGAAAAGAGATATCACTGGGAAGAAATTTTTAATCATGCCTATGAATGCGACCACTTTGCCAGTTGAACCTTTCACACTAGGAAGGTATGATGCTGAAGCTTCCTCATCTGGAGGTAATCTAAATAAAAGACAATGAAGAAGAAGTATCTTTTGAGCTCAACTATTACGAACTACCAATTACACAACTAACACTGCTACCATAAGCGAATGTCCCTACCTATAAAAAATTTGAAAATCTGAAATAGGTTAAGAGGAATAGCCCTACTCGCAAATCAAACAATCCTTTCAGAATCTACAGCAACAAGCTCCAACTCCCCGAAAGAAGCAGCCAAAGACTTTATCGGCACGGGTACATAGACTCCTAAAGGTTGTCAAAGAAAGGGTCCTAATGAAAAATAAGTTTCAAAAGCCAATCATTAGAGAAGCTGAGAAAGTCTCATCAAAAAATCTGCCATCACTAGTGCTAACTCAAAATCAGCTAAAACAGCCTCTGCGTAGTGAGCATTGGGGTGTGACACCTGGACCACATGTTCAAAAATCCACCATCGAAAGGTCCCAGCATAAGGGAAAATAAATTTGGAGGCCAAAGCCCCAAGAAGAAGCAATTATGAAAAATAACAAGGGTGTGATATCTGTCTTGTATTACCAGAGATCCTCTAGTGATAGGGCCCACTAAGAATGGGTCCCAAAAAATAAAATTACCATTAGTGAGCCAATGGATGATCGACACCCTGGAGAATCCTTCGAGGAATCCCATCATAAAGTATCTCCATTTTTTTAGGAGGTAGTCAACTTTGATCAAAGCCCTCCAATTGAAGAAATATTCATGCTACAACCTGGGCCTGAGATCCATTGGAGATGACACTCAAAAGTGAGTCAACAAGAAGAAGGTGAAGAAGATGATGACGAGACCATGAGAATAGAAGTGGCCTATATGGTAGGTCAAGATGATGTTCAACCGGGTACTCGCTTCTATAATCAACGTCGATGTACCATCTTACCCACTGCTCCTCCTAAAAGATAGGAAGAAGAAGAGCATTTAAGTCCTTCCTCAAATGATGAGCGAAGAGAAGAATTAAAAAGGGAAGAGAATCTTGCATTTGTTAATGCAACCACAATAGGCCAAGCACAAAGGCATATGCAATGCCAAATGAGGGAAAAATATAAAGAGATTGCACAGCTTAACACAAAAATGAACGAAATGATGGCACAAATGAATTTGATGATGCAAATGATGCAAAGGAATGTTATAGAGACCCCAACACTATCACCTGTTCAAACTACTAATCTCCAAGCCATTAATGCAACACATATAAACCCATCTACCGAGCTAACACCTCAAACTTTAGGAGCACATAGTGCTCATGATCGAAGGAATGAAGTTATTCAGTTGGCATCCCAGCCAACCCCTCAAAACTTGGCTAGCATATTCAAACATGTAACAGCTGCACAACTGGAGACTATTTTGATTGAGAAGATCAAAGCTATCATTACTGTAGAGCAGGCCAAAAAATTAGTAAATAAAGGTCACTCATACCCAGCAGAGTATGACCAGGTGTCATACCTCAAAGGTTATTCGATGTCAAAATTTAATACTTTTGATGGCAATGGTAATCCCAAACAACACTTAGCACAGTTCAAAGCGACATGTGGCAATACTGTAGGAAATGATGCATTATTATTTTGTTAGTTTGTTAGTAGTCTAACATCAACTACTTTTGAATGGTATGCTGAATTGCCAAATGACTCGGTCAAGACTTTTGCTGGGTTAGAGACTATGTTTGTCAAGTGATTCACCAACGTGGTCAAAAATATAACTATTGTTGACCTCGCCTTAGATAATAGAAGAAAAGAAGAGTCAGTAACTAAATATATTACATGCTAGCGTAATATGAGCATGAGGTATGAATAATAATTGGAGGAAGAGCATGAGATCCAGTTGTTGATGGGAAATTTTGAAGATAAGATGACACCATATCTGTACATGACTTCTATCACTACCTTTCAGGAGTTGCTCGATCGAGTAGCTAAGTTTGAGAAGTTAAATTTTTCAAAGTCTGAAAATTATTCAAACAAAATAAAAAGGAGTATGCCTTTAGAATCAAGGAGGAGTGAATCACACCCAACTTCTTATAGCTCATGCAAAGAAAAATGGGTAGTTTCTAATGTTGATAAAGGAAAATAACCCATTTACATTCCAGAAAGAGTCAAACAAACTGTAAACCCTCAACCAAAACTTGTCTTTGGAGGCAACGATAAGCCTCAAAACTTCTCAAGTGGTGGAGAGCGCTCGAGGAAATTAATGAGTGATATGGAACATATACAGCCATCTCTCAAAAAAAAAGATGAGTAAAGAATACTCTTTTAAGAGAGAAAGCATGGCTAAATTATTCATCCAGACACTCAAAGTTGGAATGAAATTACCAGAATGCAAAAGGTTAGAAGAATCAAATCAAACTAATAATCCGAACTACTACCCATACCATCGATTGGTTAGCCACCCAATTGAAGATTATTATATGTTCAAAGCTAGCTAGAAAGAAAATATAGGAGAGGTGAATTCATGTTGTCCAACAGTGTCCTTATTCACCCAAAGAAAGAATCTACAAGGTGGTTACATTCTTTCTCGTGCACCCACAGGAAGATAAAGTAAAAGAAAAGTCAATTGAAATGATCAATGGGAGACTGCAGTCTCAAAGAAAGCATTGAAAATGCTAAAGTAATTGGAAGGTGTCCCTTTTGTCAAGTGGAAGTCACCACTTAAACCAATACTTGGAGCAAAAGGTATACCAAAAGCAAGAATTTCAATCTCATGAAGATACTTTAAAGAAGGCTGGCATGTTGCAGTGTGAGAAACAACCCATTCAAGGTGAACTAAGTATATCTAAGAAACAAACAAAATAAAAGAAAATTTAGAAGAAGACTACAACACAAAAGATTATCAATAATCTGGAAGAATATCATCCACCAATAAGGCAACCTATCAAGTTTCCTGACTACATGTCGGGACTCCAAATCACTGAGATAAGCAGAGAAGAAGATGATATTGAAGAAATATTGCATAGAGAGACATGTTGGCTTATCTCGATAATGTTGGATGCCTCTTTACAAAGACTTTACTCAGGTGATAGAGGCAATCAGGTAGCTTCATTAAATACAATAAGTATGGGTAAACTCACAAAATTTATCCCATCAAGAAGAAAATTCTCAAAAGGGTAATCTTTGAAGCCTGCCTGATGGAGAGACAAGTATATGATAACTCAAAAGAAGACTTATGCTTCCCTGATTGGGATGATTCAGAATCTTCAATGAGATCTGGTGTGGAACGCATAAAATTTGGCAGAGATGCAAAAGATTCAGGTGTAAATATTGATCTTGAAGGGATTACTTCTTCAGAAGAGTCTGAGCCAAATAGAATGTCCCAAGTGCAACTAAGAGGTGGCAAAGTACTATCACCTCCACCAAAGAAAGGGGACAAAGATAAAAATATTGAAATTAATGAAAGCATCATCCTTAAAGAGCCCAATAAAAAATCTTACCCGAGTAAGGGAGTTGATTACAACATCTTGTCACACTTAAGAAAGATCCATACATAATTGAGTGTTTATGAGGCTCTCTTGATCTCAAAGGATCTTCATGAGACCTTGATCCAGGCTCTTAAGGATCTAGAGAAATATGAAGAATATTTTGTAGAATGATGTATGACTAAAGGTCTACAATCTCAAGATCTACCAATGATCACCTTTTTTAAAGAAGACCTCATGCTCGGAACTTCAGAACACAATCGCCCGTTATATGTGTCTGTGGAGAGCGATGGTATTATAATCACTAGAATCCTAATCGACCTAGACTCATCGGTTAATATCATGAGTCTATGATAATTAAGAGAAATATCTCTCGACATTCAACATCTCGGCTGAGATAAGCTAATGAATCATGGCTTTAATGAAAAGGCACAGAAGACTCTTGGATCTTTTATTCTCCCACTTAGATTAAGTGAGCTTTATATGGATGCTAAGTTCCATATGATAGATGCTGACACCTCATTCAAAGCATTATTGGGTCATCCCTGGCTCCACGAGTATGGAATGATTTCATCTACTTTGCATTAATTCATGAAATATTTGAAGGATAGAGAAGAGCACAAGATCCCTAGCAATCTTCAATCGTTTGCTGTCCATGAGGCAAAGATCTATAAAGATTCCAAATACTTCCTCCCAAAGGATCCTGAGCCTCAACAGTCAACACCATCAACCTCAAAGACTACAAAATAGTTGAATGAAAAAGAAAGAAGATATGAAACAAAAAGAAAGAAAGAAGGTGATGTCAGTTCTTCCTAAAATATCTGAAATATCATCCAAGCTAAAGAGGTCAGTTCCTCACTTGGGTAGTGATATAGAAGAATAAGATAATATGCCTATCAAGCCCAAGGAGACTTGTGAATCTTCTAGGAAGAGAAAGGAGAAAGTAGAATACTCTAACTCAGATTAAGAGTTTAAATCCACCTATGAAGGTGAGGCTCAATATGCCTCTTCAATCAGAGCAAAAAATCTATTGATATCAGAAGATTCACTTGTGATCACACAAGTCCCTTCTCAATACTTCAAAGAAATTACTCCATGAGAAGTTCACATTGTTGAAGAGTTGAAGACTTTTATGTACTTCCTTTACCTTATAGTGATAGACCTAAAATCTCATTCTATAAGTCTGAAGAGTGTTATCATCAAGATTCTGATTGGCTTATGCAATTTGATGAATCTAATGATATAATTCCCATGAGGATGCACAAAATACTATCCTCTAAAGATTCGAAGAATGATGCACAAATTGGGGGTTGATCTCAGAATGGACAAGTGGTGAGCTCACCTCTTTGATGCTCTTTGGAGTATAAAAAGGCTACAAGCCTCATGAAAAAGGGATAACTACACCACTAAAGGTCTTGGATAATTCAGTGTAAATATCATCAAAGAAGAACCTGTTATATGGTAACAGAAGACGAGATTGAGACTAAGATTGAAAATGAAGATAAATTTTATGAAGTTAATCTCACAAATGATGGGGAGTAAAAGCCCTATTATATGAATTTAGGGACTATTTTCTCGGACATATTCTAAAATGTTATGCTTATCTCCTGATGTGATAGTTCACAGATTAGCTATTAAGCCATATGCAACATAGTTAAACAAGCTCATAGGTGAATGAGATTAGAGATCGAGGAATATGTGACTACAGAGATTAAAAAGCTCATTGAAGTATGCTTCATTTGGGAAGAAAAGTATGCCGACTGGATAGCCAACATTGTTCTAGTGAGAAAAAATGGTCAAATATGTATCTGCATTGACTTTCAAGATCTAAATAAAGCATGCCCAAAACATGACTTTCCACTTCCAATATCAGAATTACTAGTGGATAGTACTTCCAAGTATGATATGTTCTCATTCATAGTTGGATCATTAGACTACAATCAAATCAAGATGGATCTTAACGATGAAAATCACACAGCATTCGATATTGGTATATATTTTTTATATCATGCCCTTGATTGAAGAATCAGCTACATACGAGGGCAATGACTTCATATTTTGATGAATTGATTCATCATAAGGTATAATGTTGTATCGATGACCTCGTCATTAAAAGTATAGATTGCAAAGATCATTTTGATGATATAAGGATTGTAATTGAGAGGATAAAAAAATATAATCTTAAGATGAATCCCCTCAAATGTGCATTTGGAGTTTCATCTAAAAAATTTCTTGGCTATATTATACGTCATAGAGGAATTGAGATTGATCCTGCAAAAATTAAGGCAATCGTTGAGATGCCACCGCCAAAGAGTTTGCATCAACTCCACTCGTTACAAGGACAACTCACATTTATTCAGCATTTTATATCAAATCTATCAGGTAGATGTCAACCCTTTGAAAAATTGATGATGAAGAATGCTCCATTCAAATGTGATAAAGGGTGTCAAGAAGCCTTCAATAGCATTAAGAAATATTCATTAAATCCACCAATCCTTGCAGCACTAATTTCAGGGAAGCATCTTATTGTGTATACTATTGCTTTAGAATAGTCTCTCGGAGCATTATTGGCACAACATAATAAAGAAGGTAAGTAGAATGCTGTTTATTTTATTAGTCGATTAATAAGAAGATATATTCTCCATTCGAGAAGCACTACCTAGCATTAATATTTACTATTCAAAAGCTTCGTCATTATATGTTGTCCCCTAAAATAATGCTTATCTCAAAGATCGATCCATTGAAGTTTTTGATGATGACTATCGTTGACAGGTCATTTGGTAAGATGGGCAGTTCTACTCTTGCAATTTGACATTACGTATATCCCTCAAAAAATAGTGAAGGGACATGTCATGGTAGACTTTCTTGCTGCACATCCTATCCCAACAGACTCTCCACTTAATGATGATTTTCTAGATGAGAAAATATTGCTCATCCATGAAAAAGAGAAGTTACAAATATGGGAGATGTGTTTCGATAAAGCATCATCAATCATGCCTGCTCAACCACCAAATCTTCCAAAAGCAAGAGGTGGCATAGACCTTATTTTTATAATACCAAAAGGAGGAATAATGAGACACTCATATGGATTAACTGAACCCTAAACTATAAATGAAACCTAGTATGAAGCATTAGTAGTGGGCCTTGAAGAAGCCATCGCCATCAATATAAAGAATTTATAAATCTTTGGAGATTCTTAATTGATCATCAATCAAGTCTTGGGTGTTTATAAGATCAATAAGCTTGAGTTGGCCTATTATTACAAATAAGTGCTTGAGTTGATGAAACAAATTCCAAATGTCACATTGACTCGAGTTTCTCGATCAGAGAATGGCAACACAGATTGCTTAACCAAACATGCTAAGGAGATGACAAGTATGAATGATGATTATGTGATGATCAATGTATTCACTCATCAAGTTTTACAACCTACAAATCCATACTCCCTGTAGGAAGAGGGGTTGTTAACCATAAGCCAGCAAGATGCAACTTCAATTCGTCCTCACACTCCATTACAAGAATAAGAGAAATCAACTCAAGATAACTCCAAGTCTGAGGATTTTTCAGAAATACAACAAGAAGCTTTCATAGTGAAAGTATTTGATGATTGGAGGCAACCATTCATCGACTACTTCAAAGAAGGGAAGCTATCTAGAGGTAAATCATTTGCCTCACAAATAAAGAGAAGAATATTACTCTATGCATATGTCAATGACACGCTATGTTGTATATCTTTCGAATAGATGAGACTACGATGTTTGGGACTGGATGAAGCTAGCAAAGTAATAACTAAAATTCATAAGGGCTTTATGGCACCCATCAGTCAGGTCTCAAGATGGTAATTAAAATCAAGAGAATGGGATATTATTGTGCACTGATGGTGAATGATTATATTAATCATGCTAAAAAGTGCCACTGATGTTTCATCAACCTCCAAATCTGCTACATCCAACGGTAGCATCTTGGCTATTTGAATGTTGGGGAATGGATATAATCGGCCCAATCAATCTGCCATCATCAGACGAACATTGATTCATTCTAGTAGATATTGACTACTTCTCCAAATAGACTGAGGCTGCTCTGTTTAAAGAAGTCACTACTAATCAAGTTGCTGACTTCTTCACTAACAATATTGTCTATAGATTTGGGGTGCCATGAAGAATCATTTTAGACAACGACCTGACTTTCAAGAGTATGAAGATACATAGATTCACTGATCGACACAAAATTGATTAGCAATACTCATCTATCTATAATCCAAAGGCTAATGGTTTGGCATAGGCTTTCAATAAAACCCTAGTGAAGTTGCTAAAAATGATTCTCATGAAGAATAAAAGAGAGTGGCACACTAAAATGATAGAAGCACTCTGGGCATATAAAATAACTTACAAAATGCCAACCAAAGCCACTCCTAATGCTCTAACATTTGGAGTTGAAGCTGTTCAACCATTATAAGTTGAGCTACCATCACTTCGAGTAGCTATTTAATTCAATCTTACTCAAGATGAGAACGCTCACCTGCGAATGGAAGAGTTGGATGCACTTGACAAAGTTAGACTCCAAGCTTAATAAAGTTTAGAAATCTATCGAGCAAGGATGTTCAAAGAATTCAATAGTTCAGTACGTCCTCGAACAATCCAGAAAGGTGAATTGGTTATGGTACTGAGAAGGCCAACCATCCCTCATCGTAAGATCGGTGGTAAATTCAAAGCTAACTGGGAAGGTCCATACGTCATTGTTGACCTCATTTTTAGAATGAGCTATCAACCTCTTCATCTTAGACATAGGACTCCTCTTAGACACTATGAGTTCCTTAGTCTTAAGACATTTCTAGTGATTAGGTGAACATTCAACCTAACCCTAGAGAATTAGAAGAGTTAGCCATAGGAATAGGTTATGCCTTAGAGGTGTTAGGAAAATTTGCCTACGCTATTGTTTGAACTAAATCCTTACTTCCTTCCTTCAAGTCAAACTTCAACTCCAAACCAACTTCAAACTAAAATCAATTCCAACTTAATTAATTTTCTCAAATCTTAAATCAATTACAATTTAATTTATTTTCTCAAACCTTAAATCAATTCCAATGGATTTCCTTAAATCATGAATCAATTCCAAATGATTGAAACCCATGATTCAATTCCAAATCCAAAATCTTTCCTAAGCCCTTTGATTTATCTTATGGATTTAGTTCAAATCAAATTCAAATCAAACCAAATTCAAAAGATTTTCTCATAACCCTTTTATATTCCCATTTATATTCACAAATATAAATAAAATATAAATTCAAATACTCAAAACCAAATTTAAAACTCAAATCCAAATCTAACCTAAATCCAACCTAAGCCCTTTCAAGTCAAATTCTTGAACTTAGCCAAAGCAAATTCAAATCAATCCAAAGCTTTGGATTTTCTCTCCAAATAATCAATCCTTCAATCACAAACCAAATTCAATCATAAACTTTAATCATCAAACCAAAGCTAAATTCAAAACTCAAACCCAAATCAAACTCATGTTCATCCTTTGAACTTGAAATTGTCAAATGAATCAAAACCCATTTGACTTCAAATCACTTGCAATTATTTATATTTCAATCATAAGTCCATATGAGTTCAACCAAACTTTTCTCAAGCCTTGATGAAGCCAATTGATCCATTTAGGCTCACGTGACCCAAAGTGACCTAAAGCACCTTTTTGAGCCAAATTCTAATCCTACCCAAATTGGATTGAACTAAGCCCATCTAAGCCTCACATTATGAGCAACAATCATCATAAGATGATTAATCACTCAAATTCGGTCAAACCTAGATAAACCTAGTCTTTGACTAAGTCAACACTCAAATGAAACCCACTCTAGCCAAAATCCATCATAGGCCAAATTGATTGAAACCATTGATCAAAACTAATTCATGATCAATGATTGAACTTGACCAAGTCATCATTTGAGCCTAACCTAACCCAATTGGCCACTTGTCCCATGTTGACCCAAGTTGACCTAAAAAGACAAAATGTGTCAAATCTTGATCTAAGCCAAATTGATTACAACCAATGGGTCAAATTTATCCTAAATCACTTGTTGAACTTGACCAAAACCTTAATTGGCCAACTAGACCCAACATAGCCCAATTGACCATGAACCCAACTTGATCGAAAAGGTCAAATAAAGCCAAAATCAAACCAAACCAAAATTGATTAAAACTAAAGCTTGCAAAACATTTCAAATGACCAACCAAACCTAAAGCAACCCATGACCTAACATGATTGGGTCAAATGGGTCAAATGGGTCAAATTGGTCAACTTGACCCATTTAACCTAAGTGACTCAAATAAAATAAAACCAAATATAAATCAAATTGAACCAAACCAATGATATCAAAGCACTACAAATGGTCTTATGAACTTGACCCAACCCTTGGTTTGACCCAATTTTACCAATTGGTCAACTTGACCCAAGTTGATCCATTTTGACCTAAATTGGTCAACATGAGCCAAATGATATCAAATCAACACCAAAGTCATTGAAAACTAGCACAACCCATTTTTAAATAATTCTAAATCTACCTAAATCAAAATCAAAGACAAATGACTATTTTACCCGTAGGACAAATGGTAACCTATGATCAAATTCACTTAAAATTTGATCATATTCCAATGCAAGACCACTTGGCATCCTCTTAGTGGTCCATTTGGACACCAAGGGATGTGGTGCACATGAATGGGTTTGGGTCATAAAACCCAACCCAAAGCCACCACAATGGAAAATGAGCACATGGAATCACTCCATACTCTCATTTAACACATGGTCAACTCCTCCACTACATTCCCCTACCAAAATTGAATCACATAGGATCCCTAATAGCCTAAACAACCCATTCCATGAGATTAATTTGATCAAAATGGCAGGAGGCTCACGACCATCATCGATCAAGTAGGGAGATATACTCCCCTCATTTCATTCCAATTAAGCACTCTTTTGATTGAACCCTAGGAACCAGGAGGAAGCTCCCAAGCTCTCCTCTTTAAGCTCAAAAATTCCCATTCTTTATTTTGCTTAAGCTAAAATAGGGAGGTGAGTGAGAGTTCCAACTTGCTCAATCAACCAAAGTCCAATTTCTCTTGCAAGCACCATCAAGGCAAAAAAGCTCATCCAAAATCCCAAGCATCCAAGCCACAGGAAGGAGGAGTTTGATCGAAGCAAAACCATTGAAGGGAGCTTTGGTCAATTAGAAGATCCACTTCATTTCAAACCTTCAAACCTTCATAGGCTTCATCTACTAGGAGCTACCTCGATAGTTAGCCGGTGATAGCCTCCAACATTGTATGAATCAAAATTGAGCTTAGGTTGAAAATTTTTTGGTCCTTTGTGAAGGGAATTATAATCCCATTGCATTTTCACCATTGGATGTGCTTCTTCTTGCTCTTAGATGGTGTGGGTTGAATCCCTTCGAGCTCAAGTGAGATGGATCAAGCCATGGAGGATGGATGGGCGGTCTCCATCTCCCATAGGTGAGGAGGATGAATCATGGACCATCCATCCGCATGTTTTGGATGGGCGGTCCTAATTAAATATCGATGGTTTATTCTTGAAACCCTTTTTAATCTAATAAAGTAGATATTACATCGTGATGCGGCATTCGATTTGATAACTTAAATAACCAATCCTGTCACGCCACATGGAAAGCACACGCCGCGTCAGCAGCCCAGGTGGCACTAACGAGATTAGTTATATAATTTGATTATTTAATGACATATTAATCACAGAAACTTCAAAAATACATAACTAGATATAGAAAAATCCAAAAAATGCAAACTGAACTTCATTTAAAGATAATTTAAAAGGGAATAATATAAAATTAAGTTTAATTGATTTTGAGTAGTGGCATTTACTCAATTTGAGTTTTATTAGGGATGTATTTATATTAATTACTCCTTAATTATTTCAATAATTTCAAACTCTTAGAGTTAATTGGTGGATGACTCTCCCAATTTTCTTGGAATTTATTATTGGATTAATTTAGGTAATTGCTTATTTCATCTATAATCACTCCCTTAATCAATTAAATGATGATGAATTCATTAATTAAGCTTGTTAATCATCTCAAAATAGTGGATAGACTTAGGGAATGAGATTAGGATGCCTTTTCCAAGTCTGTTCCCCTAAGTCTATTTCATTTGAATGAAGACTTAATTAATTTATAAATTGATTAATGATTTATTCATTTCATTAAATAGCTTAATTAACCAACCTCAAAATCAAAAATTAATCCAAAAATTTAATCACTTAATCAATCCCTTTCTTAGGTAGATCCTTAGGTGTTCAAAATCCTAAGGTAAGCTTAAGGAAATAAAATCCAACCTACATGTGTGGGAAGGGTTATGAAAGTACTTAATGAAAACCCTTTAGCTTAATTAATCTATAATTGTGAGCCAATTGCATTAAGCCCCTTTCTTTATTTGGTGCATTGCTAATTTAAATTCCATGTGATTGCATATCATATGTTGGCTCATATTTTTTAGGTTGATTATGTTAAAGAGGTATAGGTAAGGGGTAATTAATGAACTTAATTTACACCTTAACCTAAATAAAACATAAAATCAATCTAATGGTTCTGAAAATTAAACTAAATTGATTCACATATGTGGGCGATGGGTTAGGACCAG
Organism: Cymbidium sinense; assembly: GCA_021442155.1. NCBI lineage: Eukaryota > Viridiplantae > Streptophyta > Magnoliopsida > Asparagales > Orchidaceae > Cymbidium > Cymbidium sinense. Next base: position 37,722,099 of record CM038224.1, read on the forward strand.
CAAACATTTTCACATTTTCTAAATCAAATCAAACTCAAAATAAAAATAAAATTCCCTTTAAAGAAATTTTGGTTCACTTTAAATGATCTTATTTCATAGGATTGTCTTTAGGAATTAATTAAGGTGAATGAAATTATATGTTTACATCACTTTATCTCTTTTCAAGCATGTTAAATGTTATTTTCCATATGAAAACCATGCATTCATATCTTTTGAAAAATAAAAATAAATGAAGTGTTTCCTTTATGTCAAATTGCATGTTTTGGCTAAAATAAGAATATGAATTTATTATCACTATTAAATCAAATTATTTTCAAAACCTATAAATCAAAATTACAAATGAAAGGTATGCTACTTATAATTACTTATAAGCTTGCATGTGAGTATATAACATAAGATGTGCATTGTGACTTTTCCTTCTCTTCTCTTTTAACATAGTTTTGAATAGGATTTGCAAAGTGTATAGTTCATTTGAAAAGAACAACACTTGCTTAAATCTATTCTATTCATTCCTATGTTATTTAAGAAGGATCTTCATATTTACACATGTAAATTATATAACCAAATCAAACATAAAATCTTTTGCATGATTCTTTTCATTCATTTCTTTTTATACATGCACATGTATTTAAGAAAAGTGGTATATTAGTGGACATCGGTTGTGAGGCTTTAAGTAGCCCTAGAAGGTCTTGTACCTTATACCCTTAGTGTAGAAAATAATGGCATCGTACTCACTAATGTCTTTCATACATGTAAATGTGCATTTGATTAATGGATAAAAGATTCCCTCTTTTCTACTTAACAAAATCATGCATCATAAAAACATCCAAATTTTCTTAAGCAACATATCTTAGTATTCATCATTAAGGTGTGTTAAATATTCGCATTGCATGTATAAATATGCTTAGGATCTATTCATATGCATGATACACACGTTGGAAAGAAATAAATGATTGTGTGTTTTGTGATAGTAATTCACTTTAATTAATCTTAAAATGCATTTCTTATTTGAATAAGTTTATTTAGACTAAATATAAATTTAGGACTAATTAAAACACATAATAAAATATTCACTAAATAAAAATCACTAATGAATCTACCTTAGAAATTACTTAAGGTAGGGATGAAAGAGAAGTTTTCTTCTCTTTACAACACTTAGTAATTAAGTGTAGGTTTATTAAAACTAAATGAAATCATCAAATAAAATTAACAAATCAACTAAATCACTTAAATGAAACCACCCTCTAAGCTGAACCCTTCATACTTAGAAAAATCTAACCTTAAAGCCTAGCTAAGACATGTCATACAAGCCATAAATGGAACACACATTAGGCTAAGTCACCATTTCTAGCTCTATATTAGGGAGATGGATGGTTTGATGGTAATTTTGTTTTGTGATGTAATATTTTAGTCTGGATGTTAGGGTGCATGTGTGTAGACTAGATGATAGGATGATAGTCTAATCATTATCTTCAGGGATTGTGCTTAAGGGGCATTGTAATAAAATATAAATGATTTTTTATGAGTTGCTTATACCCCTAAGCATAATCAAAATAGGTGGACTTGGTTACCCATGTGTGGGGTGCTAAGTCCAATTTATTCATATACATGCTTGGGATTATGTGATTTGTTTAGCTAATCTCTATTTTGCAGGTTTTAGTTAGATTTACTTTTGCCATTTTCATGTAATTTTATAAGGATTTGGAATGAATGTTATGGGGATTAGGATGAACATTGGTCATAAGATTATGTCTTATGTACCATGTGAAGAGCCAACACATCCCAACCAACCAAAAGAAGAAGAAGAAAGAAGAAAGAAGAAAGAAGAAGAAGAAATGAAAGAAATTAATAAATGAAAGAATGAAGACCCCCATAACATGAATTCTTTTGATTAATTAATTCATTTGTAATCCGGGTTGTATAAGGGTAGAGCTCAGCTACCCAATTTCTTTTTAGGTTTATACAGTGGAGCCTGACCACAAAGGCCTTTTATTCTTTTGTGTTAGCTTTATAAATTATTTGATGTTTGTTTAGCTTGTGCATTAAGATGGCATGTTTTTCTAGTTTCTTCCTTGCTTTGATGAATGGTCTGGATGCGATTAGGCTCTTAGGAAAAAAAATTCTATCCAATTAATCAACTCAAAATTAAAAACTAATAACTCATAACCTCACTTAAAGCCTAGGTTATAAAAATAAGATAAAAGATTTAGCAACCCCTTAGTTGGATGTTGTATATTTCACATCATGCATAAAAATTATCTTGCTTCACTCTTGCTTATGGAGGGCTTCCACCTTTTCTAGGGAACTTGGCTTAACCTTTGAGAGCCATCATGGAAACACACCTCCTTCTTGCTGATTTTGGCCCATAATAACCAATTTCTCATGCATTAGGCATATGAATCTCATATCCTGTGTCAAATAAATTATCCAAAAATGAAAAGAAAACATAATAAAATTTGCATTAGATTTCAGTCATTATTCATGCCCTACATGATCTAGTCTCTTAAGGAGTGTGTTTAAAGACTTAGTTATTTTCTAAATAAACAGCTTCCTAGCTATCTTGCAAAAGCATAAGACTTACCTACACGTATTTAAAATCGTAGGAGGAGTTAGTTGGCGATCACCCCAGGCAGTTATAAGTACAACAGTTCGGTAGTTTATCCTCTCTTATGGAGGTAAACCATATACCCATTTTTTGCCTTAGAGTTAGGTCGTACTTTGGCCCTCGCCAAAGCTCCCTAGATTTAGGTTTAGAGGTTATTACTTCCCTTTGTGGGCTACAAGCATAAATCATCACCTCTTAGGCATTTTCATGATCTTGTGTCGTGGAATTGTAAGCCCTAGATTTTTAATAAAAATTCAACTCAAATAAATAAATCACTTCAATTTCAAAAATATAAATCCCAACCATAGGATAGTTTAGGATGCTTACTAGGCTTCTTAGTATCATAAGAATTCCCTATTTATCTTCTTTTGGTTTCGATAATAATTCCCTCCTCTTGATCAATCCCACTTGATCTTCTAAAAATAAGCCAATTTATTGATAGTACTATCTTTGAAATCTTTAAAGACATTGATCATTTATCTTAATCGAGAGTATTCTTAAGGAATCTCATTCCTTAAGATGTAATTAACTATGGGGGCTTTCCTCCATAAGGAACTTAACAAACCCGGTTTAAAATAAACACTGGTTTTCTTTTCCATGTAAAGTAGAGGAAGAATCTCTATTATATCCGAAGACCCATAGTCCTTATGAGTCCTCATTAGGTGATTAGGTCCATTACAGGATGGTGACTTATATCTCTCGAGATAGTTTATCATTCCTCAATATTGTACCCGATCACCCTAATGAGAACATCTACGGATCTACATAGTGTCCAACACAAAAAGTGTTATTTTTGTTTTTTATTTATTTTTTCTCAAAAAGAAAGATGAAGAATGAAAATAAAAAAATTTCACCACAATCATAGAGAAGGTGTATGAAGGAGGAGCCTACCAACTTATTGACACAAATGGTCAATGACCGATGCCACCAATCAATGGTTATCTCAAGAAATATCATAGCGGACTGTGGATAATTATATAAATAATTAAATAAATCTTGCATTAATAAGGCTTTCATAGATGTAATGTCACTTGAAGATTCTCTCATAAAATGAGAATGTATTTTTTATCGTGAAAACCCCATAGAAAATTTTATATATTTTTCTAAGTTGACATCATGCTTCAAACCAAGATCCTCAGTTAAATATTCATGATGACCAAAATGAGCTACATTTATTTATATTAAAGGAAATCAAACTTTATAATATATTTTTGAACTCATCTACAATCCCCTTGTTAGATAGGGGGCATTTTTTTATGATCAAAGTTGTTCAATCTCCTCCTATAAAATTGGAGGTCTTCTTGTATATGTATTCGGGTTGACATCGAGCTTTATGCCTAGATCCTTGAATATATCTATAATTATTATTGTTAAAGTTGTAAGTCTTACAAGAACAAAAAAAATCAGGAAATATTTCAACGCATGAAAAGATAATCCTAAATATCAAAAGGTTGCCTCCTAGATTTATCAAATTCTGAAGATCAAGTCAGAAGAACTCCCAATTTTGAAAGCTTCAATCAACTAAGTTGGAAAAACATCAACCTCTACATCTTCAAGTCTAGGACATGGATGGGTTCTAAAGGTCAAACTCAACAAGCTCATAAATGGTCAAGTTGTTGATGCTCTCCTCACTCAACAAGCCCAAGAAAAGGCCATAGTGAAAGAGCCTCTGTTCGTTAGTATGATAACCAAACCATTAATCCATCATAGCTTAAGTCAAAGTCTCGAGTAAGTTCTAAAGTTTGGACTAAACAAGCTCACAAATGGTCGAGTCGCTGACGCTCTCCTCACTCAACAAGCTATAAAAAAAGGCCGTAGTGAAAGAGCCCTACTGGTTAGCCCAATGATGATAGTTGTTCAATCTCAAACTATATCCATCTTAATAATTACAAGAAGCTAAAATCCAATAGATATGTATTCTTAATCAATGGACCAAGATAATTTGAGGAAATAACTCTCAACCTAGAGCTATCTCAAATCAATCTTCATATTGCTTGCAAGGTGATATCCCAATCTATTTTTAAACAGCCTAATCAAGCACCAAGCACAGATCAAAGTTAATTTCCTCATCAAGTCTATCAAAATAGAAAGCATAGGAATGAGGAAGTAATTCCATAGTTCATACAAAGCCAATGGTCAAACTAAAGAGATTTCGTGATTATTTAGTCCATTAGAGCACTCATTACTGGATTGATAGCTCAATATTATAGACCTAATATAAGCCAGAAGACTAGGTCATCAGATGCACCCTTGATGATGCATACCATGCTAGACAAGAGGATCTACAAATCCTAAAATAACTAAAACTCAACCTTCCATTAAGCCCGTCAAAGCATTAAGCATAGAGCAGAAAGTATTCCTGCTTTCACCCGACAAGTCAATTGAGACAAGTTAGGGCAACTCCCTCTACTGAGTTTGCTAAAATGGAAGTTAAGACAATAGAAATCTCAAGCTCCAAGTCCACCATAAACAGCACAGTCATCAAGTTCAGCATGAATAAGATGTTGGATTAGTGGCATCTGCCTTTCACTGCCTAAGTTACTACAGTGGCATAAAGTCATAATAAACTCAACATTGATAATCCAATGTCCAAACTAATAAAGCTCATTAAAATATCACAATATAAAGTACAAGTACCAGAAAATAAATAAAAAATCTCACTAATCTAAAGAAATGAGTACATAGCTCATATTGAAAAAGTACATCAAAGGAGATGACCTTATATCTTGAAGATGTGCTCTGAGTGTCTAAGCATATGTATCTCAGTCATATGTAACTCCTATTGCTCTAGGGTAGCACCGGCATATCATTATGAAAGAGTGCGGTTGCTCTCTCTCTCTCTCTCTCTCTCTCTCTCTCTCTCTCTCATTCTCGACCTGCATACTCCACACGAAGGTTGATCTTGCAAGACGTAAGCTTTGAGCTCCCTCAGCCTCAATCACTAAGGATCGACATCTTAGTCTTTAGATCTCACTGAGAGGTGCTCCTCTCAAACTCATCATGAGCCAAGTGATAAGAACACTCGTTCAAGCTCTAGTAACTTTCTAAAGGGACCTCATCATTTTAAAACTTTGACTCCCTACATAGGCCCTCCTATCTCATATCCATGTCGTCCAACCCAAAGTGACCAAGGCAATCTAAAAGCATGTTGGCATCAGAGGTAAAATGCTATAGTGACTCAAAAGATCCTGGATCTAATCGTGAGAGCCAATCTCATGAGAAAATTAGGTTGTTGTCTTGCATAACACGGTTCCTCATATTAGGACCTAAGGAGTTTCAACAGTAGATCTCAGACTGATAATCCGCTCTAGTAGGCATTGTATAGATAAAACAAATAAATTATTATCATTAAAAAAAATTAGTAGCAGAACTAAAATAATTATATTAATGGACAAGTAAAGCACCTATAAAAGGTGACTCAGAGTAGCCAAATTAATCATCTAATAGTGGCAGTCGTGGTGCTGATGTGAAGTCAAAATTCAAAGGAGGGTATGTTGGAATGGTAAGTGTAGTGGGAAACTCCAACTCTGTAGCAACAAATGTCTCCCAAGGCCAGTAAGCAATGGTAGAAGGACCAAGAGGTGGGGACACATCCATAGGAAGAGCTAGCATCTCAGGAACAACAAACACGATCAGGTGAGTGCTAAAGTCTAACTCTCTAATAAAAGGTGTCTCTCTAGGCTAGTATGCAGTAATAGGAGGTCCGGAGGTAGATATACAACCATCTATGGTGGCACCATCTCTGAAATAGTGAACTCTATAACAAAAGTACTCGGCACACCCTCCTCCATATCTTCAAAGATGGTGGGCCCGATGCCAACTAACAATCTAGAACCTGAAGGTACCTTATCTGGTTCCAAAAGCTGACACAAAGCTGGACTCGCTGACCAGTCTATAGAAGCTCTAGGAGGCTCCATATGACGGAGACATCTACATCTACGTACCGAAGAAAGTACATCAGAGTGAATAGAAGATGGCTCTCTAGGACGCACTCTAGATCGAGAGACAGTTTCCTCCATCTTGGCTAGATCATCCCTGCTCTTACCTGTAAAAGAGGATAATAAGAAAATATCAGATATATATATATGCTCAAATATAACAACAATGAAAAATAAAATAAAATCATCATAAAAGGAAAGAAGGTAAGAAGAAAGTAGCATATCACACTCACGTCTGGTGTCACTAGACTGTGAAGTACTATGTCATGACCACAGACCTTGAAGAACTCCTAGTGACCTCACATGTTGCTCATATTGTCTGGCTCCCCACTCCATGAATGTTACAAATGACAGTCATACCCATGTCAACCTTGTGCTCACCTGTGATTGAAGGAACAAACCAAAGGTTTTATTGGTGCCAAGTCTAAGGAGGTGAGCCCAAGTCACTAAAGAAATGTACATCTGAGTCTCCAAAGGAATTGAAAATAATCTGCAACCATCAGCTACTCCCGAGAGAAGAGGCAGTGTATTATTAACCTCACTTTTGGAGTGTGTTCTCAACATTCTCATCATAGATCAAGGACTCTTATAGACACTAAGAGCTCCTTGGTCTTAAGACACTTCTAGTGATCGGTGAACACTTAACTCTAGAGAGAAGGGTTAGCCATAGTATATCATGCCTTAGGGACTTAAGGAGACTTTCCTATCCTATAACCTAAACCCAACATATGTTCACCTTCTCAAACCAAATCTCAAATTCATACAAAATCCAAATCAAATTTTCAAAGTTCACAATCAATTCCAAAATCAAATCCAAGTTCAAAATCCTTCATAAACCTATGAATGAATTCCATGGCCTTACTCTTAGCCTAGTCCAATTCAATTCGATTCAATTGATCTTCTTTAAGATCAATTCAATCCTTCAATCACCTATCAAATCCAAGTCCAAACTCAATTCCAAATGATCGAAATCCCAAATCAAATTCAAGCTCCAAAAATCCTTCTTAAGTCATATGATTCACTCTCATAAACCTTGGCCAAGTCTCCACCTAAATCAACCCAAACTTGATTGATCTCTTTATAAATCAATTATTCCATCATTTATATTCACAAAAATAAATGAAATATAAACTCAAATGAACAAAACTAAATCAAACCAAACTAAGACCCTTCTTAAGCCATATGGACCTACCTCCATGAGCTTAACAAAATCTTAACCTAAATCAATCCAACATCAATTGATTTCTTTATAAATCAATTATATATTCATTTATATCCACAAATATAAGTGAAACCCATATTCTAATGGTCAAAATCAAATCAAACTAAAGAAAATTCCTTCCTAAGCCCTTTCATCTACTCCATGAGTTTAGTCAAATTGGCCTTCAAATCACTCCAAACTCAAGTGATTTTCTCATGAATTAATCATATACTCAATTATCTTCCCAAATATAAATTAAATATAAATCCAAATGGCCAAAACCAAATCCAAAATCAAACCAAAATCCTATTTATACCATTTAAGCCAATTTCTTGGACATAACTAAAGCCCATCTAAATCAAGCCAAAATTAATGGACTCTCTTGAATAAATCATCTCTCCAAATATAAATGAAAACTATAATTATCTAGCAAAATTGAAATTAACCCAAGTCAAGCCTAACTTAGCCCTTTTGACTTAAAATTTCCAAATGAACCAAAATGGGTTAAATCATGATCTAGCACAAATTGATTGTAGTTGGATTTATATTTCAATCCTAAACTCATATAGAGATCCAGTTAAACCTTAATCAAGCTAAAACTAATTAACCCCTTTAGGTCCACTTGACCTAAAGTGGCCTAAAGAACCCACTTGAACTAAGTTCTAATCCAACCCAAATTGGATTGAACCAAGCCTATCCAAACCTCATGCCCTAATCATTGATCACCCTAGGATGATTAATTGTCTTGAATTGGGTCAAACCAAGTCAACATATCCATTTGACCAAGTCAACCCTTAGACCAAATGAAACTTAAACTAGCCAAAACTAATCATACAATAAATTGATTGCAACCAATGGCTCAAGTTCATTCCAAATTCATTATTGAACTTGACCGAAGCTCCAATTTGAGCAATGGGACCCAACCTAGCCCAAATTAACATAGAAAGTCAAATTGGCCAAAATAAAAATTAAATCCAAATTGATTCAAACCAAAGCCTACAATCATTTTTAATTAACCAATTAAATATGAACCAACACCTAACCCAACCCAATTTAGTCAAATTGGTCAAATTGGTCAACTTGACCCATTTGGCCCATTTGATTCAAAATGAGCCAAAATCAAACCTAGACCAAATTAATTAAAACCACTTAAACCAAAACTCTTCAAATCATCATTTGAACTTAATGCAAGCGTTAATTTGACTCAATTTGACTAATTGGTCAACCTAACCCATTTTGGACCAAATTGAAACCAAATGACCAAATTGATCCAAAACCCATGAAACCAACCCGTGATCCACTGGAGGCTGATCAAACTCGACCCAAACCCATCTTGGGTTAGCCTAAATTCAGCTTGAAAGCCAAGTGAGTCTAATCCAAGCCATTGCGACCAAAAGGAGGTTAGTTAACTCACCTCCCTTGCAAACTAACCACCTAATGGATCCAAGCAAGAAGATCATGCCATATCAAGCCTTGAGCAACCCCCATTCCTTCCTCCAACCAAGACAAGCATGGACATGGTCATTACCCAATCAAGCCTAAAATGGTTGATAATGTCTTACCTCAAAATTAAGGGCTATCATTCAAATCAGATTTCACTCATGAGTAACTCAATAGAGAAACAAAACTCCTAAGATGAGCTTTGGCCTCTCTTACTGATTTTCTCTCATGTGACCAAATAGGAGCTCAATCCCAACCAAACTCCCTTGTCTCTCAACCAAAGCTCAATTGCTCTTACACACACCTTCCACGCAAGTCATCGAAGCCACCCAAGTCATTTCCCAAGCTCCAAATCCATTGGAGGACAAACTTCAATCAAAGTTAAAGCTCCAAAGAACCATTCTTGGCCAATCGAGCAATCCACTTGGAACCAATCCAATTGTTGCTCAACAAGTCCTCAACTCTACTAGACGAAGCTTCCTCAAGCATGTGAAATGATCTTATCTCCCTAGGTATTCTCCATGAAAGGCATTAGCTTAAAATGTTCTTTGTGAGAAAAGTTGCATGTGAGAAATGTCATTGGATCTTTTCGATCAAGGTGTTTAATTGAAATCCAATTGAGATGATCAAGCAATCCATGATGAATGTGATCCATCGTTCATCGCTCGTAGGAAGAGAGATCATGGGTCGTCCATTCTGTGTGATTAGAATGGATGATCGTGATCAAATCACACTATATCTGCCACTTGATCCCTCATTAGTGTGAATTTGACATGGTCGTCATCTTAGATCGGACCACCAAAAATTCCACTACCATCAAATATGTGACAACTTAAATAGTCAATCTAGCGACGCCACATGGAAAGAGCATCGCGTCAGTGTGCCATGTGATGCCAGTGGAATTAGGCTTAATAAGGGCTAATTAAGTAGATTTTGTCTTAAAATTCAATAATTCATAACTAATTATAGAAAAATCCAAAAAATATAAATAAGAGCTCATTTTAAAGTTATTTTAGAGGGAAATCCATTAAGATGTATTTCGTATTGAACAAAATTATTTAAAGTGAACCTAAATTTAGGATTAATTTAAAATACACATAATAAGTCATTCACTAAAGAGAATTAAGTCTAATTAATATGCTCTAAAAATGATTTAAGGTATGATAAAAGAAAGTGATCCTCTCTTTTCCTTCTCTTCATAACACTTAGTTACTTAGTGTAAGTCAAATGAATCAAAAGGAAAATACTAAGTAAAATCCTCAAATCAATTAAATCACTTAAAGTGAAATCAACCTCTTATGATTAAACACCTTTCCATGCTTAGTAAATCATAACAAAGCTTTATTAAGGCATACCACACAAGCCTTAATACACACACTTTAGAATTAAGTCATAATTTATAGCTATATGTTAGGACGGTGCATGGAATGATGTATGCTCTATTTTATTATGTATTATTTTAGACTAGATGTGGGTAATATATTGTGACTGATAGACCGTGATTAGCCTAATCATATTTTTAGAAGATTATGCTTAAATGCTTAAAATAAATATAAATGCTTTTTTTGCTGTTTAACCCCAAGCATGATCCAAATTATGATAGGTGGGCTTGGTTACCCATGTGCAAAGTGCTAAGTCCAAATTATACATACAACTGCTTGGGTTGTATGTGTGTTTATCTAACACTTATTCTACAGGTGTAGTTATATTTACTTTTCCTAGTTTTAATGTAATTTTGCATTAGGAATTAAGATTAGTGTTATAAGAGATAAATATGAATATTGGCCAGAAGGCTTAGCCCTGGGGTGCCATGTGATGCCTTAAAATCAAAAGAAGCAAATCAAATGAGGAAATGAAGGAGACATGAAGACTTGAAGATTTGAAGAATCCGCCTCCCCCATAAAGATCTATCATTTATAATTTGTAATTATTCTTTATATTGTATAAGGGTAAAGCTCACTACCATCTCTCTTTTTTGGGTTGTACTGAGAATCACACCAATTATTCTTTGCTAGATTTAAAAAATTGACAATTTTTTGATTAAAATTGCACAATAGAAATGGAATATCTCTTTATAGTTTCTTTATGAATGGTGATTTAATGTGTGGCCTGAATCCGATTATGCTCTTAAGGAAAAATAAATATTTTACCCAACTACAACTCATAATTAAATTTCTAAATAACTCATAACCTCAGATAAAGCCTAGGAATTTGTTGACCTCATTTTTAGGATAAGCTCTCAACCCCTCCATCTTAGACATAGGACTTCTCTTAGACTCTAAAAGTTCCTTAGTCTTAAAACACTTCTAGTGATTAGGTGAATACTCAACCTAGCCCTAAAGACTTAGAAGAGTTAGTCATAGGAATAGGTCATGCCTTAGGGGTGTTAGGAAAATTTACTTACCCTATAGCTTGAACCAAATTCCTCACTTCCTCCCTTCAAGTCAAACTCAAATCAAACAACTCCAAACCTAAATCAAATCAACATCAAAACTTAAATCAATTCTAACTTAATTTATTTCAACTCAAATCAATTCCAAATGATTGAAGCTTAGGATTGAAATTCCAAGTTCAAAAAATATTTCTAAGTCCTTTGATTCCCTCTATGGAATTAGCCTAAATCAAATCTAAATCAATTCAAATTCAAAAATTTTTCACAACCCATTTATATTCTCATTTACCTTCACATATATAAATGAAATATAAATTCAAATCAATCAAACCAAACTCAAAATTCAAATCCAAATAAAAAACCTTCCCTAAGTCACTTTGATTTTATCTTATGGACTTAGCCTAAATCAAATCTAAATCAATTCAAATTCAAGGAATTTTCTCATAACCCATTATATTCTCTTTTATACTCATAAATATAAATGGAATATAAATTTATCAAACCAAAAATCAATTCAAAACTCAAACTCAAATTCAATCAAAATTCAACCTAAGCCTTTCAACTCAAATTCCCGAACTTACCCAAATCAAACTCAAATCAAGCCAAACCCTTGATTTTTCTTCATGATTCAATCAATCCTTCAATCATGAATCCAAATATAAATACAAACTTCAATCATCAAACCAAAACTAAATTCAAAAATTGAACCCAAGTCAAACTCATGTTAACCCTTTAAACATGAAATTGTCAAGTGAATCAAAATCTATTTGACTTCAAATCACTTGCAAATGGTTTTATATTTCAATCATAAGTCCATATGTGAGTTCAATCAAACTCAAATCAAGCTTTGACCAAGCCATTTGACCCACTTAGGCTCGCTTGACCCAAAGTGACCTAAAGTATCCTTATGAGCCAAATTCTAATCCTAACTAAATTGGATTGAACTAAGCCCTAACAAGCCTCACATTATGAGCAACAATCATGATGATCAATCACTCAAATTGGGTCAAACCAAGTCAACACTTAGCCAAAATGAAACCTAAACTAGCCATAATCCACCATAAGCCAAATTGATTAAAACCATTGATCAAAAATCATTTATGATCAATGTTTGAACTTGACCAAGTCATCATTTGAGCTAACCAGCCAATTGGCCACTTGACCCAAGTTGACCCAACTTGACCTAAAAGTCAAAATATGTGTCAAAATAAGATCTAAGCCAAATTGATTAAAACCAATGGGTCAAGTTCATTCCAAATCACTTATTGAACTTGATCAAAGCCTCAATTGGCCAACTAGACCCAACCTAGCCCAATTGACCATGAACCCAACTTGACCTAGAAGGTCAAATTGAGCCAAATATAAATATAAACCAAATTGATTCGAAACAAAGATACCAATACATTTCAAATGATCAACCAAACATAAACCAACCCATGACCTATCCAATGGGTCAAATTGGTCAACTTGACCCATTTGACCTAAATAAAATCAAATGAACCAAATTCAAATATAAATCAAATTGAACCAAATCAAAGATTCCAAAACATTTCAAATGGTCATATGAACTTGACCTAACCCTTAGTTTGACCTAATTTGACCAATTGGTCAACTTGACCCAAGTTGACCCATTTTGACCTAAATGGGTCAACATGAGCCAAATCATATCAAACCAACTCCAAATTCAATGAAACTTGGCCAACCCATTTTTCAATCATACCAAACATATTCAAACTAAAATTAAGCTCAAATGACCCTTTTAACTCTAGGCCATAGGGTAACCTAAAATCAAAATCACTTAGAATTTGGTCAATTCCTTTTCATGGACACTTGGCATCCTCTTAATGGACCAAATGATCACTAATAGACATGATGCAAATGACCCATTGGGTTTGAATCAGGCACACCCAACCCAAGGTCAAAACAGACCACCCCATGGAAATGAGCACATGGGAATCCTTCCTCCACCCATTTCAAGCACATGGCACTCCTCCACTACCTCTCTCTGGCCAAACAAATGCAATGCCTCCCTAAACTGCCTAACAAACCCACTCAAGGAGGTGTATTGGATCAAAATGGCAAAGGACCATCTCGATCCTTCACAAGGGGAGATATACTCCCCTAATTTCATTTCAAGTGATATCTCATTCGATTGAGTAATAGGAAGTCATAAAGCATTTCAAAGCTCCTCCAAGCTTCCTAGAGCCAATCCTCCATTCTCGATTTCCAAGCCAAAATGGGAGGTCAAGAAAACCAATTTATCCAATACATAAAACCAATCCAATTCCTCTTGCAAGCCCCTGAGGGCCCAAGAACTCATCCCAAGATTCTTCCAAGCTTCAAAGGCAAGGGAGTGGGACTTGATCAAGATTGAATCCATTTGAAGGAGAGCTTGGTCCAGAGAAGATCCACTAAACCAAACCACCTCAAATCTTCAGGCTTCATCTCCACTGACAAGCTACCTCATCAATCAGCTCGGTGATAGCCTATGAGGTATGCCTTCAACCCAAGCTTAAACTAGAGAGGTGTGGTCCTTTGTGAAGAAATTTTCATCTCTGAAATTAGCCATTGGATGTTCTTTGCATGATGATGGTGTGGGTTGAGTTTGAGCTCAATCCAAGCTCAATCGAGCTGATCTTGCCCTAAAAGGATGGACATATCCTCTCCCTGGAAGCGGGACGATCATGGCATCCATCCACACATTTTGGATGGACTACCATGATCAACACATATCCTTTGATTTCCCTTAAGAACCGATCAAATCGTCCGATCTGATCGAGATGGGAGAAAGAGCGTAGCACCGTCGCTGATGTGGCACTATGATGTGACAACTTAAATGGCCTCTCTCATCACGCTGCGTCAGCCTCCACGTGACGCTGACGGGATTAGCCATATAATTAAGGGATTAATTACTTAATAATCATGAAAACTTCAAATATTCATAACTAATTGTAGAAAATTAAAAAATAATATAAAAAAATTATAAAAAAGATAATTCAAAGGGGAATATTCTAAAATTAATTTCAATTGATTTTGAATAGTGATATTTTCTAATTGGTTTTATTGAAATGTAACAATTAATTACTCTAATTATTCCATTGATTAATTCCAAACTTCTGTGGTTGATTTAGTGGGATGACTCTCGCCTCCTATTTTCTTGGGATTTAATTAGGTAATTTGGCTCATTTTAAATAACTCTTTTAATCCATTAAATGATTAATAAACTTTTAAATAGTGATAAATTCACTAATTAATTTTGTTGATTATCTTGGAAGAGTGGGCTTTTCTTCCATATCTTTTCCCTAAGTTTATTTCCTTAGATTAAAATCTAATTAAGGTGTTAATTAAATAATTTAATCATTTAATAAATGGCTTAATTAATCAAAATTTTAAAATCAAAACACTTGAGAACTTAACTAATTCATCTTGGGTAGATGTTTGGGTGTTCAATAACCCAAGTGGCTTAAGAAAATCAAAATCCAACCCACATGTGTGTGAAGGGTTATGAAAGTACTTAAATTAAAACCTTTAATTTAATTAATCACTAATCATGAGCTAATTGCATTAGATCCTTTTTTTTTCTAAGGTGCATTGCTGATTTAAATTCCTTGTGTGGTTTTATGTCATATCATTGGCTCATAATTATGTGATTAAATATATTAAAGTGGTATATATAAGGGGTAATTAACACACTTAATTCATATCTTAACCTAGCCAAAGCATAAAATTGATCTAATCACCTAAAAATTGAACTTAAATAACTCACACATGGGAGAATGGGTTAGGACCAGCAAACTGATTTCACATTTCTCAAATTTAAATCAAACTCAAACATAATTCAAACTTTCGTTAAAACAAATTTGATTTACTTTAAATAATCTTATTCATAGGATTGTCTTTAGAAATTAATTAGGATGAATGAATTTACATGCTTTCATCACTTTATTTTCCTAGCATGCTAAATGTGTATGTCATATGAAAATCATGCATTCATGCTTTTGAAAATCAAATTAAAATGAAATATTTCTTTATGTCAAATTGCATGTTTTGGCTAAAGTAAGAATATGAATGGCTATTATCACTATTAAATCTAAAATTCTTTTCAAAACTTATAAATCAATTATCAAAACTAAAAGGTATGCTACTTATGATTTTTTATAAGCTTGCATGTGAGTATAAATATAAAGATGTGCATAGTGTGGTTTTCCTTCTCTTTACTTTTAGCATGGTTTTTAATAGGATTTACCAAAGTATATAGTTCATTTGAAAAGAACACAACGCTTGCTTAAATCCTTTCCTATTCATTCTTATGTTATTACCTAAGAATGACATCTACACATATACATATAAATTGTATAAATAAATCAAACAAACAAACATAAACTTTTGCATCTTTCTTTTCCATTCATTTCTTTTGTACATGCATATGTATTTAAGGAAAGTGGTATATTAGTCTGGGCAACCCCGAGATTGCGAAGCTTTAAGTAGCCCTAATTAGGTCTTGTACCTTACACCCCTAGTGCTAACAATAGTGTCGTACTCACTTATGCCTTTCATACTGGTATGTGTGCATATGAAAAATGGATAAAAGAATCACTCTTTTATACTTAATGAAAATCATGCATCATAAAGAATCCAAAATTTCTTAAGTAACATTACTTAGAATTCATCATTAAGGTGTGCTAAATATTTTCATTTGCATGTATAATTATGCTTAGGATTCATCCATATGCATGTTACACATGTTGGGAAAGAAATGAAAGTGTGTTTTGTGAGATTAATTCACTTTACTTAATCTTAAAATAGCCTTTCTTTTGAATAGTTTGTTTAGGGAAAATCTAGACTTAGGATTAATTAAAATTTATAATAAAATATTCACTAAATTAAAATCAAATATGAATCTAGCCGAGAAATTACTTAAGGTAGGGGGGAAAGAGAAGTTCCCATCTCCTTTCCTCTCTTTACAACACTTAGTAATTAATCTTAGATTCACTTAAACCAAATAAAAATACAAAATAAAATTAACCCAAATCAGTTAAATAACTTAAATGAAACCACACTCTAAGTTGAACTTTTCCTACTTAGAAAATTTAAACCTTAAAGCATAGCTAAGCATACCACACAATCCTTTTAAAGCACACAAATTAGGCTAAGTCATCATTTCAAGATTTATGTTAGGGTGGTCCATGATTTGATGCTTTGCTTTTATTTTGTGATGTAATGTTTAGTCTAGTTAGGTATGTGTGTAGTGAATGGTAGGATGATTTAGTCTAATCATCTCTGGGATTGTGCTTAAGGGCATTGTAATAAAAATAAAAATTACTTTTGATGTGTGCTTATACCCCTAAGCATAATCCAAAATAGGCCGTGGACTTGGTTACCCATGTGTGGGTGCTAAGTCCAATATATATATATATATATATATGAGATTTATAATTGTACTAATCTCTGCTTATAATTAGATTTTGGAATGATTGTTATGGGGATGGATTTTTGTATTCTTATATACCATGTGAAACTTTTGGAGCAACCACATTCCAACCATCCAAAAGAAGGAACCAAAAGAAGAAAGAAGAAAAGAAGAAAAGGAGAAAGAAGAAGTGAAGAATGAAGACCCCTCCACCATAACATGAATTCCTTGCTTAATTATAATTTACTCATTTGTAATGTTGTAGGTTAGAGCTCTACCAATTTTTTTTTTGGGTTTGTTGTGGAGCCCAACCACAAATGGTCTTTTATTCTTTTGCGCTAGTTTTATAAATTGATTGATGTTTGTTTAACTTGCGCATTAAGATGGTATCTTTTTTTAGTTTCTTCCTTGCTTTGATGTATGGCCTGGATGATGATTAGGCTCATAGAAAAAGTAAATTTTCTACCAAACTAATCAATTCAAATTAAAGGTAAATAACTCATAACCTCATCTAAAGTCTAAGTTAAAATCAAGATAAAATAATTAGCAATCCCTTAATTGGATATGTACTTTCTTTTCTAACATCTTGCATAAAAAGTATATTGTTTCACACTTGATTGGAGGGCTACCACCTTTGCCAGAGAATTTGCCTTGACTTATGAGAGTCATGGTGAAAACACACCTCCTTATCTTGCTGATTTTGTCCTATAATCTGATTTCTTATGTATTAGGCATAAAGAATCCTAAAGCTTGTGTTAAATTGATTATCCAAAATAAAAATAAAACATATGAGAAATTTGTAAGTCATTAAATCATGCCCTTGCATGATCTAGTCTCTTAAGGAGTGTGTTTAAGGACATAGTCTCATTCTAAATAAATAACAATCTTGCTATCTTGCATAAACATATTACTTGCCTATATATTTTAAAATAGAGGAGTTAGTCCACCCGTGGTTGTAAGTCCAACAATGGATGGTTTATCCTCTCTTATGGAGGTAAACTAAATACCCATTTTTCACCTTTTAGTCGTGCTTTTGGCCTCACCAAAGCTCCTAGATTTAAATTAGGTCTTACTTCTTATGCTATGAGCATAAACCCTCACCTCTTAGGCATTTTTGTGACCTTGAATCATGGAATTATAAGCCCTAGCATTCTAATAAAAATTCAATTCAAACAAATTAATTCAATTTCAAAAATATAAAGCCCAACCATAAGGTAGTTTGGGATGCTTACTAGACTTTCTAGTATCTTAAGCATCCCTTACTTATTTTTATTTGGCTTCAATGATAACTCCCTTCTCTTGATTGATCCAAGTTAAATTTATAAAAATAAACCAATCAATTGATAGTCTTACCTTTTCAAAATCTTTGGAGACAACAATCATTTATCTTAATCAAGAATATTCTTATGAAATTTCATTCCTTAGGATGAAATTAACTATGGGGGCTTACCCCTATAAGGAACTTAACGAACCCAATTTAAAATAAACCCTATTTTATTTTTTCATATACAGTAGGAGAAGAATCTCTGGTATATTTTGAAGACCCATAATCCATAGGAGTACTTATTGAGGTGATTAGGTCCATTGTAGGGTGGTGACTTCTATCTCTCGATATAGTACACCTTTTCTCAATGACGTACCCAATCACCCTAATAAAAATATCTGTAGATCTGCGTGGTGTCCTAACAAGGCATATTTTATATATCTCTATTTTCATTCATCCTATTTTCCCAAAAAAGAAAAGGGAGATAGATGAAGGCGGAGATGCATGGAATAAATTTTCACCATAGCATTAATCAAGATAATTAAAAGATTTAAAAACACCTTAGCTAAATTTTGTATGTCTCACATCATACATATCATCTTGAATCACTCTTGTAAAATGAGGGCCTCCATCCTTACACATATAGGGATCACTTGACCAATGAGAGCAACCCCTACCGATGGAGCTTCACCCTCTTCTCTTTTGATTTAGCTTATAACTCATTTAAACATGCATTTAGAAATACAAAAATCCTAGGGCCTTTATCAAAATGAAGAGTCAAAAATTAAATAAAAATTGAAAATATTTGCATTAGACTAACTCATTGCTCATACCACTCATGCTCTAGTCTCTCAGGGAGTGGGTTTAAGGACTTTAGTTTTCTAAATAATAACAACCCAACTATCTTGAATCATGACCTATATGGTTTTAAAGCATGAGAAGTTAATTGCCACTCTGCTTATAAATCCCAATGTGGTTTACTCTCTCTTGTGGGGATAAATCATATACTCATCTTTGTTTAGATTTAGGTAGCGCTTGTCTTATGCCAAAGCTACTTAGATTTAGGATCTAAAGTAGCTATTTTCTTCGAGCTACAAGCATAAATTCTCACCTCTTAGGCACTTCCACAATCTTGTATTATTGGATTATAAGCCCTAACAATCTAATAAAATTCAAATCAAATAAATAATTCTCTTCAATTTTAAACATATAAAGCCCAACCATAGGATATATTAAAATGTTCACTAGGTTTCCTAGTATCATGAGTATTCTCTACTCTTCTCCTTTGGCTTCAATAATAACTCCCTCCTTTTTGATCTATTCCGATTGATTTTGTAAATATATCTAATTTATTGATAGTCTTACCCTTGAAATATTTGGAGAAAATAATTGCCTAATTTAATTGAGAGTATTCCTAAGAAATTCACTTTCATTAAGATGTAATTAACTATGGGGGCTTGCCCCCATAGAAAACTTTAGAATCTCGTTTAATATAAACCCTATTTTATTCATCCATGTAAAGCAAGAGAAAAATCTCTGGTACATTCAAAGACCTATCATGCCTAAGGAGTCCTCATTAGATGATTAGGTCCATTGAACGGTGATGTCTCTATCTTTCGAGATAGTACTTCATACCTCAATGTTATACTCGATCACTTCAATGAGTACCCTCACCGCAGGTGTCCCCCATACATCTCAAAAAATAAACATCAGATTTTTGCACTCAGGGATAGGTTCTCTCCATCTCTAGTAGATAATTATTATCTCTAATGATCAATAGCGAACTTATATTTTATATAAGCCCAAGACTATCTTTCTTTCTATTGGCACTTAACCTATTTCATCCTTCAGCAAAGCTAGCCAACATCCTTTAGGTTTTAAGACCTCATTCCATGTAGGTCTTGAAACCTCTATTAGGTTCCCCAATATGTTAGAAATAAATTAACTAATGAAAGGAGATGACTAAAATTAGAACCTCCTTACCACTAGCTTGGTGACGCAAGGTTCATCCCATATTTAATAAAATTCTAATAAAATTTAAACTAAATAAATGAAGTCAAATTTACAAAATCATAAAATTTTCAAAAGCAATTTTTAAAATAAAATCATGCACCTCGCATCATATAAAATTTGGAAAATATAAGATTTTCAAACCTCTTTTCAAAATAATAAAAATAATCAAACCTCATTTAACATACTTAAATTTGTTAAACGGGGATTGCTTTTTTAAACAAAAATAAATCATTAAAGTCCTTTCATTTCAAAATGAAATTTTTCAAAAGCACATTTTCAAAATGAAATCAAACCACCAAACTCCATTTAACATGACCATACTTGTTAAATTAGAGTTTCCTTTTTAAACTAAAATTAAGATATGATTGAACTCCATTTAACACATTCATATGTTGTTAAATAAAAGTTCCCCTTTTGCAAACTAAAATCAAAATATGAACTTCAATTAATATACCCAAATTTAGTAAGTGATGATTCCCTTTTTTCAAAACAAAATCAAGATAAGCAAAGCATAATTGAATTCCATTTAACATACCCACATTTGTTAAATGAGAATTCCACTTTCAAAAATCAATTTAAAACTAAAATGTCTAACACACACTTTTGAATTCATTTAACATACCATATTTGTTATATGAGAATCCAATCCCCAAAATCAAAACAAATCCACATATAAAAATAAATAAACAAACACATCAGTAAGTTTCATCCTAACATACCCATATTTGTTTAGCTTGGAACTCACTTCCAGGACATCAAAATATAAACACATTTTAACTCTATTTGACATACCATATTTGTCAAATAAGAGTTCCCCGTCTTTTCCAAAGAGGAATCAAATCAACACAAATCAAACACACTTGGCTCCTACTTAACATACCAAATTTGTTAAGTAAGAGCCTCATTTTCAAATCAAAACAAATCAAACACACTTGGCTCCTACTTAACATACCAAATTTGTTAAGTAAGAGCCTCATTTTGAATCAACACATATCAAACACACTTAGCTCCTACTTAACATACTGAATTTGTTAAGTAAGAGCCTCATAATCAAATCAAATCAACACATACCCAAACAACAATAAATATATCAATCATATTTGGCCTCTACTTAATATACCAAATTTGTTAAGTGCCCCACTTTTAAATCCAATCAACATATATCACACACATAACAAACAATCATCATAAACGAAGATGTTTTCAAAAAATTTTTAAACAAATAATTGAAAACCTTTTAGCATACCAATTTTGCTAAGTAAAGATTTTCTAAATCAAATCTTCAAACAAAACATACATCATATATTCAAAATAAATTTTCAAACAAAACATACAATACATATATATCTCTAAAGTCTCTACAAATATTTGAACCCCACTCAACCTACTTAAATTGGTTGAGTATGTGTTCTAAATCAAAATCATATATGGCAAAGTCTCTCCTCATATGTCAAAAATTTCTCCAAAAATTCAATGAACCCCACTTAGCATACCTAAATTTGTTAAGTGTGGATTCAAATTCCAAGTCCAATCTAGGAGTCAATGATTGAAGACAAATATCAAAGCAAGGGGTCAGACTCCGTTATGTTTCAACAAATGCAATGATTCTAGCACAGTCAATCTTTTTAGCCTTTAGTTAGTCAGTTAGGATGTCTTCCATCAAGTTCATCTTCTCCATCCCATCTGGTGTGGATTTGGCCTTGGATCCAGCCATAGACACCTCGACTACCACCCATCTTATTTAGTTTGGCCAAGGTTTTGAGGAAATCCAAATCACTTATGAGGGGCTAGCCCTCACGATTGTTAGTAGGGAGGAGGTGGCGAGAAAGATGTCACTCATCCACTTTGACATTCTATCTGACTCCGAGTTCCCCTCACTGAAGAGGAAGGCTATCATGGTTCACACCGATGTCGTGTCAATACCAAATGCTTCAAGCAGTCATGCCCATAGCTACAAGAGCTACTACCTCCACTTTGGTCACCCCAAAATGGAAGGCTATCTTGGCTTCTGAGATAGTCCCCCCTACCTTCGAGGTAAATTCTAACTCTCACTATGGTTTGCTCACCCACACCCAACGCTACAACAAAAATAGAAAGATCAAGCGGGATCATGAGCGAGCAGCCAGGGAGTTAGATGCTACCTCCCACATCACTAAGGAGGGTTCTCCTCATGAGACCTATCTACTTTTGAGTGGAAGTAGGTTTCACTCCCTCTCAGCCTCAAATGGAGAGGAGGACTGTAAGAGGATCGATGCATCACCTCCACCTCTAGCACACCATGAGGTACCAACTAGGGAGCGTAGGAGGCCCTATGTTGGTCTTAGACTATTCTTTGCCGTTGGAGAGCCATGGACATCGTGGAGCATTAACTGAGGACCATTATTCCTAGGAGTGTCAATGACCAGATCCATAGAGAGAGAGTCACCAAGGCATGAGTATCAATCCAAGCGGGCAAGAGGGAGAAACAAAGGTATGCTAGGAAATCGGCAGCCTCCGCCCTGGTGGATTTCCCTTATCATTGCCCTATCAGGGCCAATCATTCAGACAATATTATTATCACAGGCACAATCTGATGCAGGAGGAGATCTCTAATTAAGAGGCAATTGATGCCGTTACCATCACATCGCTCCACTCACCACCCACCATCACCCATTCAGCTTACAGCATCTACCACCCCCACTATGATTCAGAAGCCCCCATTCAAGGAAAGACCATCCCCATTGGTGATCCAGCTACGACCTAAGGATCCTGCTCCATCCATTCCACTTGTTGAGGTGAGATGAGCTCCCACTGATCTTCTACCTCACCTGGTTGGAAGGAGTGGCACCAAGAGTGGTCCACCTCCACACAGATGAGGTAGAGAGGGGAGGGGAAATGACATAGTCCCATGTTAGCTGAGCCTTCAGAGTGCACTGCCAAAGACAGCATTCAAAGATATTGAGAAAGCATATTAGTCGACATCCAATCATTCTCGTAGAGTCGCAGATAGATGCTTCTTAGATGACATCATACTATTGAAGAAGATTGTTGGTGATGATTCAAATTAGGAGGAGGATAGAATCACTTCAATCCTAACAAGGATGACATGTTGGACGATACAGCTGAGGTCCACATGGTCACAACATGGGGTCACAGGGATCAGCTGTGAAGGTATCATGCTCAAGGAAGGTGACACTTCTCACTCAACGTAGCACCTCCTCCACTAGCTCAGGCTGAAGGATGAACATATTAATAGGATGGAGAAGAAAGTTAAGGAGTTGATGGTAGTGATCTTAGCATTGTAGAACTCAACCCTAATTTTGCAGCCTTCTCCTAAGGTAACCGACCTTCCAGAGTTGGTTCATACTTTAGATCATCCTAGGTGCACTCTCGCAGAGCATGATACTGGTAGCTTGCATAAGAAGGTCATAGATAGCACTTTCATGCATGAGAAGGACATCAACATATGGTAGAGCACCAAGTGAGGGAAGCATTGGCACAAGCTAGGGGGAGCTCATCCATTCCAAAGGGTAGACCATACCCAGAGGAGTTTGATGTAGTTCAATACCCCAAGGGTTTTGTGCTGCCTTCCTTCAAGATCTTTGATGGCGAGAACTGATCATCATATTGCACATTTAAGGTTGTTGCAACATGGTGGGATGCGCCCTATTCGTGACTTTTAGCTGTAGGGTTGCATTTGATTGGTACACTGAATTGCCCAACAGTTCGGTGAGGACTTTCAATGAGTTGGAGCACCTCTTCGTTAAGAGGTTTATTAGAGCTCAACAAAGAGTGATTGTAGGCGACCTCATTGTAGTGAAGAAAATTCTCAATGGGTCCCTTATCGATTATATTCTCAGGTGGCACAACTTGAGCATGAAATATGAGTCACAGCTGTCTGAACAACATGCCATTGAGACTCTTCTCAAGAATATTCATGGCTCAGTCACCTTCATGCTTAAGGGTTTTATCATCAGGACATTTGAGAAACTAATCAACAAGGCAGCTAGCCTACAAGAGGAAGCCAAAAAGTTGCCCTTTCTTGACCAATCATCTCGCCTGCCACCAAAGGTGTTGAAAGAAGCTAGGATAGTTGTGTCAATGGATGAGGGAAGCAAACCAACAGTTCAAGATGAGACCCTGAGCTCAGCAACCTCATTTTTCACCTCCTCTGCCACCACCTTAGCTATCATATCAGCCACTACAATGGCCATTCCCGCCAACCTCAGCCTCTACCCAAGAATGCATCATGTCCATGCTAGCTATCCACCTACTGCATAATTGAATAAGTCATATTCATTCAAGAGGGAGGTAGTAGGAAAATCTTTAAGAATCTCTTAAAGAAACCTAACTTTCAGTTACCATAGCCCAAGAGGCAGAGGAAGTGGACAAAAGTAATGATCCTAACTATTGCCCTTACCACTGCATGATTAATCATGTCTCAGAGGATTTTATCATTTTTAAGGACTAGCTTGAGCATAGCTATAAGGCAGGAGCTGTAGTTATCCCCAAGGAATACTTATTAGAACAACCATCTATTTTTATTAGGGTAATTGTTGGGGATACATGCGATCCTCTTAAGACAAATGAAGATTGGGATATTACCTTATCCTAAACCTCTAAAAAAGTTATTTCTAAGATCAAAAAACTCTCTTTACAGGTGCTTGAGGCAGCTCAAATCTTCAACATCAAGGAAGGTTTACAAGTTGGCAAAGACAACTTGAAGAAGGTGACATCCCAACAGCAGCAACTCACCACACTTGCCCGGGATAGTCCAGTAACGCAACCACCATCCGAGTCCAAAGACTCATCCATCGTTGCCTACTTCTTCCTCCACTAGCTCCTCCTCTATCAACAAGAGCATTGTATTAGCGGACAAGGCATTAAATCCCTTAATCTGCTTACTTTATTAGATTTCTATCATGTATCTCCACCCAAAAAGAAATCAATGAAGAAAGTAAATTTTACTTATATCTTGTATACTTCTAATACTCTCAATTTTATTCATGTTGAAAACTCTCCAAGTTTAGAAAATAATAATAGCTTTAGTAATTATGATCCACTCTCTTATGATTCAAAATCAAACTTTCCTTTTCTGAATCAATCAGGTTCACCTCTTCAGATTGACTTGGAGTCAACCGACTCCAAGGATCCTATAAGAGAAGCTATAAGTATGCTTGATGAGAAGGTGGAACTTTTCACAAGTTCATCATTCCAAGAAGTCATTAAAGATAACTGTAGAGTGGCAAAGTTCTACCTCCTAGGGTAGCACCTCAAGATAAAAGTAAACAAGTCATTGGTTCCAGTGAGCAGATAGCCCCTCCACAGGATGCTCCACCCATGGATATGCTTGTGGAGGACTATGTCAGAGTTGATTATAACATCCTAGTGCATCTTAGAAAGTTGTCATCAAAGTTAAGCATATATGACGCCTTGTCTTATCCAAAGAGATGAAGGAATCTCTAATCAAGGCTCTACTTAATCCAGAGATATACTTAGCCCAGTCGACTGCTACTGAAGAGGAGGCACAACACTCAAAGGATATTCTAGGAGTTATATTCAATGATGAAGACCTACTTCTAGGGACAACCGAGCACAACTGCCCATTTTACATTATAGTGGATGTTGGCTGATAAAGGCTATCAAGAGTTTTGGCTGACCGTGTGCATCATTATGAGTCTAAGAACCCTTGCCTACTTGAGGATCGACATATTCAAACTCTAAAAAGAGAGGACGATGTTGAAAGGATTCAATCAACAAGGTGATAGGGCCTTAGGCTTTATGGTGTTGCCACTAGAGATAGATGATTGGAAGACTGAAGCTAAGTTTTACATAATTGACATGGATAGCTCTTTCAATGCTTTGCTTGGGAGGCTGTGGATACAAAAAAAATAATACAGTTCCATCCTCTCTACATCAGTGGATGAAGTTCATGAGAGGTGGGATTGAGTATTGGGTCAAAGGAGATCTCAAACTATTCATAGTTCGTAAGGTTGGGACATATGAAGATGCAGCCTATTTCCTTCCCCAAAATCATCAAGTCCGTTCTCATGAACTTATTCAAGATCCCCATGAGGGAAAAAAAGAAAGAAAATAAAAATAAAAATAAATAAAAAAGGAAAGAAAAAAAGAACTAGGAAAAGAAAATAAAAGAGAACAAGAAATGGACTCAGGGGAAGACATAGAGCCCGGCATTAGATTCCACCCATAGTTCTTTACTCCATTCAAACATGGATGGGTGATGACCCACCTCCAGGAAGAGGTGAGATAGTTCAAAGGTAGCCTGAAGGAAAGTCTCCCATTAGCCACCCAATAGAGGTATGAACCACCACTGAGTACACATCCATTCACAGACATAGAATCTAGTTTAGGATGAGTTTTATGTGAACACCAGCCTCTTCTAAGATCCCTTTCAAGGTGACACTTGAGTAGGACAGTGATGAAGAACGAGCTCCAAGGCAAAGCATAAATGTATCCAAGTCTGCATGTGAAATAGTCAGGAATCAGTTGGGAACCTTAGCTTTAACCTCACTTTCTTAACAAATAGTTGAGGGTTTGGTAGTTAAGGAAGCCCCTAAGTCATCCATAAATGTGAAGACTCTGAGGTTCTTTCTAGGAGCATCATCCTTATGGTAAGAAGTTGATGTAGAACTTGAGGATGATTCATATAAAGATTTAATAGAATTATTTTTTGATTGGTACTCGCCATGTATTCTAAACTTAGCAAAGAAAGGGTTAATCCCACATACTTAGTCAAAGCACAGGACAAAATATTTTGAAGAATATGGAAGCATGAATGCAAAAGCTCTCAATCAAGACTAAGTCTAGGATTCGGTATAGTGGGTCCAATCGATGATGACGACAACTACTTAGTCATCACAAATCATTTGGAACCTGATAGTTATTTTCAAATCATGCTGACTCATATGAGGAGGTGTGTTTAGAAACTTCAAATTCTCTCAATAATCTTAAAGTCAGAGATGTACCACCAGAGTTTGAAGAGGTGATTAGATCAACCATCGACAAGCTCAAAGAAATTAACTTAGGAATTGAAGATAATCCACGTCTGATCTACATCAGTTCTTTATTGAATAATACTAAAACTAATGAATTAGTTAGGCTATTGATTGAGTTTAAAGATTACTTCATATAGAGTTATGAAGAGACACTCAGTTTATCTCCTGATGAAGTAGTCCACAAACTAGCAATAGAGCCTAGTGCTAACCCTATCAAGAAAGCTCCTAGATGCATGTGATTTGACATTGAACAGTAGGTCATTTCTAAAATCAAGAAACTGATCAATGTTGGCTTTATTAGGGAAGAAAAATATCCTACCTCGTTGGTCAGTGTCATTCTAGTTAAGAAGAATGGCCAAATTAGCATTTGCATCGATTTTAGGGATCTAAATAAGGTGTGTCCAAAAGATGAATTTCCACTGTCGATACCAAAACTAATGGTGGACATTGTCTCATCTCATGTAGTCTTTTCTTTCACGAATGGATCATCTGGATATAACCAAATAAAGTTGGCCCCTGATGATGAAAGAAGCATTACTTTTTGAACCCCAGTTAGAAATTTTACTATAAGGTCATGTCTTTTGGCCTTAAAAATGTTGGTGTTACATACCAGGGGGCCATGACACGAATCTTTGATAAACTCATTCATCATCAAGTCCAGTATTATATTGATGATCTTATGATCAAAAGAACAGAAAAGGAAGACTATCTCTTTGACTTGAGAGTAGTTTTCAAATAATTAAGATACTTTTACCTTTAAATGAATTTCTTGAAGTATGCATTCAAAGTAGCTTCAAAAAAATTCCTTGGGTTTGTTGTCCGACACAAGGGAATTGAAATCAATCCGGAGAAGATCAAGGTGATACTAGAAATGCCACCCCCTAAAAGTCTAACAAAACTCAAATCATTCCAAGGGCGATTAGCGTATTTAAGATGCTTCATATCCAACCTATTAGGAAGATGCCAGCCATTCTAAGCACTTGTCAAAAAGGATGTCAAGTTCAAGTGGGATGACAAGTGCTAGCATGCCTTCAAAGACATTAAGCACTACCTGTTGATGCTGCCACTTCTAGCAGCCATTATCCTGGGCAAGGCATTGATACTATATATTGCTGCATTAGATGACTCCCTTGGCTCTTTGTTAACCTAAGCCAAAGATGAAGGAAAAGAGAATGCACCTACTTCCTCATCCATCGTCTAATCCTTGCTCAGGCAAACTACCCACCTATTGAAAAGCATTGCCTAGCTTTAATCTTCACATCCCAAAAGCTACAGCATTACATGCTCTTTTATAAGGTGAACTTGATCTCTAGGATCAACCCACTGTAATATCTCATGATATTTCCAACACTATCTAGACGATTGGTGTGTTGGTCCATGATTTTGTCATAATTTGATAATACTTTCGTGCCCCTCCGTGCGGTACAAGGATAAGCACTAGTGAATTTCTTAGCAGTACACCCACTTCCTGTCAACTCCCTTTTTAGTGATGACATTCACGATGAACAAATGATGAACTTAGGGGACACTAGAATTCACCATTAGGAGATGTATTTTGATGGTGCAACTTTCTCTCAAAGAGGAGAAGAACCATGATCTACTATCCAAGAAATGGCAGGGGTAGGAATAGTTCTCCTAACTCTCGATCATAATGTGATGAGATTCTCATATCATCTGTCCAATCCATGCACCAACAATGAAGCTGAGTATAAGGCTCTGATTGCCAATCTAGAATTAGTGTTACTCTAAGCATCCAGAATATCAATGTCTTTGGTAATTCTCAGTTAGTTTTCAATCAAATCGTTGAGTCCTACAAGATTCTAAAGGCCAAACTGCATCACTACCATAAGTACACTACAGAGTTATTGGACCAAATTTAGGAGGTTACCATTTATAAGATTCCTCAAGGAGAAAATGTCATGGAAGATGCTTTAGCCATGCTACCAAGGAGTTAGCATGTCTGAAAGATGAGTCCATACTAATAAGAGTCCAAAATAGACAAGTCTTTTCCCTTATTGACGTTGAACTCATCAAGAGATTTTCTCTTGAAGGGGAGGTTGTCATTGCCAAAAAGAATGACGAGTCAAATTAGAGACAACCATTCATAGATTATCTAAATATAGGAAAACTACCTCAAGAGAAGTCCTTAGAACTTCAGGTGAAATAGAGAGCACTTTCCTATGCTCTCATGGATAACACCTTATACCGATGATCTTTCGATCATATGTGTTACGTTATTTAGAAAAATATGAAGCACATAAGATCATGACTGAGGTACACTCAGGTTTATGTAGAGCACATCAATCTAGTCCGAAGATGAAAGCCAAGATCAAGAGACTAAGATACTACTAGTCTCGATCACAGATCGCATGGATGTAGCAAGGCGATGCCACCAATGTCAGTTCATGTTGTGGTCCTACACCAGCCACCTAACATTCTACACCCTACCTTAGCCTCATTTCCATTTGAGTGTTGGGGTACCGACATAATGGGTATGATCGATCCTCCTTCTTCCAAGGGTCATCAGTCCATTCTAACTCCCACCGATAACTTTTTCAAGTGGGTGGAGGAAATCCCACTCAGAGAGGTCATAGCTCAGCATGTGCTCTAGTTTTTCAAGAATCATATCGTATATAGGTTCGGGGTGCCTCGATAAATTATATCCAATAATGGTACTGCATTCAAGAGTACCAAAATCAACAGCTTTGCCCAGAGACACAACATAGATTGGAGATATTCCATCATCTACTACCCGAGAGAAAATGGCTTAGTAGAAGCCTTCAACTAAACTCTCATCTGGATATTAAAGAAGACACTTAGTGACAACGAGCAACAGTGGCATGAGCAGTTAGTTGAAGCCTTGTGTGCTTACAGCATCACATACAGAACTCCAACTCGATCTACACCTTTCTCCTTAGTGTATGGGACCGAAGTCATTTTGCCATTAGAAGTCCAACTCTCATCACTAAGGATAGTTATGGGAAGCAAGATCATAGATAGAATAGATGCTAGTCAGAGGGGAAAGACAGAAGGATTAAAGAAAGCTGATACCATATTCAAGTTGGTAAGAGAGAGCTTTCAAGTAAGAGATTATTATTGCCCATCAAGATGGGAGGCAAGTTTGAACCCACTTGGGAAGGCCCTTTTTCCATGGAGAAGACCTACCAAGGACAATCTTATCAACTCATAAATCATAGGGGAGAGCGTACGATGCTTCTAATCAATGGGCTCTACCTAAAGAAATGTTATCTATAAATCTATTTCAAAATAATTATTAATGAAAATTTTCATCTCAAATCCCATTTCTTCCATTTTAAAAACATCTTTGCTTGCAAATCCACCACGATGTGTTTAGGGTAGGTATAAGTGTTGGTGTTTTCTCTGAAATAGAGAAAAGAAATGACACCACATAGAGTTTAGGAATATTTTATTTAGATGACCAAATACGGCATTGAGGAATAAACATATTATCTCGAAAGATAAACATGCTCTCCTATAATGGATTTGATCATTTCAACAAAAGATTCCTAAGGCTAATGGGTCTTTCGTGTACCAGAGTATTTTCTCCTGAACTATATGGAAAAGTAAAACAGGGTTTATTTTATCCTGGGATCATGGTTCTTTATAAAGTCTATTTACTATACATCACATCTTAAGAAGGGTCTCTTCAAGAATACTCTTGATTAAGTGGTCGTTTGGTTGCCCATTTAGAATGCGTAAAAGGATTACTTTATATTTGTTTGGTTGAGAGCTTTACAAATTCATGACTTTGCTTTTTTTGGTTGACAAAATGTAATGTAAAGTAAATTGAAGGTTTTGACATACAAGGAGGTGACAGGCGGGCTACGGCAAGGGATCGGCGGATCGCGGCCGGCCATCGGCGCATGCATGGTGACCAGGCTACGGGGCGACGAATCGGGGCCGGTGAGCGGGCAATGATGGTGGGTGACGGCCGGTATACAACCGCATCACTTTATTGATTGTATTTGAATTACCAAATCTGGCGAATTCTAAATACACGCAAACTAGCCTTTCTGGTGTATTTAAAATGCATTACATTACACTGAAATTTTACTTTACTTGCAACCAAATGCTTGAAATGTTCAAAAGCGTGCATTTGGAATGCAGTGCATTCCAAATGCAAGCAACCAAACAACCCCTAAAGAAATAAGTGGTTAATCCTAAAGACTACTAAGGTAGCTTTCAAAGGATTGATTTTTGGAAAATTCAATTGGGAGAGGTCCAAATTAGAGAGAGTTATTTTTAAGAGTCAAATGGGAAAGAGTAAGAAATGTCTATTGATACTGAGATGCCTAGTAGATATTTCATATATTCTATGATTGGGCTTCAAATTTAGGATTTAATTTTAGATTATCATTTTCTTATAAATCTTGGCTTAGATTCTAGCAAGATACATATAAATGCTAGGGTTGAAGACTTATTCCTAAAAGGATGCTTCGTAACCTAGTCTATAGGTGCTTACACATTTTAGATGCTCGACCTAATCGGGAATCATTGGTCATTCTCCTCACTTAAGGGAACTAACCTATCTCTGACTCTTCTAGACTTACAACCCACGGAGAAGGTCGCCTGATAACACCACCTAAGCCATTTTAAAACCATGAGGCTAAGCCATATGAATGCAAGATGGCCGAGCTATTGCATTTTTAGAAAAGAAATCTATAAACCTAGACTTACTCCTTAACCCCTAAGATCATGTAGGGTATGAAGATGCATCTAATTAATGCATATTTTTCAGATTTTTATAATTTTTGACTCAGAATTCATTTATTCCATAGGAATACAATTTATGCCTAATGCATGCATTTAGAAAGTGATTATGGGCCAAATTAGAATAGAAGAAGGTGTACTTCCCTCATAGGCTCTCAAAGGTCAAGCCGAGGTCCTCTGGCAAAGATTGAAGTCCTTCATTAATCAAGAGTGAAATAATATGATTATGCATGATGTTGAAACATCTAGCTAAGGGGTTGCTACATATTTTATCTTGCTTTAATGCCTAGGCTTTTATATGAAGATTATGAGTTGT
This sequence comes from Cymbidium sinense, assembly GCA_021442155.1. NCBI lineage: Eukaryota > Viridiplantae > Streptophyta > Magnoliopsida > Asparagales > Orchidaceae > Cymbidium > Cymbidium sinense. The sequence goes on from CM038224.1 coordinate 37,754,404, forward strand.
GTTTATTTTTATGTTTCAATTGATTTAGTTAGATAGAAAATTTAGTTCATCCTATGAGCCTACGTCCAGGAATTCATCACAGCATAAACACAACACAGAAAGAAACCTAGAAAAAGTATGTTGTTTCTATTGCGCATCCAAAAACAAATCAAGCCAAAGTAAATTATATAAGAAAAAGGCCAATGCAGACTATGTACACTAAGAAAGAAAAATTGTGGAGTTCTCTTTTACAACCACCTAACTACAAGTTTAGATCTATGGGTCTCCTTTCCAAGAAAGTCTCCTTCTTTAGGGACATCCATTGGGCTCCACAGGGGACCACCGCACCATCTCCCAGTTGGGACAGCTCCTGCTAACCCTAGACCCCATAGATCCTTACCTAATTCGAAGCTCAAATTTACATTTAAAATTCAAAAAAGAAATCCTAAACCCTATAAAATAGATGTTAGGAAATACACATATCACTCGAAGTAGTTTAAATTTCATAAACATATGGGCTTAGCATTAGTTACTTGCCAAGACCACCTGTCCTATGGACTATATTAAGGGATTTTCAACACATTGATTCGTTGGACGATTGACCTTGCAATTGATCCTAGAGCTTCGTATGCTTGAACTGAGCTTGCTTGCCAAAGGAATTAGGTTAACTCCTTAAGGATTGCTCCCTAGGCCAACCCTTGAATGCTATTTTCAATTTTGATGGTTTGTAGTGATTAAAGACACTTGAGGGGAGGGGTAAAGTTCATTTTGGTTTGGTTTTTATGTGTGAAGGTGTGTGTGTGTTCAAATCTCCTTGGGGAAGTCTCTCTATGGGTTTTCCAATATGGCTGAAAGCTATATTGCTCTTTCCTAGCTATTCCTTGGTCAGTTTTTCTAATGAAGGACCTTGGAAGCTAGCTATTGCACTCCTTCTCCATCCCATAGTTTTCTTATGTGAAGAGGTGGGAAGAAGGGAGAAGGAATTTAACTTCTCCAATTCCTTTGCTAGCATTAGTTTTCCTTATTTGGATTTTAATAATGAGAAGTCTAAGTAGCTTGATTAGGGATGTAAACCTTCATTAGAAGGGTTTAAGGAAGTGTCACCCCATCCCATGTGATTTGGTTGGAAGTGGTTTGATATTTTCTTATCTCTTTTGTCTTGCTTAACTCACTTAACCCAAATTAGGTTAAGTGAATTAAACATAATTTCTTATGGGTCAAATGACCCATTTGACCCAACTACACCAAATAGGGAGTTAGGTTATGTCCCATCACCATCCCCATATGATTTAGGACAATCAATTTAGAGTTATTTTGATTTTTCTTGAATTTGAGTTCAATGTGGCTTATTTAGGTTATTTTGATTTAAGGGATTTAATTTACCTAATCTAGGCCTCCATGGACTCAAATTCTTTTGTTATTGTGATCACACATATTCATTTGATTATTTAAAATATTTTGGTGATTTAATTTAGTCAAATTTAGTGGTTGACTTTTTTGACCAAGTGGCCCACTTAAGTCAATTCTAGGTTGACTAGAGTTGACTTTAGGTTTGACTTTGAATTTTCATTTTATTTGCATTGATTAACTTGATTAATTTATGTTGGATGTTTGATTTGGTTTGCATCAAACCAAGTAGATTGGATTTAGCTCAAATTGCATTTCCAAGTTACTAAGCATAGTAACTTGAATAGGAATTAGAAATCCTATTTGAACTTGAGATCTTCTCGCTAAATGAACTCTTCCAAAAATGAGGTCAACAGTAAGGAACCCGAGCGGCATCCTAACCTTTATCAATGCAACACAAACACAAACTACACATATCCACAAATAAAACAAACACATATTTTTTTTCTCAGGCTACTTTGATGTGGGATAAAGCCCCCTCTAGCACTCACTCATCAGCTGCTCTAGGTCAGGCTGACATGCTACCCTGCTAGTGTGTCACCCTAGTGGTTCCTTATTAGGAGGATGTAAATCTATATGCTTTCTCCCAGACTTGACCATTTTAAACCAACAAGCGCCTTGTTAGTTTGGTAGGCCTTATTGTGCTGCCGGTAAGCTACCACATGTTGACTTTGTTTAAGAGGATGTAAGTCTACATGTTTTCTTCTTGAACTAGCCATCATACACTGACTGGGTCGAGTATATTTAAGGCTTAGGGTAAGTCCCCCAGTGGCTCCTTTCCTCTTGACTACTTCATGTCTGGGTCAGCCCTCTGGGACTCCCGCTAAGATTCACCATAGTCGATAGCATATGTCCACATGACAGACTATCCCGATGATCATTTCTGTCTGAGAAGATGTAAGTCTACAAGCCTTCTTCTCAGATTGATTGTCGAACATCGATGGGCACCTGAGGTTGGTTGGTCCTCATTATGCTGACAAAGACCCACCCGATGGATACACCACTCATGGTAGATGTAAGTCAACATATTTTCTTCTTGAGTTCGCCACCGTACACCTATAGTCTTTTTTTATAGGGTCCAAGATATTTCCCTTAGTGGAACCTCCCTTGTGATTGGACAATCCCAAGGGCGGTGTCACATCCTTTATGACCCCATTTAAACACTACTTGGGTTACTCTTGGATTGGACAATCCCACTTTCTTAGTAGCCACCCCTATGGTTGGAGAATCCATCTTGTGGATATGCAGATTCTCCCTTGGTCCAAGAAGTCCAGATAGACATGATATAATCCCCTCGTCATCCCTTACACACCAATAGGTCCACACAAACATATAATATATATATATATATATATATATATATATATATATATATATATATATATATATATATATATATATATATATATATATATATATATATATATATATATATATATATATATATATATATATATTCAAGGAGAGGACGCCTAGAGATACCATTTCCAAAGCAGCATCTTATCTTTACTCGAAACTCCCTATGAATCTCACTACTTGAGTTGAGATAAGTCCCAGCAAGACTCTCTCAGTAGTCTCCCTTAAGTCTGGTTTGACTTGTTGTGCCACCAACAGGACACCTCGGTAGTCCTCTTTGCTTTGGAAGATGTAAGTCTACTATGCATTCTTTCCAGAACAACCGTTACACACTGACGGACAGTCCTAGATTGGGTTCAATTTGCTGTGCTACCATCAAATCACCCCAATGGTTGCTCCCCACTCTAGAAGATGTAAGTCTATACGCTTTCTTCCTGGCACAGCCGTTGCACACTAAAATTCACCACTTAGGTTGGTTAGCTCTACCCCGCGATAGGTAGACTATCCTTTTTGGATTTATAAATCTGAGATAGGCCAAGGCCAATATGGCCCCTTCTCAGTGGATCCATCGCATAACCTTGGCTAATTTTGAGTTGAGATAAGTCCCTGGTGGCACTCTCTCAATAGTCACCCTTAGCTTAGATAGTCCTACCTTGTGGCTGGAGGACTGTCCCTTGGGATTTATAAATTTAAGATAGGTCAAGGCTGATATAGCCCCTTCATAGTGGATCTGTCGCACACCGACAGGGTCCATAAACTAAACCAAACTATTATCCCTAGTGGATACATCCCTAAATGAATCCGTGAAATCAAACTCATATGCTCTTGTCCCTAGCGAATAGCCTAAACCTGCTTCTCTAGTAGAAGGTTCACATTTCTTATCCCAGCAGATATGCCCTCAATTCAAAATTATCATCCCTAGTGGAGCCCCAAATCATAACAATCAAGCAAATCAAATCAAACTCTTATCCCTAGCGGATACATCCCCAAACAATCTAACCAACTCCTATCCCCAGCAAATACATTCATGAAACCAAACTCATATAACCTATACATGCTTCTCTAAGGAATATTCATACACCCATCTCTAGCAGATTATAAATTATAATCCCCAACAGATCTTCTTTCCCCAAATCATATTTATAATCAAACTCAAATCCTTATCCCCAGTGGATAATTTGAACATGCTTCTTTAATGGAAGGTTCATATACTCAATCCCTTAGCAGATTCCTCCTTCCTCTCTTATGCCCTTGGCATAAGTTGAGTTGTATTACACTAAGATCATGATTCTTTCTACATCTCGGGTTTAGGGATAGATCATTTTCGTTAGTGCCTTTGGATATTATTGATCGTTTGGTCAACGCCAATACGTGTTGTGTGCCTTGTCAATTACACTACACCTATTGGGGTCCTTTTGTTGACCTCACTTTTAGAGTGAGTTCTCAAGTTCCTCATCATATATCTAGGACTCTTATAGACACTAAGGGCTCCTTAGTCCTAAGACACTTATAGTGATCAGGTGACACTTAACCTAAGCTTAGAGACTTAGAAGGGTTAGCCATAGGGGTAGGTCATGCCTTAGGGACTTAGGGAGACTTTCCTATCCTATAGCCTAAACCCAACCTATGCTCACCTTCTCAAACCAAACCTCAAATTTATACCAAATCCAAATCAAATTTCCAAAGTTCATAATCAATTCCAAAATCAAATCCAAGCTCAAAATTCTTCATAAACCTTATGATTGAATTCCATGGCCTTACTCTTAGCTAAGTCCAATTCAATTTGATTCAATGGATCTTCTCCAAGATCAATTCAATACTTCAATCATCTATCAAATCCAAATTGAAACTCAATTCCAAATGATAGAAACCCCAAATCAAATTTAAGCTCCATAAATCCTTATTAAGCCATATGATTCACTCTCATAAACCTTGGCCAAATCTCCACCTAAATCAACCCAAACTTGATTGATCTCTTTATAAATCAATTATTCCATCATTTATATTCACAAATATAAATGAAATATAAACTCAAACGACCAAAACTAAATCAAACCAAACTAAGACCCTTCTTAAGCCATAAATCAATCATATATTCAATTATCTTCCCAAATATAAATGATATATATATATATATATATATATATATATATATATATATATATATATATATATATATATATATATCCAAATGGCCAAAACCAAATCCAAAATCAAACCAAAACCCAATTTATACCCTTTAAGCCAATTTCTTGGACTTAATCAAAACCCATCTAAATCAAGTCAGAATCAATGGATTTTCTCTTGAATCAATCATTCCTTCAATCATCTATCCAAATATAAATGAAAGCTACAATTATCTTGCCAAATTGAAATCAACTCAAGTCAAGCCCAACTTATCTCTTTTGACTTGAAATTTCCAAATGAACCAAAATAGGTCAAATCATGATCTAGCCCAAATTGATTGCAGTTGGATTTATATTTCAATCCTAAACTCATATATAGATCCAACTAAACCTTAATCAAGACAAAACCAAGCCAATTAACCCATTTGGGTCTAGTTGATCTAAAGTGTCCTAAAGAACCCATTTGAACTAAATTCTAATCCAAATTGGATTGAACCGAGCCCATACAAACCTCATGCCATGATCATTAATCATCCTAGGATGATCAATTGTCTTCAATTGGGTCAAACCAAGTCAACTTGGCCATTTGACCAAGTCAACCCTTAGCCCAAATGAAACCTAAACTAGCCAAAACTCACCATGCACCAAATTGATTGCAACCAATGGCTCAAGTTCATTCCAAATTCATTGTTGAACTTGACTAAAGCTCCAACTTGATCAATGAGACCCAACCTAACCCAATTAGCCAACCTAGCCCAAATTGACCTAAAAGGTCACATTAGTCAAAATCCAAATTAAATCTAAATTGATTCAAACCAAAGCCTGCAATCATTTTAAATTAACCAGTTGAACATGAACCAATATCTAACCCAACCCAATTTGGTCAATTTGGTCAATGTGGTCAACTTGACCCATTTAACCCATTTGATTTCAAATGACCTGAAATCAAACCTAGGCTAAATTAATTAAAACCACTTGAACAAAAATTCTTGAAATTATCATTTGAACCTAACCCAAGCCTTGATTTGACCTAATTTGACCAATTGGTCAACCTAACCCAACATGGCCCAAATTGAACCCATAAGATCATATTGAGCCAAAACCCGTGAAACCAACCCATGACCCATTGGAGGCTGATTAAACTTGACCCAAACCCATCTTGGGTCAGCCTAAAGTCAACCCAAAAGCCAAGTGAGTCTAATCCAAGCCATTGCCCATTGGTCAAGCCCTCTTTACACAGGATTTCACCCATAAATGGAAAAGTCCACTCTCCCATCACTTGGCAGCCCTTACTCATCTCATTTTAGGGTTTGACCTAACCTCCTAGCCCACCTTAAGTGGGCTAAGACTTACTTTGGACCAAAGGGAGGTGAGTTAACTCACCTCCCTTACAAATCGACCACCCCAATGGATCCAACCAAAGAGATCAGGCCATATCAAGCTTTGAGCCACCCCCTTTGGTCCCATTGATCAAGTACCATTCTTGGCCAATCAAGCGATCCACTTAGAACCAATCTAATTGCTGCTCAACATGGCCTCATCTCTACTAAACAAAGCTTCCTCAAGTGTGTGAATCACCAGTCTTAGCTTCAGTGAGGTATTCTCTATGAAACTGAGCTTTAGCTTAAAATGGGTTGGTCTTTAGTGAAGGAAAGTTGCATGTGAGCCGATCCTAGTCGTTGGATCTTTGTGGATCCCTCGCATGAAGGTGTGGGGTTGTTTTGGAGTAAATCCGAGCTCGGGTGAGCTCGGATCGAGTGATCCATGGTGGACGGGCTCCGTCGTTCATCGCTAGTAGGAAGAGAGATCATGGGTCGTCCGTTCCGCATTATTAAAATAAACAATCATGATCAAATCATGCAAGATCTTCCACTTGATCCCTTCTTAGCCACGGATTTGATCGTAGCTGTCCAATCTTAGATTGGTCGGCCACACGAAAGCGCATCCCATCGCCATCCAAGTCATTCACAGATGTGACAACTTAAATATCTAATCCCGTGATGCCACGTGGAAAGCGTGCCGCATCAGCGCGCCATATGGCACTTGCCGGATTAGGCTTAATTAGGGCTAATTAAGTGGATTTTAAGGCTGAAGCTTCAATAATTCATAACTAATTGTAAAAAAAATCTAAAAAATGAAATAAAATCTCATTTTAAAGGTATTTTAGAGGGGAATCCCTTAAAATTATCCTTAATTAATTTTGAACACAAATTTTGACTTAATTAAGGTTTAATTTAAAACTTAATTAACCTAATTACTTCTTAATTAATCATCCAATTGGTTTAAAATTTTTTGAGGTTACCTAGGGGGATGACCTCTATCTCTCCCATTTTTCTTAGAATTTATTGGTTGACTAATTAAGAAAATTGATTGATTAAGCCCTAATTACTTTCTTGCCTTAATTAAGGATTAATTAAGCATATGAACAGCAAATTAACTAATTAATTGGACTCATTTGGCACTAATTAATAGTAGTTTAAGGAATGTGATTGGGGCATTTTTTTTAATCATTTCCCTATGTTTTCTTTACTTTTTAAGAGAAATTAATTAGGGATTAATTAACTAATTAATTACTTAATTAGCTTAATTAAATTTTAAAATGGATCTAATTTTCCTTAATTGATTCATGGGTAAATCTTTAGGTGTTGAATAACCTAAAGAGGTTTCATAAAATTATGGTTAGCTCACATGTGTGAAAAAATCATAAAAGTAATTAAGTTCTTTAAGCTTAATTAATCATTAATTGTGTGTCAATTGTATTAGGCCCTTTCATTTCATAGGACCATTGCTAAGTTACTTTTCAATTCATTTGCATATTACATTGGCTCATAATCATTTGATTAATTACCTTAAGGTAACATAGGTAAGGGTTAATTAATTGATTTAATTCATGTCTTAACTTAATTAATCCATTTAATTACATTGGCTCATAATCATTTAATTAATTTACAAATATGGGATGAGATTAGGATTAGCAAACCTTCCTCTCACTTCCTTTAAATCAAATTAAACATGAAATTAAAAGTGACATTAAGTAGATTTGGTTTGCTTTATGTAATTTTATTTAATATGATTATCCTTAGGAGTTAATTTAATTGAATGAAATCACATGTTTGTGTTTATTTATTCCTCTCCAATCATATTAAATGTTGCATGTCACTTGATTCATGCATTCATCTCTTGCAAAATTAATTAAACTAAATGATTTCCTTTATGTCAAACTTGCATGTGTTGATTTAAATTAATATATGTGTGGCTATTATCACTATTAAATTCAAATCTATTTTTCAAAACATATAAATGAATTATTACATATTCTATGAATGCTAGTTATAAATATATAGGAGATGTATGTCATTATAGCTTAAGTTTATGAAGTGAAGTTTCTTTTTCTTTCATTCATGTATTGATTTATGTAAGTAAGAATCTTAATGGGTATATAGCCTGGACATCCTGGAAATATGAGGGTTTAGTTAGCCCCAAGGAGGTCATTTGATTACCTCACTTCCCGGGTTCAATAACAGCACATACTCCATTTGATTTCATTCTTATATACCTCAGTACTATAATTTAGATAAGACTTTATTACATATGCATAAGGTTTCAAAAACATAACTTTGGCTCAATTTTCCATCCTCATAGCTATTTGTACATTCATGTGTATTTAAGAATATGGGTATATCTAGTCGACATTCCTGTGGATGCAAGGCTTTAAGTAGCCCCAATGAGGTTTTACCTCACCCCTAGTTTAACAATGGTGAAGTACTTGCTTAAAAACTTTTATACACTTGTATGTGCATTTAGCTAATGAATGAAAATCTCCTTTTCAACTTTATTCCATATGCACAAATGTTTAAAAAATACAACTTTAGCATAATTTTTCCACTATTGTAGTCATTTGTACATTTATATGTATTCAAGAATAGTAGGTATATCTAGTCTCGACATTCCGAGGACGCAAAGCTTTAAGTAGCCCCAAGGAGGTCTTTACCTCACTCCCTTAGTTTAACAATGGCGAGTACTTGCTTAAAACTTTTATACACTTGAATGTGCATTTAGCTAATGAGTAAAAATCCCATTTTCTACAAAATACACTTATGGATCTTGCATTTAAAGTGTGCTAAAAGAAACATATTGTATGAGTAGGTACACTTAGGATTTAATCATATGCATGTGTTGACCTCACTTTTGGAGTGAGCTCTTAACTTTCTCATCATAGACTATTTTATGTATACACTAAGAGCTCCTTAGTCTTAAGACACTTCTAGTGATTAGGTGAATAATTAACATATGCCTAGAGACTTAGAAGAGTTAGACATAGGAATAAGTTATGCCTTAGGGATTTAGAAAAACTTGCCTACCCTATGGCTCAAACCCTATCCTTGCTTCCTTCCTCAAACTAAACCTCAAATTTAAATCCAAATCATAAATTAATTTCAAGTCAAATGATTGAAACTCATGATCAAATTTAAACTCCAAAACCCTTCCTAAGCCCTTTGATTTTGTCTTATGGACTTGGCCTTAATCAAATTCAAATCAACCCCAATTAAACTGATTTTCTCAAATATTAAATTCAATTTCAAATCAAATCCCAACATAAATTCCAAATCAAGTGGTTGAAACCCAAAATCAAATTCAAATCCCAAAATCCCTTCCTAAGCCATATGATTCTCCTTCATATGCTTAGCCAAAACCCCCTTTAAACCAAATCAAACTTGGTTGGTTTCTTTAGAAATCAATCATTCCTTCATTTAAATTCACAAATATAAATGAAATCCAAATTCAAATGAACCAAATCAAATCAACCTAAATCAAACCAAATCAAGACTTTTCTTAAGCCATATGGACCTACCTCCATAAGCTTAATCAAATCTCAACCCAAATCAACCCAAAATTCAATTGATTTCTTTATAAATTAGTTATTCCTTCATTTATATTCACAAATATAAATGAAACCCACCCTCCAATGACCAAAAATAAATCAAACTAAATCAATTCCCTACTTAAGCCCTTTTGACCTACATCCTTAAGTTTGGTCAAATTTGCTTCCAAATCACTCCAAACTCAAGTGATTTTCTCATGAATCATTTATACCTTCATTTATATTCACAAATATAAATGAAATATAAATCCAAATAGCCAAAACCCAAATCAAATCAAAAATTTTAGCTAATTTCTTGAACTTGGCTAAATGATACACAAATCAATTCAAAATCCATGGATTTCTTCATGGATCAATCTTTCCTTCAATCACTAGTCCAAATATAAACATAAACCTCAATTATCAAATCAAAATCAAGTCAACCCAAGTCAAGCCCAAGTTGACCCCTTTTGGCTTGAAATTGTCATAGGAACCAAATTCCATTTGACTCCAAACCAATTGCAATTAGATTTATATTTTCAATCCTAAGCTCATATATGAGTTCAACTAAACTTGAACCAAGCTAAAACCAAACTAAATGACCCATTTAGGTCCACTTGTCCTAAAGTGACCTAAGAGACCCTTTTGAGATAAGTTCTAATCCAACCCAAATTGGATTGAACCAAGCCCATCCAAGCCTCATACCATGACCAACAATCACCCTAAGGTGATCAACTACCTTGAATTGGGTCAAACCAAGTCAACTTGGTCCTTTGACCAAGTCAACCTTTAGCCCAAATGAAACCCAAACTAGCCAAAACCCATCATATACCAAATTGATTGAAACCATTGATTCAAACCAATTCATAATCAATGATTGAACATGACCAAACCCTTAATTGAGCCAAACCAAGTCCAATGACCATTTGACAAGTTGACCCAAATACCTAAAACCAAAATGGGTCAAATCATGATTTAACCCAAATTGATTGTAACCAATGGCTCAAGTTCATTCCAAATCATTTATCGAACTTGACCAAAATCATAATTGAGCCCAATTTGACCAATTGGTCAATCAACCTAGCCCAAATTGACCTAAAAGGTCAAATTGGCCAAAATCCAAATTAAACCCAAATCAAACCAAACCAAAGCCTACAATCATTTTCAATTAACCAATTGAATATGAACCAACACCTAACCCAATCCAATTTGGTCAAATTGATCAAATTGGTCAACTTGGCCCATTTGACCCATTTGATTTCAAATGAGCCAAAATCAAACCTAAGCCAAATTAATCAAAACCACTTGAACCAAAACACTCCAAATGATCATTTGAACCTAACCCAAGCCTTGGTTTGACCTAATTTGACCAATTGGTCAACCCAACCCAACTTGAACCCATTTGACCAAGTGAAGCCTAAACACCCAAAATCAACCCATGGGGCTTTGGTGGCTGACCAAACCCAACCCAAATTGATTATAATTCAACCCAAAATCTGCCCAAAAGTAAAGTGGACCCCACCCAAGGGGATTAACCATTGGTTAAGCCCTCTTTCCATTGGATTCTCCCTTTAAGAAGCAAGGTCAACTCCCCCATCACCATGGCATCCTCAAAACATGGGCACTCTAGCTCTCCTAACCACCTAAGTTGGCCATGGATCAATGGGAGGTGAGTTGTCACCTCCTCAAATCCAACACCCCATTGATTCAAACCAAGAAACCATTGCACACCAACCTCCTCATTACCTCCACTCACATCGAGCCATGTGCAAGTGAGTAACCTCTCGACGCTCGATGGAATAAAAAAGGATGCTCATCTTTCTCACAAGGGGTATACCCTCAATTCAAATGATTTGTACCATTCACACCGAGCAAGAGAAAACAAAACCACTACCCTCCAGAGCATTCCCTCAGCCTCAGATTTCCTCTGTGTGAAACCAAGATAGGGCACCCCTATTTAGAATCCCCTTTGCTCAATCCTCCACCAAACCTCAATCAACATTGCACACACCATCACCACACCACGTTAAGCAATACCAAATCATTTCCCAAGCTTCAAAGCCACCAGAGGTTCAAGTTCGATCAAGCCGGCTCCTATGAGATTGGTCCCAGAGCTCACTTCAAATTGAGGTCAAGCTCTCAACAGCTTCACAACTAAAGCTACCACCATCGATCCACTGAAAACATTAGCTCGTGGTGAGTTAATTCCTCAAAATCATAGTTTAGTGAATTTTTTAGCTTTGTGAAGAAAAGTTTCATGGGTCAATCTTGACCGTTGGATGTGTTTCCTTCTTCTCGATGGTGTGGATCAATTTGATATCAATCCGAGCCCGGTGAGCTCGGAATGACGATAAATGGACGATCCATCTTTCATCATTCGGAAGGAGATGATCATGGGTCGCCCATTCCATGATCGTTACGTCAATCATCACATTAGATCCTCGATTTAATCCCTTAATCGCTTTAATCGGACCGTCCAATCAGATACGGCCACATGAAAGCACATAATCCAAATCGGTCGATTTGACAACTTAAATAGCCTATCCCATCATGCTAAGTGGAAACACGCGCAAGAACCATGTGGCCAAGGGAAGGTTTATTAGGTTAATTAATCTATTTTTAATGCTGAAACTTCTAAAATTCATAACTAATCCTAAAAAAATCTAAAAAATATAAATGAGGGCTAATTTTAAAGGTATTTTAGAGGAGAATCCAAGAAAATTATATTAATTAATTTTGAATAGTAATTTTTGCTTAATTAATTTAATTAAAATTTAATTAGCTAATTACTATTAATTCAATAATTTCAAATTTTTGAGATGTTTAGGGGATGACCTCGCCTCCCTATTTTTCTCTTAGAATTTATTGGATAGTTAATTAGGGAAATTAATTGATTAAGCCTTAATACTTTCTACATTAATTAATGATAATTAATCAAATGAACAGAAATTAATTAATTAAGTTCATTAGCCTCACAGGAGAAACTTAGGAAAGGACCCTCTTCCAATCTTTTCCTTAAGTCTTCTTCATTCCCTTTAAAATTAATTAATTAAGACTCATTAATTAATCATTAACAAATCAATCAAACCCAAATTATATCTAACTTTAATTAACTAATTGAAAAGATTTAGGATTGAGACTTAGGCTTCCTTCTTTGTCTCTTTCCCCAAGTCCATTTCATAAAGGATTAAGGATAATAATTAGAAAATTTATGAATTTAATTTGATTAAACTTATTCCTAATTCTTGGGTAGCTTTGGGTGTTCAATAACCTAGAAAGACCTAATAAAATTATGGTTAGCTCATGTGTGAGAAAATCACAAAAGTAATTAAGTGAGTTCCTTAAGCTTAATTAATTAATTATGAGCTAATTGCATTAGGCCCCTTTCATTTCATAGAGCATTGCTAATTTACTTTTCATTTGCATATCATATTATCTCATAATTGTTAATTAATTACCTTAAGGTGATATAGGTAAGGGTTAATTAACTAGCTTAAATCATGCTCAACTTACTTAATTCATAAAATTAACCTAATTGCTTTTCTTTAAATCAAACTAACTCACACATATGGGGAATCAGATTAGGATTAGCAAACCACTTTCTCAAATTTCCTAAATCAAATCAAACATGAAGATCAAAAATGGCTTTAAGAAACTTTGGTTTATTTTAAATAAGCTTATTTAATGTGATTGTCCTTAGGAATTAGTTGGATTGAATGAAATTACATGCTTGTGTTGCTTTATTTCTTTCCAATCATGTTAAAATATTATATGCCACTTGTAGTCATGCATTCATTTCTTTTAAAGATTAATTAAATAAAATGATTTCCTTTATGTCAAATTTGCATGTGTTGACTTAATTAGAAATATGTGTGGCTTGTCACTATTAAATCTCAATGGTATTTTCAAAAACTTATTAATGAACAATAATATATATTGTGACTTTAGTTACACATACATAGGAGGTGCGTGTGAATATAAGCTTAGTATATGAAGTGAAGTCTCTTTTTTACATTCATATGTTGATTCGCATAAGTTTGAAAATGGGTATATTAGTCTAAACATTCCGCGGATGCATGGCTTTAAGTAGCCCCAAGGAGGTTCCTACCTCACTCCCCTGGTGTAGAATAATGGCGACGTACCTATTTGATTTCATTCTTATGCACTTTGACATTAGAATTTAGATAGAACTTTAATTCATTTTCACAAATAGATTAAATAAATTAAACTCTATTTTTGCATGGTTTTTTTATTCCTATAGTTATTTATACATCCATATATATTTAAGAATAGTGGGTATATTAGTCTGAACATTTCGGGAATGCATGACTTTAAGTAGCCCCAAGGAGATTCCCACTTCACTCCCCTGGTGCAAAACAATGGTGGTGTATTTGCTTAAAACTTTTATACATTTGAATGTGTATTTAGCTAATGAATAAAAATTTTTATTAAAAAAAGACATGCATTCATATTTTGTTCAAGTGGTTGGGTTGATTAGTCATATGATTTAGAATTCTTTTCTTATGCTTTTGTATAAGAATTTAGATAGAGCTTTAAATTAATATGACAAAATAATTCAACCAAATGAAACATCAATTCCAAGTATATGTGCTTACATTCATCATTTAAGTGTGCTCAGATATAAATTGCATGTATAGTTATGTTTTGAACTTGATCATATGCATGTTATATATGATGGAATGAAATAAAAAAACATGTGTTATGTAATAGTAATTAATTCCAATTAATCTTAAGGTTCATTTCTTATTGAACGAGTTTATTTAAAGTAAACCTAAACCTATGATTAATTAAAATATGTAATAAGCCATTCATTAAAAAGAATTGATTAATTAATTTGCTTTAGATGTGATTTAAGGTAGGGATGAAAGAGAGTAATCCTCTATTTTCTTTCTTTTATAACACTTAGTTGTTATGTGTAGGTCAAATGAAACAAAATAAAATATTAAGTAAAATTTATAAGTCAATTAAGTCCCTTAAAGTGAAGCCACCCTTTATTATTAAATGTCCTTCATACTTAGAGAATGATAACTCTAAAGCCTAGTTAGAACATACCACACAAGCCTTAATACACACACATTAGATTAAGTCACCACTTCTAGCTTTATGTTTGACAGGTATGATATGTATTATGTATTGATGTTGGGGTGTATACTTCATAGACTGGATGGTAGGCTGTGATTATCCTAATTATATTTTTTGTAGAATATTATGATTAAGGGGTGCTTAAAATAAATATAAATACTCTATTTTATATGTTGTTTAACCCCTAATCATAATCTAAATTAGGACATGTGAACTTGGTTACTCATGTGTAGGGTGCTAAGTCCAAATTATCATATATAACTACTGGTTGTATGGTGTGTTTAGCTAACACTTGTTTTGGGTGTATAGTTAGATTTAGTTTTCATTTTTAATGTAATATGCATTAGGAATTTGGTTAAGTGTTATGGGGTTAAGATGAAAATCAGAAGGTTTAATCCATGTGATGCCTAGAAGCATACCAAATCAAATGAAGTAAATTAAATGAAGAAATAAAGGAATCATGAAGACTTGAAGATCCCCCAAAACACTTATCATTTATAATTTATAATTATTCTTTTATTTACCGAGTTGTATAAGGGTAGAGCTCGGCTACCCATTTCTCTTTAGTTACGGTTCCATCCACACCGGCCTATTATTCTTTCATGTTGAGTTTATAAATTGATTGATACTTTGTTTACACTTGTGTAATAGAATTGGCATGTATTTTCCTAGTTTCTTTATATATGATAATTTAATGTGTGGCCTGGATTAAATTAGGCTCTTAGGAAAAATTTAATTTTTTTACCCCAACTATAACTCATAACTAATTTTCTAAATAACTCATAACCTCATTTAAAGTTTAGGTATTAAATGAAGATAACTAAAAGATTTAGCAATCCCTTAGCTGAATGTTGTATATTTATCATCCATATATCATCTTTTCCTCTTTGCTAAGAGAGGGTTCCATCCTGATAGGGAAGACTTGACCTTTGAGGGTCTCACTTGTGGTGAAAAATACCTCTTTCTCTCTAATTTAGCTAATAACTCTATTTCATCATGCATTTAGTCATATAAAATTATGTAGCCTTTGTTAAAATGAATAGTCCAAAATCAAATAAAATTTGATAAAATTTGTATTAGACTAAGTCATTATTCATACCACTCATGCTCTAATCTCTGAGAGAGTGGGTTTAAGGACTTTAGTTTCTTTTTAAATAATAACATCTTAACCATCTTGCAAAATATATGACTTGATCACATGGTTTTAAAATATAGGAGGAGTTAGCTTGGTGCCACTCCAGGTGATTATAAGTCCAGCAGTTGGGTAGTTTACCCTCTCTTATGGAGGTAAACTATATACCCATCTTCGCTTAGATTTAGGATGTGCTTTGGCCCTCACAAAAGCTCCCTAGATTTAAGATCTGAGGTTGATGTTTTTCCTCAGGCTACAAGCATAAATCCTCACCTCGTAAGCATTTTCATAATCTTGCATTGTGGAATCATAAGTCCTAGCTTTCTAATATATTTTAACTCAAATACATAATTCTCTTCAATTTCAAATATATAAAGGCCAACCATAGGATAGTTTTGAATGCTCACTAGGCTTCCTAGTATCATGAGCATCCCCTACTCACCTCCTTTTGGCTTTAATAATAAGTCTCTCCTTTTGATCTATCCCACTTGATTTTCCAAACATAGCCAATTTATTGATAGTCCTATCTTTGAAATCTTTGGAGATAATTGCTACTTTAATCGAGAGTATTCTAAGAAATTCACCTTCCTTAGGATGTAATTACTATGGGGCTTGCCCCATGGAACTTTAGAACTCGATTTAAATAAACTCTACTTTATTTATCAATGTAAAGTAGGAAAAAAATCTCTGGTATACTCAAAGACCCATCATGCCTTAGGAGTCCTTATAAGGTGATTAGGTTCATTATATAGTGGTAATTTCTATCTTTCGAGATAGTGCATTATTCCTCAATTTCATACCAGATCACCTCAATAAGTACACCCTCATATCTACGTGGTGTCCCCTCCCCATATACATACTTAAAAATAAACACCACAGCATGCTACATGTGATGGAAAGGAATGGTTGAACATGTGTCAAGTGATAGTAATTCAATCAAATTAATCTTAAGATGCCTTTTATATTGAACAAAATTATTTTAAGTGAACCTAAATTTAGGATTAATTTAAACTCTACATAATAAGTCATTCACTAAAGAGAATTAAGTCTAATTAATATACTCTAGAAATGACTTAAGGTAGGGATGAAAAAGAGTGATCCTCTCTTTTCTTTTTCTTCATAATAATTAGTTGCTTAGTGTAAGTCAAATGAAATAAAAGAAAAATACTAAGTAAAATCCTTAAATTAATTAAATCACTTACAGTGAAATTAATCTCTTATGATTAAACACCCTTTCATGCTTATAAATCATAACAAAGCTTAGTTAAGGCATACCACACAAGCCTTAATACACACACTTTAGAATTAAATCATAATTTCTAGCTTTATGTTAGGATTATGCATGGAGTGATGTATGTTCTATTTTATGATGTATTATTTTAGACTGGATGTTAGGGTGTATGTTTCGTAGACTAGATGTTAGATCGTGATTAGCCTAATCATATTTTAAGTTGAGGATTGTGCTTATATGGTGCTTAACATAAATATAAATGCTCTCTTTTGTAGGTTGCTTAACCCCTAAGCATGATCAAAATTGGGATAGATGGGCTTGGTTACTCATGTGCAGGGTGCTAAGTCCAAATTATACATGTATTTGCTTAGGTTGTATGGTGTGTTTAGCTAACACTTATTTTGCAAGTGTAGTTAGATTTACTTTTCCTATTTTTAATGTAATTTTGCATTAGGAATTAGGATTATTGTTACGGGGGATAAGGATGAACATTGGCCAGAAGGCTTAGCCCTAGGGTGCCAATTGATGCCTTGAAATCAAAAGAAGCAAATCAAATGAAGAAATGAATGAGACATGAAGACTTGAATATTTGAAGACCCCACATAGCATCTATCATTTGCAATTTGTAATTATTCTTTCATATTCTAGGTTGTAAAGGGTAGAGCTTATTACCCATCTCTCTTTTTTTGGTCATAGATTTAACGACCGACCTTTTATTCTTTTATGTTAGATTTATAGAAATTGATTGATGTTTTGTTTAAAATGGCACAATATAAATGGCAAGCCTCTTTATAGTTTCTTTATGAATGATGATTTAATGTGTGGCCTGCATCTGATTAGGCTCTTAGGGAAAAATAAATCTTTTATCCAACTACAACTCATAATTAAATTTCTAAATAACTCATAACTTCACATAAAGCCTGGGCATTAAATCAAGATAATTAAAAGATTTAGCAACCCCTTAGCTGAATGTTGTATGTCTCACATCTCATGCATATCATCTTGAATCACTCTTGTAAAATGAGGGCCATCCCACACATATGGGGAAGACTTGACCTATGAGAGCAACCCCATGATTGAGCTTCCTCTTCTCTTTTGATTTAGCCCATAACTCATTTCAACATGCATTTAGGCATACAAAAATCTTATGGCCTTTGTCAAAATGAAGAGTAGAAAAATAAATAAAAATTGAAAAAATCTGCATTAGACTAAATCATTGCTCATACCACTCATGCTCTAGTCTCTTAGGGAGTGGGTTTAAGGATTTTAGTTTCTTTAAAATAATTAACTATCTTGTAAAATCATATGACTTGACATAGTTTTAAAGCATATGAGGAGTTAGTCGCCACTCATTATAAGTCCAAAGTTCGTGGTTTACTCTCTCTTATGGGGATAACCCATATACCCATCTTTGTTTAGATTTAGGTCTTTCTTTGGCTTATGCCAAAGCTCCTTAAATTTAGGATCTGAGGTAGCTATTTTCTTCGGGCTACAAGCATAAATTGTCACATCTTAAGCATTTTCATAATCTTGTATTATTGGATTATAAGCCCTAGCAATCTAATAAAATTCAAATCAAACAAATAATTCTCTTCAATTTCAAACATATAAATTCAACTATATGATAGATTGAAATGCTCACTAGGTTTTCTAGTATCATGAGCATTCCCTACTCTTTTCCTTTGGCTTCGATAATAAGTCCCTTCTTTTTGATCTATCCCAATAGATTTTCCAAATATAACAAATTTATTGATAATCTTACCCTTGAAATCTTTGGAGACAATAATTATCTACTTTAATCAAAAATGTTCCTAAAGATTTACTTTTCTTAAGATGTAATTAACTATGGGGGCTTACCACCATAGAGAACTTTAGAACCCTGTTTTATTCATCCATGTAAAATAAAGGAAAAATCTCTGGTACATTCAAAGACCAATCATGCCTTAGGTGTTCTCATTAGATGATTAGGTATATTAAAGGTTGATGTCTCTATCTTTTGAGATAGTACTTCATACATCAATGTCATACTCGATCACTTCAATGAGTACCCTCTCATATTTGTGTGTTGTCTCCCATACATCTCAAAAATAAGCACCACATGTATCATCTACAGTAGACTGGAAGAAACCAAACTGCCTAGACTATCCTCTAGAAAGTAAGACATACCTACCTTGTCAATTAACTACATTAGTCATATCAACTCCGTCACACAAGATGTGTAGTCGGCTGATGAACTAAAGAAAATCAATCAACCACTAATTGATCAGCGAAGAAGAATAGGTGGATGCACTCTCGCTCTAATGTGGAGGTAGCCTGCATCAGCTGCATCAATGTTGGGTAGCCTCTCTTCAAGAAGAATGTATGGTACTCTTAATAGCCAAAATCTCCTTGAACATGTATATGAACCCAAGCATAAACATACTGCCACAGTATAGTATCCTGAATAGCAAGTGAGAAAGATGTTGAAATGGCACTAATGACTCTATAAATCTTGCTAAGAATAGTCAGAGTTAAAGAAACTCGCTCTCCAGTGGAAATCAAGTTGGCGACCAGCAAAGCACTAACATGAACAAAAACATCTCTAAGAGGAAAGACGAAGGTGCATAGCCAGCTCGCTAGAAAGACTGCCAAAAGTAAATCCTCTTCTATGCCTAGAAGCACAGGAGAGACACACCCAATCTCCTCAAATGGCTCTGCAAGCCCCCATATATCTCCCCAGAGAAGCCAAAAAAGATCAGAGATAGTGACACCGCAGTGATCTAAATAATCCTCTGAAGAAAATTGCATGTCCGCATTAATCGTATGATAACTGGAAGGCATCGATAACCTCCCTATCCTGTGAGTTTGTCGGTAGTGATATAAAAGCTATGGCAAGACTGCTGGTGAAGTCATCTCATCCTGACGACTACCGTTAATAGAAGGTCGCCTATGGAAAAGCTCCTTGTCATATGGTATATACTCCTCATAGTGGCATCCAACCATCGGTAACCCTGAGATAGTCTGTAACTTCCACAATGTGACAATCAACTCCTATGGTCCCACCCAATAAGTGTTGGTAGAATCCCAGAACTCCATCACTCCTCACCCAAGACAGGAATTCTGCGATAATCAACATGAGGCATACATGACCTCATAAATACCGCCTCAATGTGTTTTGATGTACCTGTAAAATGTATCTAGCCCATCTGACGTACCCACTAGGTGGACCTGAAAACTGCCCTAAAGAAGAATCCCAAGGCCAATTAGGTGAATCAGGCTATAATTGACGATGAGCTAGCAATCCAAACTATCTAACTAGCTCAATAACGTCGGCAGGTAGCTCTAAATATCACATGGACCATAACTGACCTGGTCAACAATACTGTCCAAGGGGTTGAATTCCCCACACTTCAATATAATAGTGTTAACCCATCCTATTGGCTCTCTATAAGTGGAAGAGTCTAGCTCACAATCCGGAAGAGCAGGTGAGCGAGTAAAGAAACTGTCATAAGTGCTCCGGCCATTTAACATCGCCTCATGCCGCTCAAGTCTATCAGTAATGTCAACTATCCCATGAGAATCATGCTTATCTATCATAGCCCAAATAGCCTCCTTAGTAGGCTCATCACATGGCATGTCAGCAGGTCTACTCCAACTAAACATTTTTCTGCAACAACGACATATTAAACTCATTAAAAGTGGAGACAATAAATGAAATCACATAAAAAATAAGACAGAAGGTGGCTATATCCATAAATAATATGATATGTTTAAAAATCAAGACAACTTCACAAAACCTAGAAGGAGATTACCTAAACCCTACAAAATTGATCATCTTACAACAAATATAATTTGCTTCAAGGTGCACATCAAATGTATTTGGAGGCATTTATTGACCTACACATTCATATCGAAGTGTAATAAAGTAAAATCGATAAAAGGCGACAAGCACACATTATGTTTTATTCATCTCAATTATCTCAAGAAATAATTGAATAAATGAAATCAAGAAAAGTTACAAGTCAACATCGCAAGGATTAAGCCAAGTTCACTTCGATGATTATTGACATTGTCTAAATAACATTTGTTTGTTAAACAGATTGCTCAGATATATTCAAAAAAGTGAAAATATCCAAAATACTTAAAATGAGCATCTATATTGCATAAATCAATGCACAAATGTGAAACACAAAATTACTTATGCATGTGAATGACAATATGAATTACGAGATAAGTACTGATTAAATGACAAGAATATATATATATATATATATATATATATATATATATATATATATATATATATATATATATATATATATATATATATATATATATATATATATATATATATATATATATATATATATATATATATATATATATATATATATATAAGAGACCTCATTGATAGTTAAATAAAATCGAGTTAAATCAAAATTAGTATATGTAAACATATATCACTAATCAAAATCCACATTAAAAATATAATAATTAATAAAAAAATTTGATAATCATGTAAATCAAATTAAATTAAAAAATTATATATATATATATATATATATATATATGGATATGTGTGTATGACAAAATTTAATCTAAAATAATCAAGTTAATATACAAATTGGCCTCCGTAATTCAATTATAAATGCAAAGCAAAACATCTAAGAGAGCAAATTGTTAAACTAAAATTAATTAACTAAAGTTTGAGACGAGTGAATTTATGAGCTATAATATATAAGGAGGACTTAAAAGAGCTTTCAGTGCAAAATATTTAATGATATATTCGATTTACTTCCAAATGAATCTACTCTCAATGTGAGACATAAAAAGCTAGAGAAAATGAAAATCTAATAACCGTTGTCTCATATAGATTTAAATAATAATAATAATAATAATAATAATAATTAGATAAAAATAATTTATGAAACGAAAATAATCTCGTACTCTACAACTAGAAAATATTACGTCTGAAGTCCTCACGTAGCTTTACGTGAGGACTCAATCTCAATGTCAGTATTTTTCCCCATTTTAGCGCTTAATGGAGAATGACTAACGAAAGGGATGCATGATTCACGCCGCTTACGCTTCGCGACTGCCATCTCGCTCAAATGAGAAGAAGAACGAAATGATATTGTCGTTCGACATTCCTCGTCACAGAACAGTTTAGGGTTTTCTTTCGACGAAGGATTTTTTCTCAGCTTAGCTCCCGCTCTACAACGGCACCCGCCTTCGCCGCTGATATAGCAAATCAAAATTGAGGTATTGTAGGTGACTACATGAGGTATTTACACATGCATTCGAACTTGAATGAATTTAGGTCTATTCTTCTCACCGCCCCAAAGGAAAGATTGGTTATTTTTTATAGATTTTTTTGTATATGTACTCTCTATACCTCTCTCGAGGGTACATAGCATTTAGGACTTTTTTCTAGTTTCTTTAGCCTGATTCTTGAGATTATGTTCATTACATTCCAATGGAAGCATTTGGAGGCTGTTTGGATGATTTCTGGGGGGGGTTTTTTTGCATTTGTACTCTCTGTACCTCTCTTGAGAGTACAGATCATTTATGACCTTTTTTCACAATTTTTTTGGCCTGGTTCCTGAGTTTATGTTCATTATATTCTAATGGAAGCAATTTGGAGGCTGTTTGGATGGTTTCTGGTATTTCAGACTGTACTCTCTCAGACTCTGAGGGTACATCATTTAGGCCTACTTTTTTCTTTATCTTGCCTTCTTCTTGAGATTATATTTAGGCATTCCAATGGAAGCAATTTGAAAGCTATTTGGATGATTTCAGGGGGTATTTTGCATCAGATTCTCCTGCATCTCTCGAGGGTACATCATTTATTTTTCGCTTCCATTCTTCTTGAGATTATATTTAGGGCATTCCAATGGAAGCAATTTGGAGGTCGCTTTGGAATAGTTTCTGGGTGTTTTGCATTCACTCTGCATTCCTCTTGAGGGTACATAACATTTAGAACCTTTTTTTCTAGTTTATTTTTCCTATTTATTGAGATTATGTTTATGGCATTCCAATGGAAGCAATTTGAGAGTTGCTTGGATGGTTTCCGGGGGGTATTTTTCATTTATACTCTTTGTACCTCTCTTGAGGGTACAGATCTTTTATGACCTTTTTTTTCTAGTTTATTTTGCCTATTTATTGAGATTATATTTAGGGCATTCCAATGGAAGCAAATTGAAGGTCGTGATGTTTTCTTGGGTGTATTTTGCATCTATACTCTCTTCTCTCGAGGGTACATCATTTATACTTTTTATCTTTTCTCTTCTTGAGATTATATTTAGGCATTCCAATGGAAGCAATTTTGAAGGCTATTTGGATTTTTGGGGATATTTTGCATCAGATTTTGTCCTCTCGGTAATCATTTAGGCATACTTTTTTTGTTTATCTTGCATTCTTCTTGAGATTATATTTAGGCATTCCAATGGAAATAATTTGGATGGTTTTTGGATTGTTTTCTGCATCTGTACTCTCTATACCTCTCTTGAGGGTACAGAACATTTAGGGCCTTTTTTCCAGTTTATTTTGTCTGTTTATTGAGATTATGTTTATGACATTCCAATGGAAGCAATTTGAAAGCTACTTGGATGGTTTCCGGGGGGTATTTTTTCAGTTTATCTTGCCTTCTTCTTGAGATTATATTTAGGGCATTCCAATTAAACCAATTTGAAAGCTGTTTGGATGGTTTCTGGGGGATATTTGTATCTGATTGCACTCTCTCAAGGGTACTATCATTTAGGCCTTTTTTTCAATTTATCTTGCCTTCTTCTTGAGATTATATTCTAATGGAAGCAATTTGAAGGTCGCTTGGATGGTTTCGGGGATATTTTTGCATCAGATTTCCTGTACCTCTCTGAGGGTACGATCATTTTGGCATACTTTTTCAGCTTTATCTTGCATTCTTCTTGAGATTATATTTACATTCCAATGGAAGCAATTTGGAGGCTTTTGGATGGTTTCTGGGATTTTTGCATCTGTACTTTGTACCTCGAGGGTATGATCATTTAGGCTTTTTTCCGCTTTATTTTGCCTTTTATTGAGATTATGTTACATATTCCAATGGAAGCAATTTGAAAGTCGCTTGGATGGTTTCTGGGGTATTTTCATATGCATTCACTCTCTTGAGGGTACGTGATCATTTATGACCTACTTTTTTTCAGTTTATTTTTTGTTATTGAGATTATATTTAGGGCATTCCAATGGAAGCAATTTGGAGGTAGTTTTGGATGGCTTGAGATTTTTGCATCTATACAGAATAGAATAATTGGAAGTCCTCACTTGGTTTTAATGGGTGATTTGCATTTGTACTCATTACTCTGACTTTTCTTTTGAAGTTTACCATGCAGAAAAGGATAACTTCGAGATGCTTATCACCGTAAGAACTTTGTTCGATAATATTAGACGCTTCATGAAGTCCGACATTTTAAAGAGCATCTACATCAATTCATTACTTCAATTAAGCCTCGCCATTACATCGATGTCTTGTGGGATAAAAGAAAAGCAAGCTTTCTTTGGGGCGGTAATTCCTTTCACGGCGAAGTTACAGTGATGATAGATAAATAGGAGAGAGAAGGTCTTATGGCGAAACCTCATCAGCTTCATCTGACTACAAGAATCAACTTGAGCATTGGATGGCTCGTTCTGAAATGCAGGTTACATATTTTCTATCTCAAATCTATTTTTGTATATCACAACTAAAGATCGAAATTGATTGCTTACGATGACATAGATAGATTTGTTGAATACAACTGGGCAGAGGCCATTTGGGACTTTCTAGTTTCCCAATTTGATGTTATTACATCAAAGATTCAGACCCAGAGGGCAGCCGATTACATGAGTGGCTTTGTCACTCTTCTGATGGTATGTTCTATATCTCCGTGAATGTATAATTTAATGTGTTGAAGTTAACTATTTTAAATATTCATTGTAGATATGTATGCAATAAGCATCATAAGCCCATCATTTCCATTCGAAGCCAATGTATGCTACGATGGGCAAAATAGAGTTTTCAAATACTTTCACTAGTTTGGGAGGACACTAGTAACATATAAACAATATCACTTAGTTCATATAAAGAATGTCTTTATTTATGGTATATCTTCATATTTTCTTATGCTTAACAGTTTCATTCGTGGACATGAAGAGGAGACTGAGGTCCCAATACTCTACACATGTCTTATAGAAAATCATTTAAGTCCATTGAGTTCATATCCATATGTCTCTGATATTCTCCCACATCCACTATATTGACTATACATATTTAGTATATAAATGCCTAAATATTATTATTTTAAAAAAATAATATTCAGATTTTAAATGTCACATTAAAAATATTATTATCACTTATATTTTAAAGATGAAGTGTGTTTTTTATGTAAATATAAAATTTTAGATGATAGATATATAAAATATTTTTTATTGATTCTTTTGAGTGATGCATGGCTCTTTATTTA
Source organism: Cymbidium sinense (assembly GCA_021442155.1). Classification (NCBI taxonomy): domain Eukaryota; kingdom Viridiplantae; phylum Streptophyta; class Magnoliopsida; order Asparagales; family Orchidaceae; genus Cymbidium; species Cymbidium sinense. Next base: position 37,780,052 of record CM038224.1, read on the forward strand.
TCATTAATGTTATGAAATATAAAATTAATGCATAAAATTAAATTATGCATTAATGGCTATTTTGTCACAGAACGATTAATGGTATGGCCAATGTAATTCGTTGTGTCTGGTTGGTTAAAATCATATGAGGGATTTTCATGTAATTTCTCGGCTAATTTAGGATTTGTTTGGGGTAATTATCCTTTTTTTAAATATTGATTGTAAAATTATTGTGGTTGGTGTAAGTAAATTTTTTTTAAAAAAAATTTTAAACTTTAATTTTTTTTTTATAATCATGATATTTTAACAGTTTTAATTTTTAAAAGTAAATTTTTATCATGATTTTTTTAAATATTTAAAATATTAATAGTTAAATATATGATTATGATTGTTTTAGTTGTTTTTTTTATTTTGAAAATAAAGCTAAAAAAATTAACTCAAATGTATTCTTAGATGCTCATGCTCGAAAGTGAAATGAAGTTCAATATTAACTTGAACCTTATCGATTGACTTGTCTATTTATTTAGAGAAACCCAAACAAAATAAGTCAATCTATTATAAAAATAGTATTTTTTGTGTCATTGCAATATAAAAAATTTAATTATTTTATAACTATAATGAAACCAAAAAGAGATAACTTATAACATTTATTTATATAATAATTATTTTCAATTAATGAATAGTGTAAATATAATAGATTAAGAGGCTTTTAAAATTTGACAACACATTATGAGATTAAATTTGCCAACTAACTTAATACTAATAAAAATTAATTCTAGATATCATTTCTTATAGATATCCGATTTAATACAAATAGATTTAGTTAACTTAGTTAGTTATATGTATACCTTAGAGATATTGTCACCATAAATGATTTGTACCCTCAGGAGAGGTACAGATGCAAAACACCCATTCGAAACCATCCAAACAACTTTCAAATTGCTTCCAATGGAATGCCCTAAACATAATCTCAAGAATTAGGCAAAATAAACTAGAAAAAGGTCATAAATGATCTATACCCTCAGGAGAGGTACAGAGAGTACATATGCAAAATACCCCTCAGAAACCATCCAAGCAGCTTTCAAATTGTGTCCATTGGAATGTAATGAACATTATCTCTAAAATCAGGCAAAATAAACTAGAAAAAAAAACCATATATGATATGTACCCTTAGGAGAGGTATAGAGAGTACAGATGCAAAATATCTCCTAGAAACCATCCAAATAGCTTTCAAATTGCATAAACTAGAATGTAATGAACACTATCTCAAGAATCAAGCAAAATAAATTGGAAAAAGGCCATAAATGATTTGTACCCTCAGGAGAGGTACAGATGCAAAACACTCATCCGAAACCATCCAAACAGCCTTCAAATTGCTTCCATTGGAATGCCCTAAACATAATCTCAAGAATCAGGCAAAATAAACTGGAAAAAAGGTCATAAATGATGTACCCCTGAGAGGTACAGAGTACAGATGCAAAATATCCCCGAAACCATCCAAGCTTTCAAATTGCTTCCATTGAATGTAATGAACATTATCTCTAGAATCGTAAAATAAACTGAAAATATATGATGTACCCTCAGAGGTAGAGTACATATGCAAAAATAAAACCATCCAAACAAACTTTCAAATTGCATACGGAATGTAATGAACATTATCTCATGAATCAAGCAAAATAAAGAAAAGGCCATAAATGATTTATACCCTCAGGAGAGGTATAGATGCAAAACACCCATCCGAAACCATCCAAACAGCCTTCAAATTACTTCCATTGGAATGCCCAGAACATAATCTCAAGAATCAAGCAAAATAATCTGGAAAAAAGGCCATAAATGATCTATACTCTCAGGAGAGATACAGAGAGTACAGATGCAAAATACCGAAATATCCAAGGACTTTCAAATTGCTTCCATTGGACCCTAAATATAATCTCAATAAACAAGCAAATTAAACTGGAAAAAGGCTAAATGTCTGCTCAAGAGAGGGAGAGTATGATGCAAATACCTATAAAAAATAACCACTCAAACTACTTCCATTTGTAATGCGCACATATTTATTAAAGTCGAATGATTACAAGGTCAAGAGATTAACTCAATAACTCGCTTAAAGAGCTACAAAAGATAGTGAGAAAATCCTAGCTAAATACGCCTAAACATCTTGGTGTGTAAGTTAAAGAGAGTCATCTTAGGGACTCTAAAGCATTACGAAAAATATGTACAAAAGAATAGAAAACTAGATGATGTCATGCATTAAAATATTTTCTTAAAATAATATCCATCATCAGCTTAGTGTACCCTTCAGCCGATTGATTGATTATGGAGCTCGAGTTAAATTCTTGCATGTAGAACATCATATTAGTTGATGATTTCTTACAGCATCGATGTGTGATATTCTATGCGTACCTCTGAAAAACACTCATGCATAACAGAGAAAGGCGATGCAACTTGTGACGAAACACGTTCTGCAACACTATTAGACTATACTTTGGTTTCTGTTACAATAAAAGTAGAATGGTTTGAAGATTAATAGCAATATTTAAAATACTAAAAACTAATACGCAAATAAAAAATTACTCTTGGCTTTCTTGGATCTCCCAATATCCTTAAGCCTTGAAGAAACACCCTTTGACGCTTGCTTAACTGATCCTTTAAGATGTCTTTTCCTCTGTGTGGTTGACTTCTTCTTCTTAAGCTCACGCTTGGAGGAGAATTCCACTTATTATGAGTTGACATCATCATATAGTTTTTTTAAGGATCCAAGCATATAGTCCTCTCTTATCGCCTGCGTTCTTATTTGATATGCATATCGACTTATGTGGTTCAAAAATAATGGCGAGTATTTCCATCCGTGCTTTCACATCTCTTAATTTTTTGCATACACTATCAATGTAAATATATCCTCTTGCTCGGTAGACCATCGATGAGAAGATACTTGTCGAATGCACAACATCTTCGACTAAGAACTCGATACAAGGGCACAAAGTAATCCCATCATTTCAAATTTTTTTGCAAGTACAAGTTACATCTAGGGTATCAAAATGCAGTCATGTTTGGATGCATTTTTATTCTCTAAGTTTCTACCAAATACTCCATGGTGTATCATCGACTTAGTTCTTGATAGGCCTCCAACTCCATGCAAAATTCTCCTCAAACATAGTATAAACTTTCTTGTATAAAACATATTTTTAGAATTGACTGGTCTTAATAATAGGAACAATCGATGACTGGCTACACTTGAAGTCTTCATCATGTTCATTTCAGTGCCATGTCTCCATAACCTTTTCCAACCCCAAGAAATAATATGTGAGTGAACTTGTTGGTTTAGATATTCCGTGACATACATTGTTCGTGGACTCACTACGTTGTGTTGACAAGATGCTCATGCACGAGTCCTTCTGAATCTTGGACCACTTGGATCTAATCTTATAAAGCTCGACAGAAGCATGATCATGCAAATTGCTTTCTTCTAGCATGGCAAAACCAAGCTTCTTCAAACTCTTCCTCTGAGTCACACTTACTCATGCATGTATAAAATAGCCCTTGTACTCTCTTATTACTATTAAAGCAATGAACCTTGGAAGGTGCTTTGAAATATTCCATTGGCACAACCTATGAAGAGTATGTGGTAATACAATTTTGATAGCTCTCGCCATAGCCTGATCTTGATCAGTGAATATTATTATAGGATGTCTGTCACTCATCAATCGAAGAAATGTTTGGAATAGCCATGAGAATGACTCAATTGTCTCTTCTGATAAAAAGGCTACTCCAAATAATACATTTTGCTAGTGATGATTCACTCCAACAAGAGGGGCACAAATAAGATTATATTTATTGAGTCGATAGCTTGTATCAAAAATTATCACATCCCCAAAATAATCATATATTATCCTAGACATGACATTGCTCCAAAAAAAGCTTACTAAGCAATCCGACTCATCAACTTGTACATCTCATGCAAACATCTCATCCGCTACTTGTCTTTTCTTAAATAACTATATTAATGCATTACTATCACCATTCGTAATCCTTGATCTTTTCTCTTTCTAATAAAATTGAAAGCATCTCTTTTTGTGAACCCAATATTCTCTCCACCAACTTCCTCGGTTAGATAGTAATGCATCGCTTGCTCTAATTCCACCTCTGTCATTGTCTTCAACACGGACGCCTTCTCATCGCTAATGCATCTGTGTGATCTGAGAAGATGTAGGTTGGCAAGCTCTGCCAAAGAATGATTATGACTTTCTGTATGTTTTTTAATCATCTAATTCCCCTCCAAATCAACAGAGAATCTAATCATGGCTGGACAACCAGTTCTTGTATCAACTTTTTGGAATTTTCTTAAGCCATTTAGACTGCTAGACTTCTTCCGACCAACTTTTGCACATAAAAATTCTTTTAATTTCAATTTCTTAGAGTTTGGCCAATAGCTAGTATGGTCCTTCCGAACACTGAAGCTAATTTGATGTGCATAGTCACAGTACAATGCATACGCCTCCGTTTCATTATGAATAGTGGTGCCAAGGAGTTTTCCCAAATTTAGGTCATTAGACATCACGACTTCATCATCGCACTGCTCATTGACCGCATTCATTTGGCCAAATAGCTCCAAAAATATGTGACAGAATACAAATGCAAAATACCACCTAGAAATCATCCAAGAAGCCATCAAATCACTTCCATTGAAATGTAATGAACATAATCTCAAGAAACAAGCAAAATAAACTAGAAAAAAGGTCATAAAAGATATGTACCCTCAAGAGAGGTACAAAGAGCACAGATGCCAAAAAAACCCCCCAGAAACTATCCAAGCAGCTTTCAAATTGCTTCTATTGGAATGCCCTAAACATAATCTCAATAGGCAAAATAAACTGGAAAAAAAAGGTTCTAAATGTTCATACCCTCAAGAGAGGTACTGTGAGTAGATAAAAAAACCTATAAAAATAACACCAACCTCCAAAGCTTATGATGTAATGTAATGAACATATTTACTCAAGAAGGCCAAAATAAATTGAAAAAAAGGTCATAAATGATATGTACCCTCAAGAGAGGTGTAGAGAGTACAGATACAAAATAACCCCTAGAGACCATCCAAACAGCCTTCAAATTACTTCCATTAGAATGCCCTAAACATAAACTCAAGAACCAGGCCAAAGAAACTGTGAAAAAAGGTCATAAATGATCTATACTCTCAAGAGAGCAGAGTACAGTAAAAAAACTCCACAAAACCATCCAAACAAATTCTCCAAATGCTTCCATTGGAATGTAATGAATAATCTCAAGAACCGTGCAAAATAAACTGGAAAAGTTACCCTAAATGATCTGTACCCTCAAGAGAGGTACAGAGAGTACCTATACAAAATATCTCCCAAAAACTATCCAAACAGCCTCCAGATTGCTTCCATTAGAATTCCCTAAATATAATCTCAAAAAAGGCATAAACTCAAAAGTAGCCTAAATGATCTCAGATTCTCAAGAGAGGTACAAAGAGTACATGCCAAAACCCCAAACCATCCAACAACCTCCAAATTACTTCCATTGGAATATAATGAACATAATCTGAAGAAGCAGGCAAAATAAACTGGAAAAAGAAGTCCTTAAATGCTCTGTAGCCTTTAGAGAGGTACAGAGAGTACAGATGCAAAAAATCACCTAGAAATCATCTAAACAGTCATCAAATTGCTTCCATTAGAATGTAATGAACATAATCAAAAGAAGTAGATAAAATAAACTGGAAAAAGAAGTCTCTAAATACTCAGTTCCAGAGGTAGAGACAGATGCAAAAAATACCCAAATCATCCAAGCGCCATCAAATTGCTTCCATTGGAATGCCCTAAACATAATCTTAAGAAACAGGCAAAATAAACTGAAAAAAGATGTCCCTAAATGCTCTGTACCCTCAAGAGAGGTACAAAGAGTACATATGCAAAATAACACTAAAAAGTAAAAATTCAACCAAACAATATCCAAATTGCTTCTAATGGAATGTAATGAACATATTCTCTTCGCATACCGTGAATATCACTAACAAATCGTAGAAAAATTATAAGAAATATTACATGAATTTTATTTAATACATCCTCAGCTAAATTGGTCACTATTTCCTCAACGTTCTCCATCTTCATGGTTCTTTTGTAAAAAGGAAATGAGATTTTCTATTTCTCTTCTAAGCTCAATTTGCCTGAAAAAATACACCCTAAACCTTAAATCTGTCTATATATTTCTTTTAAATTCCTCTCACGCATTCCAACGATGCTTCTTCTCATGCTGTTTGAACGAGACGGGCCGGGTCGGGCCAAGGGAAGCATAACAGTGTCATGAATACGCCATCCCTTTACAAAGATCGCCCATCTAGCCTGTTGCTAAAACGGGAAAAAGACACACGCATTACCATGGATTGGAGTCCACAGGTAAAGCTACGTGAGAACTCCGGACAAAATATTTTTTCCTCTACAATGGTGTCATTCGACCTATCCTCGCCACTCACACATCTTTCCTCATTGGGACAAAGAAATAAGGACTTAAATGACTCAAAGATTTTGGGTTTTTTTTCATTCAGTATCCCAATAACTGACTATGATCCTCTCTCTCTCTAAAATCAAGTCCTCATCACCATCTCTTCAACCGAACCGCCATTCTTCCATCTCATGCCACAGTAAGAACTCCCCATCCATTATCTCAAACTAGCTACTTTTTCTTTTCTTTCCTCTACGTGATAACACCTTATCAAACCATCTCGCTCTAAACCTTCTCACTGAGACGTTTTAGACAAATGAATTTTACCAAAACTCGAGCTCCTCACTTAGCAGATTTCTCAACAAAATTGAATTTTATAGTTTCCACTCTTGTCAAATCATTTTCAAATTATTCCTCAGGTTTCATTCTGGATTACGTGACAACCTTAAGCTCGATTCACTAATCAAACCCACCTCACCAACAAACTCGATTTCTTTTCTATTTCCAAATCACAACCAACTTTGAAACTCTCATCCAAAACATCTGAAATTAATATGCAAAACCTACTGGGTTCACTTGACCAACTGACTATCCAACTCATCATTAAGACCGCTCTCCTGGAATATCTAAATAATGCTACTCACTCTATCCATTCTCAAACAGAGATAAAAAAATCATTTTTACTCTCTTTCTCAAGCCATCTTTTCCCTCTCTCTCTGAAGAAATTTTTAAAATAAATATTAAAGAATAAATTATTATTATTTTAAGTATGTATAAAAAATTTTGAGATAGCCCCATAAGAGATCACGCCACCTCACCAGAGATGTTAGGTCGCACTTAGCAGGCTCTAAATAACTTGCGGGTAGACGATGACTTTTCTTTCGACATCCCGATGCATGGTCTCCCAACGACGAGTGATTGGTCGATCGCTCCACGGTTTGATCAGTAATCCCACACTCCACTCACTCCACCAAGATTTCGGTCCAACTCCACTGCAAGTCCAAAGATATTTTTGGTGTGTATTGATGGGTGTCACCGTAAGTCCAAAATGCAATTCTTATCTTTTTAGATGATTTTGGTGTGTATTGATGGGTGCCTTTACACAAATAGATGTTTATGCATTCTTACGACTTCTTTGGGATTTTTAATTGACAGATGAATTGCATTTTGGAGGTATTAACAAGCATTTAGAATATATAAAACCATTAAATTATTAAAGAATAAATTTATTAGCCATTTATTTGAAGTAATTTTGGGGAAAAAATTTATGAGTGCCTTATCTACATGCATCCTAAATCCACTAAATAAATATTTGGCTAATACATAGCATTGATTGATACATAGCATCCAATATAACCTAAGAATTTGGAGGTTAATCATATTGTAGATCAACTTGAAAACACATTGATAGTTCTTTCAAGTTTCAACTCACCAACCTTGAGTTGAAATCTATTCTTACAATTGAGACACATAAAATGATACTACATCACTAATTTATTATTAGATGAAAGGATTATCCAACTATTAATGACCTTTAGTTGTCACAAGTTGATTAGAAAATCTTGCCTTTAATTTTGGATATATATTTAGTTTTAACTACTTAAAGAAGAGTTTCTTTAAGTCTATTGAGTTAATAAAAAGATAGGATCAACAAAACTAATTACTAGTTCCATGATATGCATATTATTTATATATTTTATTTTTCATATGTTACTCATGGAGAATATCATTACAATGTAGGAATGCTAAGTGTGAAAACTTATAATCTTTTTGAAAATACTTTCCAACAGCTTCATTATCACATTTATGTTGCATCATAACCACTACTTATTTTGATGAGTGATGAGTTACTTTTTAGGTTGCGTTAGAAATTTGGTTGCTAAGCATATACTATGATGAGTCAGGAGCTCATTTCCTTAATTCTCTTTTATGATCAACCCATCGTGATGATCTATTCCAAGTTATGGAAAAAATCATCCAATGCGAGTCTCGCGTCATGCAAGCTTAGAAGATTTAAAATAGAAAGTGCTTAGATCTCTGCGTTATGACATTGATAACTTCATAGTGGAGATTATGTGTCATTTTTCTGTCGGCATGGGATACATAGCTTCTACGATTTTTGATGATGATGAGATCTGCATGATGAAGCTTCCCATCAGACATTAGTTCTTTATATGGAAGTCAAGCCACAATGTAATCGCTAAAATTGATCGATCTCAAAGATAATATTACCGATTTTCAATTTGCCAACAATTTAATAATAGTACTATGACAACCCAGAAATAAGGTAAGCATTTACCTCAACAGCAGTGTTAGTGTCTTCATTTTCTAGTTTATACTATCTTTTATTTTTTAAAAGATTATGACTTTTAACACGAACTCGATGCTGTCAAGCAATAAGCATGAGCAACCTAGTTCATCTAGTATTTCGATGATGAGTATGAAATGATGAATAGTGAATCAAGCAATGCATCTGATGATAGCGATGCTGAGGAGGATTCTTTACTGGGTAATGCCAATTTATATGACACCAATGTTGATCACGAGCTTATTCAGAGTCATTCAATCTAAAATTCTTCAAATGACGATGATATGATTTGTAATAACGACTATGTCTACATATGCCAAACCACAAAAGATTGGGATGCAGATATTGTGTTTGATGGTCCATCTGATAGTTCAAGTTTTTCAGTTGACATCGAAGTTCCAGTTGAGCTATATGAAGATATATGTTTCTCAAATAAGAAGGAGCTTCAGTTTGCAGTAATTGGTTGGTCAATTATTAATAATGTTCAGCTTCTTACCGTCACTTCAAATCAAAAACATTTTACTATTATATGTGCACAACATAGTAATCCTAGCAAATCTTGCCAATGGCATGTAATGAAAGAAGAAAAATGTTGGGAGGTGCTTGAGGATATCAACTTTAGGTGCATCAGAATGCGATGCATTCATCGTGATGGACATCGTGCACTTCTAAGTTCATTAGTTATCATAATGTCAATTATGTGATTTCAGATAGACTTGAAACCAAGAGAGATCATTAGAAGGATGGAATCAAAATTTAATATTTAAAGTGCCTTACATTAAGGCTTGGGATGCGCGGCATAAGAGATCAGAGCAATATTTGGTAGTTGGGAGGAGTTGTACCGCTCTCTTGGCCTATTTATGGATTCATAATGCTCTATGCTACCAGGAACTATTTACAGAATTTTATCATCAAATATATGCAGGTTTCAGAGATTGTTTTAGGCTTTTGGACAACAGTTGGGAATTTTGTCGTATTTCGATGGAGAAAACATTCCTACTAGGAAAGTATCGAGGTATGTTACTCACAGCTATTGGTATTGATGCCAATAATAGATTATTTTCATTTGCTTTTGCTATGGTTGAATCTGAGAACAATGAGTCATGGCTCTGGTTCATTATGTGCATACAGCAGTTGTTGCCTATTGTTTCAGCAAGGAGTGATTTATGTATTACCTTTGATATGCATGTGGGGTTGGTACGTGGATGCCGTGATGTATTCCCATGGGCCACACATCATTATTGCTTAATACATCTGCGGGAAAATTTCAAAAAAGCAATGCGAAGAATGGGTATTATGGATGCTGAGTTTATGTGTAAGAAAATGTACTTGTCTGGTAGCACGGATGACATCAACATATTCAAACGTCATATGGCGACATAAAGAAAATTAAACCAAGCATACCTGGTTAGATCATGATGTGTGTCATTTATTTATGATTGCAAGCATTACGTATGATGACAAATGCATCAGAATATTTTAATAGGGTACTCAAATAGGCACGGGAACTACCAATTCAAACACTGATCACTGCTATATACTATAACATTGTGGGTTTATTTTATAAGAGGGACAATATCATGGATTCGGGAGAATCGACTGATGAATTCACATTCTCTCCTAGAACACGTGCTCGAGATTCAGTGAGGCCGTGCACTATCCACAACCGGTCAATGTTAATACCAATGAAGTGCAAGTGTTTGACATGAATTGTCGATCATTCAGAGTTGACTTTACAGTAGAGCAGTTCAGTTCATTTACTTATTCCCAAACATTGATTTATCACATGCAATGTGGTCATTCCATAGCAACTTTAGTCCATAAGAGATTGAATCATTTGGCTTATGTGTCGAAGTATTATACCATGGCAATGTATGGGCGTACATACTCTTTGAACTTTCATGTTCTCGCAATCAAAATACGCCGACTGATGAGGGTCTTTATCCTTTCGCCACCAACTGTTAAAGTTAGATCAGGTAGGCCACGTTCAAGTAGATACAAGAACATAATGGACGAGAAAGAAGTAGTATCACTATATGTAATTTTGCAAATCACTTGGTCATTAGGATATCGGTTCACACAACCCTACTAGTAGGAGGTTAGTATGGATAGTCTAGCAAAATAACATGTACATAAACTGCATGGATTTTCTTATTTCTTCTAAATTTTGCACAATTTTAATATTATCGTCTTCTAACAATATTTCATTTTATTTTTCTTTTTTCATAGTAATGATGACCAGGAGCCTTCCGTGACAAGTAAGACGATAGAAGGCGTGAGATGATGATAACAAGATCTGCACCGAGGTCCATCTCAAAGATAGCCTCTTATGCATATAGGGTTACACATCTAGATTCGGTATGAATTTACTTTCAAGTTTTTTTTATTATAATATTTTAATTGCACAACCTGGCCTGACAATAATTTCTTTATATTTTAGGGTACTATTTTGGAGCCATTTCTTGATGCTAAGGAGTAGCGACGCACCCACTCATAGCTACCTCTGCTGGACTTCACTATGTTAGCCATATGAGATACATCAGATTTGACCATCACCTGTTGACAGCGTTAGTGAAGTGTTGGTCTCCGCAAACCAACACTTTTTATTTTGTTGTAGGAGAGATGATAGTGACATTACAAGACGTTGCAATGATCTTGGGTTTGCACATAGATGGACCACCGATCGTCGGGTCGATCATAGTTGGACAGGGGAAGCGGTGGTAGAGTTGGCCTGAATGCTGCGATGAGCTACTGGGTGGACATCCCATTACAGACATTGTATATCATGACCCGATCGACCCAGCAGTCCATTCTACATTCGAATAACACGCCAAACGCATGTCACTTAGGTGGTTACTGGATATTGTGGAGTCCTACAGCACTCGCAGATTTGGACTTCAGCATATGAAGGTATGTGTTGTTCCTTCTGAGAGTTTCTTACTTCCATACTTCAAAAAGTGCACTTAAGATCTACCTTTGTTAGAAGATCTAGATACATTCAAAGACATTCTCAGAGGCGCATGTTGGCACACTTATACAGGAAGTTGCATGAGTCTACCAAACAAAGGCGGGCCAACATGGCCGGTTGTCTTCAGTTGCTACAGATCTAGTCTTGAGAGAGCAACTTCATGTAGAGAAACCAACATTACATGTCCCCTACCCTAAGGATCTCGATGGGCTGAGCATCAATTTCAGGTCAGAAAACATAACTTTTTTCAATTATTTTAATATACTGAGCTGCAAGTAACTGATTTGCATATGAAAACTGGTTTACTCAAGTGGAACTAAAGGTATGTGCGATAGATGCCATTTGGGAATATCGAAATTTTTTGGGATGAGTTAGATGGATTGTTATTGAGTCAGGTACAACTCTTAAATATTAAAACATATTTTAACTAAATTTTATCATACTACCACATAACAACCACTAAAAAATGCATGTGACTTGGGAGCCATATGATATTCTGATTAGAGCTCACCTGTTCGATATTTGCCTTGATGGCGAGGTTGGACGCGTGTTCCAGATCACCGGAAGAGGGTGGAGTGGCACCTTCCTGATAGAGTTCTTCATCAGTTTGGTCACTTACCACACATTGATGTTGCTCTGATGGATCCTAGTTTCAAGAGAGTTGATGGAAGAAAAGCTAATAAATCTTCTACACCACCGCACATCGTATCGGAGGCTCAGATCACATTGTTGTGGTATATGACACTTATGCTAATGTACAGCAAGCCCTATAGTAGTACATATTTTGGTTCAGGTCATGGGCATCATTGTACTTGCTTAAGGCATCTATTGATCCACCGATGACCTACTACCCCAAAGCACCTGCCGAGCGAGCATATGTTAAGATAACACTATAATCTACAAACTTACTTAGCTATTGTGTCTACAGATTTTTATAGTAATATTTTAAACTTGTTTTATATAGTATATCTTAGATGAGGATCTCTTTGATTTCTTCTGATGTCTACTGACTCAAATTGGCTATAAATAAGTATATTCACATGTGCCATGATCTGAGATTGAGAACCCACATCAACGACTACAGGCTCCAGCACGCCACAGCAGAGCATGTGTCACATGGCTATTTATCTACTACACAGCGGGTATGGCACTGCTCATCCACTTATGCTGATCTAAGGCCATCTACTTTTCAGGAGAGCTCTCAATCTCAATACCATATAAATATTGTACCGTCACAGGATTGGGTATCTTTAGGAGATACGCCGAGATAGGGTCAAAAGTGATCGAACACAATGTCTCCCATCACCGCGTGATAGTCCATTGCTACATGCACTACACTCTGGTAGTGTTATAAACATATGTATCACCGTAGATAGTATATAGAGATGTATTTGTATTGTGTATTTACCAGATATTTATAGTTTTGTATTATCGCATTTATAATTAAGTTTACTTAACATATGAATGAAATTTTTTGGTATAATTTATTTAGTAGTACAATAACTTCATGTAAAGCAGTTTAAATTTGAGTTTATATGCAAATTACAAGCTGGTTGACTTTATATGCAAATTGCATGCAAACTGTTGTAAAAAGACATCTCTTTTAAAAAAATATAAGAAAGTCGCTACATGACACTGTATGCATACCCGACAATCATTAATCGATTAAAGCCCATCGACATCGATATCGGCTTCAAGAAAAAGTTACTCATAATTGGGATTAGCTCGGCCATCTCTATGACATTAGCTCCGTATTATGGATCATAAACTCAAATTTATTTTATGCATACTTAAAATAATAATTATTTATTATTTAATATTTATTTTAAAAACTTCTTCCTCTCTCTCTTTGGTTCACCGAAAACAAATTTTTTATTTATTTATTTTTATTTTATTTTTTTATCCTTTTCTTTCATTCTAGCAGTCCCTTTCTCTCTCTCTGATTTGGTAAAATAGAAAAAAATCTAAAAGAGAGAAATTTATATATATATATATATATATATATATATATATATATATATATATATATATATATATATATATATATATATATATATATATATATATATATATATATATATATATATATATATATATATATATATATATATTTGCATATTTCCGCCGCTTCAAAAAACATAATGCTATGATAAATTACAATATTATGAAATTTGGCACCAGACATTCCTCTCTTGGCATGGCGGGAAAAATATTTTTTTTTTTGTGCAAGTCAAATATCTTATATGCCCCTCTCTTTATGAGATAGGATGGCTCCCATTGTGAATTTCGCACTCATACACACCTTCTTGATATGGTGACCATTTTCATGTGACTCCACCTTGGGAGGATGCTCAATGTCACGGAGTAATAAAAAAATACACTGCTAGACTTAAATTGGACAAGTATTTAAGTAAAATAACTTAAATCAATTAAAAAAATTAATTGAGTGAAGCATGATATTATATTGGACATGTTGCAAAAGAAATGTGTAATAAAATATAATAAAATAAAAAAGAGATGGAAAATACAAGAAAGAAATGATGACTAAGGAGCATACCTATTAATAAACACCTAAGTAAGATTTCTCCAACCTCCAAAACCCACTCAAGTTATGAAAATGGATGCAATGGTGGAGGGGCACTCTCATCCAACCTCTATTTATAATGTGAGAAAAGAATATACTATAAAACTCCCCAAGTTAGAAGATAAGCACTAAAGGACAAAAATAGCTCATTTTATAAGATGCTTGAAAAGAATTATCACACACATATTTCAATATACATCTTGTTGTAACATTTATTTTAAAAGGATGTGCAAATGACTTGAAAGCAACACACATCATGAAGTAAGTGCTTTGAGGCATCATATTAAAATTCAAATAAGGTGTGTCAAAATACACGCACGACAATGAAATGAGACATGCACATTAAGATAATGTTAAGTCTATATATATTATATATTGCTGTGCATATAAATAATTTGAAAAGATTATTATTTGCATGCATCATGATGTGATGCAGTTTAATATTCAAATTATTGTAATCAACTTGGCATTATAAATTAATCGAGCATGCATATCATAAGGAAAAATAAATTCAAATATAATACTTCAAAGAAGTGTGCGAGTACTCTCAATTGATTTACATATTTTATGAGGAATGTCTCAAGCTTAACCCCAATTACCTTGTGAAAAGTGCAAATTTTATAAATTGCACAAGATTCGATGAAATTGAAAATGAACCTGCATGGGCCGCTTTATCTATATGGTGAAGTCATAAGTCCCATTTAATCAATCTAATCCTTCTCCTTATTAAGATCGAAGTTGACAAGATTGGTTGTAAATCAAATGTTTAATTACTAAATTATGATTTGATTTTTTTACATTTGCATATGACAATCAAAGATCTTGATAGAGAAAATTCTTATTTAAAATTCTAAGCTCTCTACTTTGATATGAAAATATAATCACATGTTTTAACTTATTTACCCAATCCTCTACTAATAGGCAAGCAGAGTTGACAAGGTACATTGCCCAATGATGATTACGCTGATTATAGAATATAACCGGAGGGGGTTATTATTATCTAAAATTTTAAAGTATTTATGTTAAATCATCTCAAAATCAAATTCATGGTTATAGATCTGGTCATTTGTTAGCAAATAAGCAAAGTTGACAAGGTTTATCCCGATGATGGCAGTATTGAATAGAGATTTCAACTGAAGGGGATACTTCCACTAAAATATAATCACAATCTCAGATCAAATTAACTTAAATCAAGTGTCAACTCAAATGCAAAATCTAATATGTCATTAAGCTATAAATTCCTAAATAAAATTTAATCTTTTAAAAAAATACTTAAAGTAAAATCCAATTCATCCATCTTCCACAGCTATTCATTGAATGTGACAAATTAAGAAAACTCTAGCTCACAAAGGAGCCAATGTCAAGTCAAGTGTATTTCTATACTCACTCTCAATCAATCTCATGCTAGTAAGGAAATGGCCCATATCCTCTGACTATGTGATTCGGCCAGTAGGCTCCACATATGATGCAGTTATGACCAGAGTCCTCTAACAAGGTGGTCACTACTAAATGGCACCATTATATTACGATCACGATTGTAGCTCGTATGCTCCCCAATGGCTCTGCACCTTGAGTTGTGGACTATATAGTGCACTTGATATGGCAAAAAGCCCTCTGTTAGTTAATATGGACTTAAACTTGTCTCCTTAGACAAACACCACCCCAGGTCTACAAGGTTCCCTTGGATGACGCAACTCATGGCTGCTGACAAGGATCCTTCAATCAAGTTGGATCGACTACCTTCTCTAACTAAGTATACTATGGACCACGATAGCCCGGGATGATGAAACCATGGGATCATGATCGGGCACATCATCATTCCCCCAACCATCCGCTTTAAGTTAATATGATAAATTTCATAAATCTAAATTCCAAAACTCCACATGCTACTACTATATGCTACGCATTTAGCAATCTAACAACTAGCCTTAATCAAAAGTTCTTTCTCAGTATTGGGAGGGATAATTAACTATAGGTGCTTGCGCCTATAGAAAACTTAGAACCAGATCTAAAGTCCTCACAAAATGAGGGTGAAATCTCTGGGTAGTGTCTTATCTACTATTCCATCTGCCTGCAAATAATTTCACCGACATAAATTATACTCTCTTCATCGAGAGGTTGGTGGTGAATTTTCAAAGCCCACAACTCCATGAATACTAATAAGAATCTTATTCAATTAGATTAACCACCTTTTTGTTTAAGAAGACAATGACATTTAATAACCAAAAATACTAGAAAACCATGAGATCTTTACTCAATTTGTCTTTCTAATTCATAGGTTAGTTTTTTTATGCTTAGGATTTGTTCTCATATTTGTTAGAGTTAGCACTTCTATCAGTAGGATATGTTCTACTTTTAGTATGTTACTCTCTTATTATGTATACCCACTAAACTTATGAAGTTCTTTAAATGATACAACTCATGATTACATATAAAGGCCTTCATGCATATGTTGTATGTTAAGTAGACTAATTACTTTGATCACTAAAATTGATGGAGCTATTGAATCATGATTAGGTGAAATCCCCCTAGACTTATATGTTAGGTTGTTTTCATCTCATCAACTTATCCTTAATAAATATCTTTTTTTAGTAATGAAATATATCTCTTTTATTTATTTATGATTTTTAATCCTAGTTATAATAATATATATATATATATATATATATATATATATATATATATATATATATATATATATATATATATATATATATATATATATATAGCCTTTCTAAAATATAAACACTCGTTAATTCTTTTTTAAGTGATCTTATTGAGTCATTTCATATAATGTGGTCTAAACAGCCTAAGATTCCTAACAATCTACTATTAAATGTATTTGTGTACTACAACTTAAATCCATATATCAAAATGAATAGAAATGTATTTTTAGTATAGTATTTTCTTTGACGTTTTGGGATGTAATTAATCTTAGAAGATATTTTCTTTAAGAAACTTCAATCTTCTAAACATTAAATAAATTTATTTAAATCCAATTCTCTTTCAATGAAAAAACTCTAGTTTATATATACCCAATCTATCTTCTATTAATATTTTGAGTCTATTATGTAAATTATTAAGTGACTAATATTCATTTGCAATCCATGAATTCCAATTTAAAGACACATAATAATAATAATAATAATAATAATAATAATAATAATAATAATAATAATAATAATAATGAGGTTGAATATAAAAAAGAATATGATCTATATAATGGCAGCCCCTCAAATGGTCAAAACATAAAAGTCAAGCTAGCTTTTAAAGAATTTGAAGATGGCAGATAGGTTATCATAGATGAACTAAAGGAAAACAACATATAGATTGAAAAAAAATCATCATTTGACCTTCATGTGACTTACTTTAAAAAGATAAAGATAGAGAAATAAAAGTAAAATTATGTGCCCTTAACATATTATGAGATGTCTAACTTACCTGCTAGATAGCTAGTACATCTATTAGTCATCAATCTAAATGCATCAAGGATGAACTAACCACCAGGGTGAATGAGGCTTGAGGTTGGGTAAGATGTGACCAAAAAAATTAAAAAGCTCAATAAGATCAATTTATTTAAGAATAAAAATATAATGATTGAAATGATAATATTATGCATGTGAAAAAATGGATAGATATGGATTTATATTGACATTTGAAATTTTAATAAAATATCCCAAAGTTGAAATTTTACTCCTTTAGCAAAATTATTAATTGATGATACTTAAAATGATGATATGTTCTTATTTATGGGTGGATCATTAGAATATAACTAGATCAATATGGCTTTAAAATGAAAAATAACACATTATTTTAGGTGTCTATCAACACTTCTTATTTTAAAGTGATGTCCTTCAGCTTCAAAAAAAAAATATTATGGCTCTATATTAAAGAACTATTATGCATATTTTTTATGACATGATCCATAAGAAGATTGACTTCTACATTGATGATCAAGGAAAAGTTTGTGTAGAACATCTTGAAGACTTATGAATAGTATTAGAAAGGATTATAAAATATTATTTTAAATTATACACTCTCAAGTTTGCATTTTGGTGTCTTCATTAAAAAAATTTGTGTTATGCAACTTAGAGGATTTGAGATTGACATAAATAATATCAAAGCCGTAATAAAAATGTCTTTGATAAAAGGAATTTACTAGTTGTATTCATTATAAAGATAATTATATATATCTTGCAAGTCATATTGAACTTACTAAATAGATGCCATTTAATTGTCAAATTGATGAAGCAAATATTTTTATCAAATCAAATAAATAAATTCTAAGAAGCATTGAATAATACTAAATAGTTATTACTAAATATATTGATTCTTATAGCACGAATCTTAGATAAGTTACAATTCTTATATACAACATCTTTAAAAGAATCTCTTAAACCATTATTACACAACATAATGAAGTGAAAGAAAATACTCTCTATTATATATGTTGAAGGCTAATATGAGAAAAAATGTGTCATTGTCTAATTCAGTTGCATTAATCTGTGTTGCTTAAAAACTCTACTGATATATGCTTTCTTATAAAATCATGGTGACATCAATGGTCTATCCATTGAATATTTTGACAATTAAGGGTCAGTTTGGGGCGGCTATAGTTTTTTGTAAAGCTAGTTGTAAAGCTGTTGTGGGAAAGTAGCTTCTTGAATAACTATTGTGCGTGTTACAAATTGTTTCTTTTTAAAAAATTTAAATAGTAGCTTTTTGACAACCACCACATTCTAATAGCTCTCGTTCTCAAAAGTAACTTTTTATCACAAAACTTTCAAAAGTAGCCAAAAAAATGGTAAATAAATGCAGCTGTAATTATTTTCTGAAAAATGAAGCAACCGAAAAACTATCTTTAATGCACCCTAAATTGAAACTAATCAATCATTTGGTCATATGGATTATACTTGTCACTCAAAATATAGTGAAGAGGAAACTCTTACAAAACTTTCTCATTATACTTGTTACTCCTATTAAATATTTTCTTATAGATGACTTAATTAATAATAAAATGATGGTCATCAAAGAAAAAAAAAAGGTTTTAAATTTGAAAATTATATTTTATCTAAAGGTCAAAGTCTCATCTTCATAAGACTAGTAGAAAGTATATTAATGTACACTCTTAGCTTTAGCAAACCCTAAACTAATGATGAAATAAAATATTAGGCATTGATTGTTGATCTTGAACTTGCAATTAGGATAGAGATTTAAAGCCTTCAGATTTTACTGATTTCTAACTCATCATATATGAAGTATCTAATAATTATAAAAATTTTGACCTCAAGTTGGCTTATTATCACAAGCAAATCCTTAAGATGATGTAAAACTTCATCCTCTTCATAAAAAAATATATTTTTAGTATGATTAATTATAATAATGGAAACTTGAATGATGAGTCTATATTTATTACAATTTACACTCATCAAGACCTAAAGCTAGTTATCTTAAAAACTTATAAGAGGAGAAGATATTAAATTCTAGTCGGTGAGATTTGAATTCAATCATCCCTCATTACCTAGTAAATCAACAAATCTCAAATTAAAAAATTCAAAACTCACAGGAGGGTATGCAAAATTTAAGCTAGCAAAGTGCAACCTTGATCATTTATCATAAACTTCCCTAATACATATATGTTAGGACATATGATATATTAAGATAATTAGAATGGTGTCACTCATTATGCTATTGGAATGGGGTTAAGGGAACTTTTATGTAACCAAATAAACAAGCATTTTTTACTCATAAATGTGTTACAATACCTTAAATAATAAGACAACATTATGTGCCACAATAGACTAGCCTTCATGTCACTTTAATTTGATTGTGAAGATGAATAAATATAATACATATCATGTGCTTGAATAAGTGTTCTTATTTAACATATTTACATAATGGAACATCTTTAATAAGAAGACACCCCTAAAATGCCTTAAGAAATGTGCTTTCCCAACACATTTATTTGATAGAATACCATTAATCTATGACACTCCAACACACACAAGATTTTGTATTATTATATATTAAATGTTATACTACTTCTATAGCCAATAATGATTCGCCAATTAAATATATAAAGATCATGCATGTTGAAAATCCTCTTAGATTTTTGTTTCTCAAACTAAAATGTAATTTTATCTCATAAATTCAAAATTAAATAATGGTTGAACTCTTAATAATCTAAAATAGACTATTTTAAGCTTCCTAAATAAGGCACCAAAAAATTAAATCACACAAAAATTAAAAAAGAGGACAAAATATTAAAACCAATATGTTACGATACAATAATGACAAGCCTTTATCCCACTATGTGGGGTCGGCTACATGAATCCTTATTCTCTATTGTGTCCTATTATGAGTCAAATTCTCATTTAATTCAAGTAAACTAAGATCATTTTTTATACATCTTAACCAAGTCTTTTTAGGTCTATCCCTACCTTTCTTAACGTAAGGTAAATCTAATAGATCTACTCTCCTAACTAGGTCATCGAAAAATCGACGCTTTATGTGGCTAAACCATCTAAGGTGACTCTCTCTAATCTTATCTACCACTAGAGCTACTCCAACTTTTTCCCAAACATACTCATATTGCATTTTATCTCTAAGAGTAAAGCCACTCATCCACCTGAGCATCCTCATCTCTACAACACTTAACTTAGTCTTTTGGTTCTGTTTTATTGGCCACATTCTACACCATAAATCATTGCAAGTCTTACCACCATCTTATAAAAGTTTCCCTTAAGTCTAAGTGATATTTTTCTATCACTCAACAGACCATATACATTCCTCCACTTCAACCATCCAACTTGAATTCTACTAATAGCATCTCCATCTATTTCACCATCATTTTGAACAACATAGCCTAGATATCTAAATCGCTCACTCTTTTTAATGGCTTAGTCACCCAATGTCAAAATACCACCACTAGAACTTCTACAACTAAAATTACACTTCATATATTCAATTTTAGATTTATTCAAACGAAAACCTTTAGACTGTAAGGTTGACCTCCTAAATTCAAGTTACTCTTGGACTCCTTCTCTAGTCTTATCAATAAGAAGAATGTCATCAGCAAAAAGCACACACCAAGGTACATCTTCCTATAAATGCCTAATAAGAACATCCATAACTAAAGAAAAAAAATATAAAGGCTTAAAGCCAATCCCTTAATGTAATCCAACTAATATAGGAAAATATTTTTTCAATCCTCCTTATGTTTGGACACAAGTAACAACTCTAGTATACATGTCCTTAATGACTTAAATACAACCAATATTAACTCCTTTTCTAGAACCTCCAAAGAACATCTCTTGAAACTTTATCATAATTTCTCTAAATCAACAAATATCATATGTATATCCTCCTTATTTCTCTATACTTCTCCATCAAACCTCTTAACAAATGTATAAGATCCATAAGAGATCTACCTCAGATGAAAAACCAAACTCATGAGAAACTTTGTATCATATCGTAACATATGCTCAATTACTCTCTCCCATAATTTTAATGTATGACACATTAACTTAATTCCTCTATAATTTGCACACTCTTGTGCATCACCTTTATTCTTAAATATAAGAACCAACAAACTCTTTCTCCACTCATCTGGCATCTTTTTAGTCTTTAAAATATAAAGATTTGTATGCCAAAAAGTTCCTTGATCTCCTAAACATTTCCACACTTCTATTGGAATATCATCTGGTCCTACTATTTTTTCACGCTTCATTTTTTTTAAAGCTTCTCCAATTTCAAATTTACTAATATGATGATAAAATTAAAATTATCTATTTTTGTTTAGAATATTAAGGTTACTAAAATCAATCATTTTTTCATATCCTTCATTGAAAAGTTTATCAAAAATACTTCATCCGCCTATTTTCAAAATTCTTTTCTAAAAAGAGTACTTTATAATTTCCATTCTTAATACAACACCTCACTTGAACTAGATCTTTACTTCTCCTATCTCTTTGGTTGGCTAACTTATACATACATCTTTCACCATCTTTGGTATCCAATCTATTATATAAATTATTACAAGTTAAGTTTTTTTGCATCAAATATTATTTTCTTATAATCTCTATCTCACTTTATATATTTCCTAATTCTTCAAGTTTTTATATCTAAACCAAGTTTTATAACAATCTTCTTATTTCTTATCTTTTCTTATATATTTTGACTCCACCACCAACTATTTTATTAAAAGAAGCTTTCCTTTTTTATTCTCCTAACACATTTTTGCAACTTGCTTAATTTAACTTGCTACTTTTTCCCACATAACATTAGCTTTCTTATGAACATCCCAAATTCTAAGCTTTTATAGCTTGCTCTTAAAAAAAAAATTTAGTGATTTTTAAGTGCCCTCATCTAATCCTAAGACAATAATTTAATTTATTTTTTATCTTCCAATCCTTCAACTTAAAATATAAAACTAATAGTTGATGTTGGGTACTTAAACTTTCACTCAAAATAATATTATAATATTTAAAATCTAAACAATCTATTTTTTTCTATCAGAAAATAATCAATCTATGTTTTACTAAATCCATTTTTATAAGTAATAATATTCTTATCTCTTTTCTTAAATAAAACATTAGCAACTACAAAATCATAGGCTAAAGCAAATTCTAAAGTCTTACCTTTTTCATTAGTCACTCCAAATCCATAGCCACCATGAATACTTTTAAAATATTTTATCACTCTACTAATATGTCCAATTAAATCTTATCCAATAAATATCTTTTCTTTAAGAAGTATATTTTGTATTAATTTCTCTAATTCATTCTAAAATTTTTCTTTTGTGGCTACATCTAAACCTACTTGAGGAGCATAAACACTTCAAACATTGATAATCTTAGTATTAATAATAATCACTAAAACTAAAATTCTATCTCCAATATTATCAATATTTATAACATTATTCTTCAAAATTTTATCGATAATCACACATGCATAATTTCTAATTCGACTTCTACCTTAATACCAAAGTTTAAAACTTAAAGTATCGATCTTCTTGGCCTTCTCCCCAACCCATTTAGTTTCTTGAATACATAAAATATTTATCTTTCTAGGAATCATAATATCTACTAATTCCATTAATTTACCTGTAAGAGTACATATATTCCAAGTTCCTTACCTAATACTAGTTTCATGTACTAACTTCTTTGCTCGCATCCATCCATAATGTGAGAACCCTTTGCTTATTTAACACTGCACCTGGGCACCAATGCAGTGGCCATTGCACAATTTTCACTGTATTCAGGTCATACAGCACGTCACTTCCAGTGAACATCATAACATTAACACAATATTTTAAAGGATTCATGTCAAGATTAGTTCAACAAGTTTTACGCTGGCTATTGACTTCCTATCACAACCCTCTACTTTCACATTTCAGACTTGGGACCCGGCAGAGGCATAAAACCAATATGTTACGATAAATGGATAAAATAAATAAAAAGTGAAAAAAAAAACCCCAAAATATTATTTATAAAAAAAATTATTATAAGAAGAAATAACTCCAACTAATTATATTGTAGATTCTTCATTGAGGCAATAGCTTACCACTCTAACATATTTGATAAACTTAAATTCTCAATTAATATAATTTAGCAACCTATCTAGCTCTTATGGCATATGTTCTTTTTAATGTGCATAATCCATCAAACTAGTAAATAGACACTAAATAAGATCATATTTTAGCATCCTTATCTTACATGGTAATCAATATATACTTAAATTTTATATGACTATTCTTAAAGAAAATGTAACTACGACTAAAGAGTATGCCAAAAATAATATGGCTCATTTATTTATGCACACAACATCCTCTCCGAAGTAAGTGAGCTTAAACATCATCTTTTTATCCTACAAATGTCATTTTCACAATCACTATATGAACATAATATCATTCCACTTATATTTTTATAAAAAAATGAAAATTTAAATAAATTTCTATCTCCTTAAAGATTGCTAGTCCTTGAACAACACATCCAACTTTTATTCATTTTCATATTAAGGCCTTACATAGTAAAAGAAAATAAATTCCTTGCAATTATTTATTAGAAAAGCCCAAAACATTAAGCATCATACACTCAAATGTAAAAAAAAAAAAAAGGATGACTTTCAATAATTTTTAGAAAAGAAGAGAAAAAAACATGTCATTAAAGCAAGAGTGGAGATGGCTATAAGAATGACATCTTTTTTCTCCTGAATAATTTTTAGCATGAAACCAAACTCTTACAAAAATATCTCATAAAATATTTATTCCAACATCAATTATAGGTGGAAGCATCACTTCAAATATTTCACATCAGTATTATGGCATTTTAAACTAAAATTGATAACAACTATGATTGATCAAAACAATGATGAGTATCAATGTTAAAAAATAATTTTTTAATTAAAATAAATGCAAGGCACATTTTTAGTAGAATAATATTAAGACACTTTCAGTTAGATCAATTTAATTTATGTAGATATTAATAACCATAAAGTAAATTGCTAAATATATAAATTAATAAGATGGCATTATAGTAGTCTTTTATTAACAACACTATCTATGATCAATGTTCCTATGATTCTTAAGACTTATTATCAAATGAATGAGTTAATATTGATAATTGATAATGAAATAATGCATCAATCATGCTAAGAGGTACAACAAATTTTAAGTATGTAGTAACATGATTCATAAACCACTAAGTCCATTTCATCTACTTTGGAGTCGTAGCTAATTGAATCTTAGAGCATATATAAAATTAAATCTATCAATCCATCATTGATCTAAAAGACACAAATTTGATTTTAGAAGTAATAAGTTATTACTTAAAGTGGGTCAAAGCTACTCCTTTGAATAAGTCATCATAAAAAATGTCAATTTTTCTTGTAACTTTATACTAATTTGATGTGTGACACTAAATTATCTCTAATAATATAATATCTTTTAAAAGTAACAAAACATATAGGTTTATTAATCAACACAAAATAGATATGTAATGCTCATTGATTTGTAATCTAATCGTAAATAACTTCCTAGAGGTAAGATATTAGTCAAGCTAATTAAGAAAATTCTCATTATAAATAAGAAATAAAGATACATCATAACATTAGAGGCATTAGAGCACACCATACTACATATAAGATTCTACCAAATTCACCTCCTTTCTTAATATTTTTGGTCAAAGTAATTTCACAACTTGAGATTAAATTACCATCATTTAGAATAAGCATAGAGCAAAATGCTTACTTATAAGTGGAAGAGATTAATGTGATCAATGATGTATAGATTTAATCCTGACTAAAACTTTATAAATTATGGGGAGGAAATGACTAAGTACTTCAATCGCATGGCACACAAATATTTTAAGGAGGGTCAACATAATGTTGTACATGATTATTATTTCCCAAATCAATAAGTTGGCATTAAGTTTGAGACTAATTGAGATCCACTTAATCATCAAGAAATCATATTAAGGAATATGCAATCAACTTATCAATCTAAGCAATTAATAACACATGCCTTTAATCACTAGTTATTTCATAAAGGGTGATATACATAGAATTCTAAAAGATGTGACCAAAAAATTCTTTTAGAAGTCTCCTTATAAAATAAGCGAACTTTTTATTATAAATAGTAAAGCCTCTAAATTTTTCATGCAAAATAAAGGCATTTTTATATTTTTTTTTATATATCTATATCAAGATCTTACTAAATTACCCTATAAGAAAAAGAACATTATTTTTTCTATATTCTTAAATGACCTCACTTCCTCATGTATTATGTCCTCTGTAAGGATGGTAAGTCTCCGCCATGGAGATGTATGAAGGATCTAAATATTGGGACCTCTCATTTGTCTTACTTTAGGCAGACATCCATTCTATGGTGTCATTTTTTAGTTAAAAAAGTCGATTCTCAAAATTTATTTCAACAACTTTCCTTCACTAATGGTTTTTTCTTATTCAAGATCTCTTATCAATAAGACTTCAAGCATGTTTGATGAGTGGTCCTTAGTACTTCTTCAGGAAGTCATTTATTGTCCAAATAGACTTTTAATTTTAAACTTGTCTAGAAAGAGTTGAATCCTCTTCCTCTCCCCCTATGAGTTAAAATCTAAGATCTGCCTCTCTATTGCTAGATATCTAATGGTATTTCTAATATTGCAAGCAAAATTGTGTTTCAGTTGTTGTGGATTTTAAAATAACTAATAGGGCAAGGCTAACTTTTGCGACTTTGTGTCCAAATTAAAAATGTTGCTCCACTCCCTAATGTAAATAACCTCAATAGTAGCCCAAGGCAACATAAAGTTCTCTATGATTGAATTCTCTCTTCATGTTATAATTATAGTTTTTGCAATCATTATAACACTGCCCACTCCATTGCTCCTACTCCCCCTCCACATGATTATGCCATAAAGTCATCAAGAACATAGTAGATCTAAGCACCCACATAGTCCTTCTTGGCACTCTCTCACCCAGCTTTACTCAACCTCATCGCTCCTCGCCCCATTCATTTTCCAATCAACGTGCACCTCATTCCTCCTTTCTTTTTAAGCATCCTTCAAGTAAAATTCGTAGCCTCATTTCTTTAGAACATGACTCTACAATAATAATTCTCACTCATAACCTTGCCTTGTCCTCACCCTTCAAGAATTCAATACACCCAAATTTACCAGTTATCCCAAGTGGCTCATTCACACTTCCCTCAAGCCAACATTCTTACTGCTCCCCCGAAACATAACAATTTAGAAGGTTTAGGGAATTCATGTTATAAAGAGGATCTATCATTTTATGGATCATATTGCCTCTAACTATATTAGCATCTTTATATTCTTAAGAATATTAACTCTAACCTCTTACTTTACCCATTATGTCAAATCCCATGAACTATATCCCTTGGATAAAGTTGTAACATATTTCATCTCTTTACTTTTAGCCTGTGTTAACCAAAATAAAGATGTGATTTCTTTTGTCCTAGAAGTCCTTAATGAGCTACTAATCCATGACATTGTAAATTATGATTCCTCTTATTCATGCCAATTATATGTAGTTTATGCTACTAATACTCACTCACAAAGGTCTCAATTATGGAATGATATCTCCTACACTATTTTAAATATTCAACAACTAGTATAAGGGGCTTTAACTATTGTTGATTCAAAAGGGGGTGGGGGGTTCTATCCTCTCTTCCTTAATTGTTGGTAATAGTACATTCTATGATGTGGTATGATGACTCCATCTATCATTGGCCTCTTTTTTACTCAATCAACTACAAATCAAAAGCACCTCTTCATTTCAAATTAAATAGAGTTCTAGTTAATCATGAATGGCTTGAAGTTGTTACAATAGCTTTTAGAAAAATTTTCTGCCTTAATGTTTTGGTCAATACCAACTTATTCTATCCAACTTTCCTATTGACCTACCACTTAAGCTATTATTTATTATAGCTTCCTCAAATTCAGAATCTCCTTATTTTTAATGGTGTACTCATCAAAGATGAGACCCTATGTTCATCCTTTCCTCCAACTAGAAACTTTGAAAGGGATAATAAAATCATATAACTAGCCCTCTACAAATCACCTTTATGCAAAGTTGCAAAAGACTACTAATATACAAGAATCTCTTTTTGCACTTTTAAATTCCCAACTATTGGATAGCATGCTTAATTATCAAAGATCATGAGGCTAGTTTAAAATTATTGTATATCTTAGACATGTACTCCTCTTAGATAATCCAACATGCCAAACACAAATGGATGACTAATAATGAGGACGACTTAAAATTCTCTATTCTAAATTAGAGTCGATACAACTTTAACAACATCATGAGATTAATTTCTTATAATGGAAGTCTCAATTCAGACTTAGAAATAATAGATAAAGCCATTAATCATTTCAACAAATATTTTAATTCTAATTCAACACTATTCCCCTTCTCTTTTGACATTCCTATTGGGCCATGCCTTACTTGCAACTTGGAAGTGGATCGAATTTCCCTTACTACTAATGATGAGTATATTAATCTTATTGTATTCTTCAGTCTAAAAATTCTTTCCCAAATTAGATGGTTTCACATTTGAATTTATACTAATAGTTGGAATATTCTGATCAAGATGCCTACAATGTAATCAAACAATTCTTTCAAGTATGATGATTTCCTTCAAGTAGGACAACTTCATAATATTAAAGCTACTATTATTTCATTAACTCTTAAATGCTCTCATTCCAGTTGGTAGCAATACATGCTATGATATGGTCTGATGAATATATCCACCACTGGCTTTTTTTTTACTCAATCAACTATAAATCGGAAGCACCTCTTCATTTCAAATTAGATAGACTTCTAGTTAATAATGAATGGCTTGAAGTTGTTACAAATAGCTTTTAAAAAAATTTATCACCTTAATGTTCTGATCACTCCCACCTTATTTTATCCACCTTGCCTATTGACCACCTCTTAAGCGAAGATTTCAATTTAAGAACTACTTATTATAACTTCTTCTAATTCAAAATCTCTTTATTTTTACATGGTGTACTCATCAAAGTGGAGACCCTATGTTCATCCTTTCCTCCAACTTATAACTTTGAAAGGTAAATAAAATCACATAATTAGCCCTCTACAAATCACCTTTATGCAAAGTTGCAAAAGGCTCCTAATATACAAGAATCTTTTTTGCACTTTTGAATTCCCAATCATTGGATAGCGTGCTTAATTATCAAGCTCATGAGGCTAGTTTAAAACTATTGTAAATCTTAAACATGTGCTCCTCTTGGATAATCCAACATGCCAAAGTCAAATGGATGACTAATAATGAGGACAACTTCAAATTTCTCTACTCTAGAATAGAGCTCCACACGACTCTATCAACATCATGCATCTAATTTCTCATAATGGATGTCTCAATTCACACTTAGAAGCAATAGAAGAAGCCATTAATCATTTCAACAAACATTTTAATTCTAATTCAACACAATTCCCCTTTTCTTTTGACATTCCTATTGGGGCATGCCTCCCTTGCAACTTGGAAGTGGATCAAATTGCCCTTACTACTAATGATGAGAATATTAATCTTATTATATTCTTCACTCTAAAAACTCTTTCCCAAGTTAGATGGTTTAACTTTGAATTTATACTAATAGTTGGGATATTACTGGTCAAGATGTCTATGCTGCAATCAAATAGTTCTTTCAAGTACGACAATTTCCTTCAGGTAGGGCAACTTCATAATATTAAAGCTACTATTATTTCACTAACTCTAAAATGTTCTCATTCCAACTGGTAACAATACATGCTATGATGTGGTCTAATGAATATATCCACCACTGGCTTTTTTTTTTTACTTAATCAACTACAAATCGAAAGTACCTCTTCATTTCAAATTAGATAGAGCTCTACTTAATCATGAATGGCTTGAAGTTGTTACAAATAGCTTTTAGAAAATTTTATCGCCTTAATGTTTTGATCACTCCCACCTTATTCTATCCATCTTACCTATTGACCACCTCTTAAGCGAAGATTTCAATTTAAAAATTACTTGTTATAACCTCCTCTAATTCAAAATCTCCTTATTTCTACATGGTGTACTCATCAAAGTGGAGACCCTATGTTCATCCTTTCCTCCAACTTATAACTTTGAAAGGGGTAAATAAAATCACATAACTAGCCCTCTACAAATCACCTTTATGCAAAGTTGCTAAAGGCTCCTAATATACAAGAACCTCTTTTTGCACTTTTAAATTCTCAATCATTGGATAGCATGCTTAAGTATCAGGTTCTTGAGACTAGCTTAAAACTATTGTATATCCTAAATATGCACTCCTCTTGGATAATCCAACATGCAAAAGTCAAATGGATGACTAATAATGAGGACAACTTCAAATTTCTCTATTCTAGAATTAGAGCTCGACACAACTCTAAACACATCATGCAACTATTTTGTCATAATGGATGTCTCAATACACACTTAAAAATAGTAGATGATGTCATTAATCACTTCAACAAATATTTTAATTCTAATTCAACACTATTCCCCTTCTATTTTGACATTCCTATTGGGGAATGCCTCCCTTGCAACTTGGAAGTAAATCTTATTACCCTTACTATTAATGATAAGTATATTAATCTTACTGTATTCTTCACTCTAAAAACTCTTTTCCCGAGTTAGATGGCTTCACCTTTGAAATTATATTAATAGTTGGGATATTATCAGTCAAGACGTCTACTTTGTGATCAAACAGTTCTTTCAAGTATGACAACTTCCTTTGAGTAGGACAACTTGATAATATTAAAGCTATTATTATTTCATTAACTCTTAAATATCCTCATTTCAGCAACATTTCTAAGTATCATCGTGCATCTCTCTATAACACTATCTACAAAATCATTGTCAATCTAATAATTAATAGGTTAATGTTGATTTTGCCTATAATTATTCACAATGACCCAGGTTCTTTTTGGTATCATGGAATAAGAATAGTCAATGCCATTATTGCAAATGAGACCCTACATGAATCTAAAAAAGCCTTCCTCTTTCATGTTCTATGTCAAGCTTGATATCAAAAAGGTGTTCCATAAAGTGAATAACGAATACATAATTGACAGGCTATATGCTAAAGGATTCCCTTCTCTTTTTATTTCTTAGATTGAAACCAATAGTTTTGACATCCTGTATTCCATTGGTATTAATGGAGCCTTGGAGGGTTTCTTCAAATCTTCGATTAGGATCAAGCAAGGATGCCCTTTCTCCCCCCTACATATTTTGCATCCTTATGAACAATCTATTTCAACTACTTGAGGCTAATATCACCTGAATGGAGTTTAACATTATAGCCTATTGGGCTTGTGTCTTATTCATTCCTAATGAAGCTTTTTTAGGTCTTCATTTTATTTTCTCCCCAACAAAAAAATTTCCTTCCACACGGAATAATAAGAACAAAATAGAAAGGGGGTTTGTCAATCCTTGCGAAATGCAAGAAAGTTCTAAAATAGAAAGAGGCTGCTAACGGACAGGTGAGGGGATCACAAATGTAAATTTTCTCATTACAAGCACCTTAACCACCTCAAAAATATCACTAAATTTATCCAACAACAACGAATCTTATCCAACAACAGCACAAGGGAGAAAACTCCAGTTTTATGCCAGTTGACAAAATTATAATGTCAACTTGACCAGATGACTAAATTCCAGCATTGAAAACATTCGTTCCTCTATTACTCTACTGATACGAAGGTTTGAATGCAGACCTCCAAGACAAGTCATCAGGCAAGGGGCACCATTCGGTTCAACAACACTATGAGAATCATGCCGGTAGAGCGGTTCTAATGCAGATTCTGGCAACCGACTCTCTGCAAGGTAGTGCTTCATTGTAGCAATCTCCAAGGTATGTTTTTTCTTCAACTTCTCTATTTGTCTTCTAAGTTTCTCTATCTCTTGTTGTGCTTTACCATACTTTTCCTGCATAGAAACAATATGATCAATCATTAAATTGCGTGTCAAACTATTGCATTATAGAGAAATTAATGAGAAAAATATAACCTCAGTGATGGAAACGGCTTCTTCTGCCTCTTTCAAACGCACAAGTAGTTCTCCTGCCGCATGAACAGCTTCAGCAGTGTCTCTCAGTTGAAGCTTAAGGGCTCGGTTCTGCTCCTTGAGGTAAGCCCTCTCCTTCTCTCTTTCAATTCTAGATGTTGCAAGCTCAGCTGCGAGTGCAGCAGCAAAGGCAGATCCTTTACACTTGGACTGTGCTTTTGCGGCCGCCTTCTTCACCTCTGCAATGCCCTCCATGACCTTCCTGTGCTTGGCAAGTAATTCATCATACTTCTCCTGAAGCTCAACATAATGTTCAATAATTTTAGCATGCCCGAGTATGGAACGATGTAGCGCATCATCCAATTCAGCAGTGCATTGCTTTTCAAGACTGAGCTCGAGTTCCTTCTTCTCTGCGAGTCTACGATTCGATTCAAGATCAATCCTCAACTCTTCAGTTAGAGATATCCATCTGCTCTCTGATTCCATCCACCTCTCCTTCTCCCTCTCAAATTCTTCTCTCTGTTTACTTGGTTGCTACTGCCGTTTCTTACCTGTTCAAGCAGTGAAACATTCGTAGAACTACAGGTACAAGATTTCAACTGATTTTTAGGAACTGTATTTCCTCAATAAGAGCCTCCTTCTCAATGCAACCCAAATTGATTCCATGATCAGCAACATTTTCTTGGTTCTGTTTTACAAAAGCACCAAATTTAATGTTAAAGTAAACAAGAGATGATAAAAGCTTTTTGATCTTTTGTAAGCACCAACCACATTTTCACTAACTTTAAAAGAAACTTTCTCCTCATTCTTGGACTCCACATCAACCACTGAAGGATTCTGTTCCAAGTTTGAACATTGCTTGCTAACACGTTTGTACAAATCAATCTGCAACTCAAACTATTATTAAGGAACGCCTTAAATCAAAACCATATTTTCATATTGCTGGCCTTTTACTCCATAGAAAATTTACCTGAGAAATCAGCTTTTTTATTTCCTCCGCTTGCTCTGCGCATAGAACTTCAAGTTCAGCGTTTATCTTGTTGACATCTCCAGAAACCATGGTTCCGCCCTGTTTTACCAATGAAAGCGCAAAATTAGCTCATATATTTAAAAAAAAACAATTTTAGAAAGCACGGCTACATATGATACATTAAATTCCTTGGAAGGCTCGTAATTGTGAGCTTGAATAATCTGCATGTCCTTGTTGTGCCTATCAGTAGCAGTCACGTGTTTTTTGCAATCCAAACACAGAAAAGAAGCATTCACATCCACTGGTGACGTCTGACCAGAAGCATCAACCTTCTGTATGTCTGACTGATTTGAGATCAAAGACAAGTGCTCGAAGAGAGAGCAACAGGTGATTTACTTGAGGCTGAATTCCGCTGATGATAATCAATAATTTGTAAGCCTCTATGAAGGCTAGCTGCCAATGACTCAATCGGGCTGATTTTACTTGATTGCAGTGATGAGCGAATCGGATCTATCACCTTAGACCCTTTTTCTGAACCATGCTTTGGGCTTTCAGAGGCAATGTTCTTCATAAGGAGAAGTGAACTGGATAAACTTTTCCTTAAGCTACCATCAACTTTAGGTGATGCACAAAAGACTGGCTCTTCTAGTAGCGGCAATTGTTTGCAAGGACTAGAATTTTCTGAATTACAAAGAGCTTTGTTGCCCTCCATAAGCATATCCTTTAATGTATTTGGTTTTTCAATTTCGGGTACTTCAGAGTTATCTCGTTTTAATTCATTGCTCCCTTGGAATGAGCAAAAATCAGCCTTTGGATCAGTTTTACTCCCAATTTGATTCACACTACTGCCTAGTTCAGTATCAGGCATGCATTCAGATGACAGTGTGGGTATGCATTCAGATGACAGTGTGGGTATGGAGTTTGTTGTAAAATTTTTAGTTTGTTCTTCCATAGAAGAATTTAAGTCATTGAGCTGAACGCACAATTCCTTCACATCTTCCTCATCAACATCCATATCAATTTCTGGATCATTATCTATCGAAGGCAGAAACAAAGAACGATTAAGACTTCGTCTTAGAATATTTAAGCTCTCACGATTAGTATGCCTTTTGAAATGACCGTCCATAATGACAACAGAATTACTTCCAAATGATTTTGCTCTTATGAGCTCATCCTGCAGCAAAGGTGTTTGAAAAATAAATCAAGCTTTACATATTATAAAAAGGTGTTCATGATAGTTAATCTTCTGCAAGAAACCTTTACCTTTAGCTGACGTATTTGGTCGCTCAGACCATTAACATCATCATCAGATATTTCATTAATCATCGCCTTGTTTTTTATCTGTTTCATCCGTCTACCAAATCTTAGCGTGCTCAGTGTTATTGCTTTGTATCTGCTATGTCAGTAAACAAATGTTCATTTCTCTTTGCGGTAAGCTCTTAGACTACAGAGAGTGTACGAGGGCGTGGAATTACCTTTCGTCTGGAAAAATGGTACAAATAAATGTAACTTTGGCATTGCCTCCAAGAGTATCTTGCAATACGTTATTCAAACAAGAGTCCACAAGTGGAACCTTTTCCTCATTTTTCTGATGAGTGGAATCTGATAGAATGTTGACCAACCTCCTGTATTTGAGCATCCAGATGTCAAGTCAAGAATTAAAAGACTGAATAATCGGTTATTAAAATAGAAACACATTCGAATTACTTCTGCGCAAAATATATTTGCGCGCTTCGGAGTTGATTTTCAATCTAAAGATTACATTACATGACAACCAAATAAACAATTTACTTATCTTCCAAATATTCCATTAAAAACTCTGATGAAAAATAAGCACAGACACAAAATGACTTCACAGAATAAAAGCAAATACCAACATACCTGGCTTTCAAAATTTTTTGAAAGAAAAATAAGGCAATTCATAGGACATATGACTTTTTTTTGTCTTGAAGGAATCTGATCCCTGGCTTTCCATATACAAGGGGAAATTACTACTTCACTGCCGCTTAACCGGTTGTTCATTGAGATATATCATATTTGACAGTAAAAAAATGAGAGAAAAATCCTTCAGTATTCAGTATTGTTGTTTATTGAAATTTGATTCAAGCCAAAAATTTTAACGTTTCTTCAAAGATATATGAATAATCCCTAAATTGGTGTATTTCCTGAATCATCTATTTCAAATGCCATAGAAAAGGGCGATCATAATCAAGTTAACATGAAAGGACGATAAGATCCCTAATAAAACAAAATTGAATCTCTTATAATTATATTATATAGACAACTCGTCTAGATTGGAATCTAACAGTCAAAAATACTCTTCTGCAATTATCACTATCAACATGCAATAACAACAAGTTAATTAGGTGTGACAAGAATGCTCAGTATAAGCAAACCATAATTAAATCAATAAATCACTATTATACACACAAACTTAGAAAATGGCAAACTTCATAAAAAAAAAAAAATGAAAATCTAAGTTCGCTGCTTGAGATGCTTTTATGTGAAACCATTGTGACTCCCAATCTTATTTTTTGCTACTACTTTTTGATACTCATTTTGTTTATCTCTAAGTAAAATCATCCACCATTAGTCTGAAAATCGTTATTAAAGATGGCAGTTGACAAGAATAAAGTTTAAGCAAACCGAAGAATAATTAAATCAATAAACACTATTTACCGCAAGGACTTGCATAGAAAATGGCAAACTTCAAAAGAAAAGAAAGAAAATCTAAGTTCGCTGCAATGATTTGACATGCTTATTCCCTGAATTGATCAACTCATTGTGAAAGCAATATTTTTTTACCGTATAATTGTTTATTAAGTAAATCTACCATTTTGTTCTGAAAAGTGTTTTGTGCAAATATTTTAGCACATTTTAAATAGCTAAATCTTCGTGTAAGTTAACTTTGTAATGAAAGTTCAAAATTACAACTAATTGATCATACCCAAGTTTCGAAAGTGAGTCCTTAAACCGGTCTTCTTGAATAGTTTGTTTGCTGAAACCATCAATATTATTATCAATTCCAGCAAGATCAACAAAGTTGATTCTGCTATTCTTTGAACTGCTGAAGGAATTTGATGACAAACCCTGACACATAAAACATCCAATTAACATAAATAAATAAATGCATGATGACAAGTAAATTGACATATATTGTCTAAGCGCCATTTTTTTATAAGTGTACGAAGAATGTATTTGGAATGTCAACTCCAGAAGAAAGACGTACTAAAGCAAGCTAGAAAGACGTACTAAAGCAAGCTACACTTATATTTATTTACATCGTACAATTAATTCTTGTGATCACAATTCCTGTGTTTGAGCTACAATGAGTTTCATATTTACCTACTTTCACTTTAATTTTTAATTACTTTATTATTATTACAAGTAAAGGTAATATTATAAACTATCATCTATTTTTTTTTATTCTTCTATTGTAATTAAAAGGGAAAAAACAAAATTGAAGGAGACTTCCAGACCCTCAAGATTAAAATTACTTCACCCTTTTTAATGGTGAGCTCCAAAAATTACTTCACATTAATTTTTAATTACTAAGTAAAGGTAATATTATAAACTATCATCTTTCTTTTTTTTTTCTTCCTATTGTAATTATAAGGAAAAAACCAAAATTGAAGGAGACTTCCGGACCCTCAAGATTAAAATTACTTCACCCTTTTTTTATGGTGAGCTCCAAAAATTAGAATTAATTTTCTTCCATTTTCGAGCAGCAAATACTTGAAGTCATTTTTAGAAATTAGATTCAATAAGTTAGGAACACTTCAATGAAACAAGCTGTCCCTAAGTGGTGCTCAAAGCCAAAAAGTAGTAATTAACAGGCAAGTACTACACATCGACTAGAATGAAGAATGCCAAGACTAGTAATAAAATCTACTAAATCCTACATGAAGACTAAAATGAACAAAAACCAAATAGTCAAAATGCTGCAAGCTGCTGCTTCAAATGATGAAAAGGATTAACAAAGAATATAATCATGTAACATTTCATTGGGAGCAAATGTCTGTTTTATTATAACACATAACTTGTATACCATTTCTAATGCCATTGAAGCTACACATGCTTAAGCCTAACCATTGAATAGGATGAAAAATTCTGTGTTTAATAAATAATGTTACCTTGCACCATGATTCAATGATACAGGCAAAAATTATATGAGATCGAGAACTCTTTGAGTTTACATTTGTTGCACCAACTTTTCTGTTAGAGAGTCCCTATAATAAATTATCAGAGAACAAGAAAGAAAGCCATTAAGATTAGAAGCGAGAATGAAGAAATATGAATTAATAAAAAGCAGCCAAAACAAAGCCTGAACTGACCAACATATCTTGGGAGGAAAAGCAATAGTGATAATAAAACACGGACTTCAACATGGGATCAGTCCGTTTAAACATAAGCAGCAAGAAAACAATAAAAATGGAAGAATATTTATGTTATAAAAATCAGCAAAGCTTAAAGAGGATCAACAAAATCATTACGATCTGATAACATTTAACATTTATCGATGAAGGAATGAATCGTTCATACCCAACTGATAATAAAGATAAATATTATTTCAGATCCATTGCAGTAAAAATAAAAAACTGAAATATTGCTTATCAAAAAATTAGCAAGCTAGCGCATCTTAGATAATTCACCGAGAAAGGTGTTTATTTCGTGCAACCATATATATATATATATATATATATAAGCCTATTGTATGCCGAAGAAAGAGCATAAAAGGTACAATATGAAATATATGAACCCATAAGACCACTTAGGACTAAACATTGTGATGATAGCAATCTCATAAATGTTTATGCTTATGGTTTCCTTAAAGTGTGCGTGCAATTCAGGGACCATAAGACAACTTCAAGACTTGCAAAGCTTCAATATAACTTCGCCAGCAAAATTAAA
Source organism: Cymbidium sinense (assembly GCA_021442155.1). Lineage (NCBI taxonomy): Eukaryota > Viridiplantae > Streptophyta > Magnoliopsida > Asparagales > Orchidaceae > Cymbidium > Cymbidium sinense. Next base: position 37,817,758 of record CM038224.1, read on the forward strand.
ATGAGCACAACTAAAACATGCCTGGAATGAAAAATATTCATATTAAGAAATTGTAACAAAAAATTAGTCAGGGTGGACAAAAGAAGCCATTGGATCTGCTTTGTGATGAGTATGTATTGCACTCATCTCAAATAAATAGAGCCCATTTTGATCAAAATATACTGACTCAATTTTTTTCACATGGAATAAAAGTTAGGATTTATATTTGTATTTTCTGATGTAGCTATTAATGATTTTAGGAAATTTAGCTTGCCTTGCTGAGGGCATGCAAGAACAAAAAATTTGAAAATTATTTTCTATGCATAAATATTCTAAATATATTATATGACATGTTTAGGATCTTAAAATATCATATAAAGTAAATAAGGAATTCATGGCAGAAACTTCAAAATGTTTATGAACCTTCAATCTAAAGATTTAGAATGTGGTACGTTACAGTTATTGGTTCCAAAGCACCTACCAAAATTATTAATGGGTATCTCAAAGAGAAGTCATTTAAATAATGAACTTCTAGTAAGATATATCTCACATAATTGTTTGAAATGATCAACTGTAGAGATTTATTTGTCTAAAAGAAAAATGAATCTCTTGAATAATTATTGGGACAAACAAAAAAAAGTTATAAAAGACTGGAGAAGGGAATAATGTGGGATGCTATTATAGTCAAAGTTGCATTGCCTACAAATTATTGCTTGTATTCTTGAGAATTAAACTTCAATTACTCTTTGGGATCAAACACATTCATAATTATTCCCTGAGAGTTTCTATTTATATAGTTTTTTGCATTGAGTGGACTTCTTTGTAAAGAAGGGAGTACTACTTTCTATTGAGTATCCAACAATCAAAGCCACCAATTCACCTTGGGATCAAATGTCACACAACCAATATTGGTTTAATGACGACAATGTATTCTTTACACAAATGTGTCAACTCTAACAAAAATCTTCATCTTTTGCAAAGATAAGGGCTTCAGATCAAATCTTTTATTTTGTCCTCCTTAAGAGATCTCATCTTCTACATTATTTTGATGAAGACAATGTTTTCCTGACATTGTTGGTAGCATCTCAGACATGTGTCTCTTTATGTGTAGTGGAGGCTTAATTGACATCATATAAGGATGTCACGTATCACTTTCTAATCTCTATTCCATCTAACTTATGGTGTTAGTGGAGGCTTAATTGACATCATATAAGGATGTGACATATCACTTTCTAATCTCTATTCCATCCAACTTATGGTGTTAGTGATCAAATCTTTCATTTTGTCCTCCTTAAGAGATCTCATCTTCTACATTATTTTGATGAAGACAATGTATTCCTGACATTGTTGGTAGCATCTCAAACATGTGTCTCTTTATGTGTAGTGGAGGCTTAATTGACATCATATAAGGATGTCACGTATCACTTTCTAATCTCTATTCCATCTAACTTATGGTGTTAGTGGAGGCTTAATTGACATCATATAAGGATGTCATGACTTTCTTCTATTCCATCTACTTATAGTGATGAAGGGTGCAAGAGGAATTTCAATATCATCTTAATAGAGAGACGATCCAATCCACCAAGCCTTACCTCTTGCAATGCTAGTAAACAAAGCTATCCAACATTTGCTTATCATATCATACCATTCCATTATAAAGGTATTTATAAAAATAAAAAGCTTAGTTTTTGAAGATATAATTAATACGCATTATGAAGAAAATCAAATTAAAAGTTCAATTACAAGAGCTAAAATAAAAGCCCAATAAAAAGATCAAATAATTGGCCCAACTACAAGAGCATAAGCAAAAGCCCAATAAAAACTCTATAATCTAGAATTTATATACACACACACATCTAGAAGCTTGTATGGTTGGCCTTGACATAAGAAGGCATTAAAAATGAAGGGTTAGAACTCCTTTCCCCACTCTTTCCCCTCTTGTTTTTTTCCTCTAAAAGTTTTTGCCCTAAACTTCTATAATGTTTATAAATATGAGCTAAAATATTTTGTAACTTAAATTATTGAATGAATTATTTTGAATAAATATTAAAGCTAATATTACATCTAGAAGTCTGTATGGTTGGCTTTGACATAAGAAGGCATTAAAAATGAATGGTTAGAATTCCTTCTTCATAAATGTGTTGACCTCCATGCATGCGCCATAAGTCAAGTCGAGCTCACAAGGTGAATTTGACGACCGCCTCGGAGTTGAAATACACTCGGCGCGAAAGCGGTCGAAATGATCTCCGATCGATCAACGGACTTCGTCGTCACGTTCAGGACATTGAAATTGATAAGAATATGCATCTTGTACAATTCGACGGTCGACCGATCAAGAAAGAGTCGTCGCCGGCGCCCACGCTTCGAGGTCGGCGACGACTGCCCAAACGACCGTCGTTTGCAAAATTAATCGAGTCATTAGCATCAAAATGCCAAAACTATAACGAGGCGTCACTTCGATTGGGAGTTTACACGAATGTCGAGCGGTTGAAAGTGACAGCTCATTTTTTTGAACTAGGATCAACCCGATTCAACGCCGACTTGAACCAAACGAACTTCGATCGCAAAATAGACTACAACATTGTATCCAGACCGTCAAAATTATCAAAAGCAAACACTCCTATTACTTGAGTTGTTACAAAAAAAATATTCATTTGCAAGCGAAGCCCTTAAAAAAATTAAATACAATGAACAATCATAATTTAAAAGAATAAAATAGATATTTACAAATTATTCAATTCAAAGCATATAATTAATATAATATGAGTATTTATATTATTTTTTTAATAACAATATTATAAGTAAAAGAGGAGTTTCAATGCCTAACTCTTCATTTGTTATTTTGATCCGTGCATGTTATATATACAATAATAATATTATTATTATTAAATATTAACCACCTAAAGCATTGTTTTCATACCCTTCCATACTTCTTCACGTGCGTCTCGGTGCCCATGCTTGCACCGACCAATGATCATTTATCGGCCGCCCCACTTATGTTTTTGCAAGTTGCAACTAAACGCTCCTGTTGGGGTTTTAACAAGGGTGGACTTCCTCTTTGGTCTAGCTCCATTTTGTTCGGAAAGTTTCTGCGATGTTTTGTGCATATTTGTTCTTCATCAACGATAAATCCTTAATTTTTTCCATTTATAAATTAATAGAGTATGTGTGCTAGGGATTAGAATTGTATGGTTAGAATTTTGTGGTTGGGTTTGATTTGTATGTTCGTGTTAGCGTTGCGGTTCAGGTGATAAGATGATATAGTATTATTTAGGTGTACAACATAATTTCAAAAGTATGAGTTGGGTTTGGTTGTTGCGGTTGGTAATAAGCTTAGAGCCAGTTAGTTGTAGTGGCGTTAGATGGCGCTAAATAATGTGTCGATTGATTTAAATTTCTTATTATTTATGTAGTTTGTTTTACAAGAATGAATAGAGAATTTATTTATTTGATCCTTTTCTATGGAGGCAAACTAAGTATCGACGGCAATTCGTCAAGTTATGTAGGAGGTCGAAATCATCCGTTAAGGTTTTGCATCACTGCTTGGAATTGAAGCAAAATTATGAGATCCTTGCACATTGATTGAATCACAATCACTCTTACATGTCGTTATCCAGTAGGTAATGGATTTATAGCGTCTGTTATATCTGACAATGACGTTTGCGATGTTACACTGGACGAAGCTTCCCGTTAGATATTAGTGTTGTATGTCGAAGTGAAGGATGTTAATGTTGCATCGCGTTGATCGGTAATAAGGTCGGTAGATATACCGATACACGGATTTCATCGCACATGCACCTCGGCGACCAGCGCAATTTTGATGAGTTGATTCCCGTAATACTTATACCCTTCCGCTTTGTACGCAATAATTAATATGATAGTTTGTCGTCAACTTATGAGTTTTGTGGCGTGATGATGTTATCTATCGCTCATAAGAACCGTATGCTCGAGTGCTACAGCGATGATGGTATGAGCGATGGTTCAAGCGGTGAGTCGGCAGGATATCGGTATGATGATTGTTCAGGGATAATCACATGATTGAGAATCTGCAATCACGATCTTCTAAAAAATCATTCACTCCAAAATATTGATAGTGAAAATCAGATGTTGTCCACAAACAAATATGTACGGATGTGTCAAACTACGAGAGAGTGAGACAACGATATTTACTTTGACGGTCCATCTGATGAAAATGCCCTAACATATGATATTGAAATCCCAGGTGACCTCGTCGAAGGTATGTGTTTCACAAGTAAACGAAGTCTTCAATTTGTTGTTGTTGGGTGGTGCATAGTAAATAATGTTCAATTCCAAGTGACCTCCCCAAAAAAAACTTTACAATTATATCGTACAAGTGATAGTCTGCTACCAATTAGCGTTTGCATTATAGACGGCAGACGCTTAGGGGTGCTTGGAGAATATCCGAGTTGGAAAACCATAGATGTATCAATGTATTAAGCAGCGGTCATCTGTAGTTCAAAATTCATGCTTATTTCATTATACATGTGATCGCATCGATTGATCCGAAACCTGGGAGATTATAGGTAGAATGGAGTCAAAATTCAATGTTAAAGTTTCTTGAAGGCTTGGGATGTAAAGTAGGCAATAAAAGCAATCTTGGCAGTTGGGAAGAGTCTTACAGTACCCTCAACCTTTATATGAAATTAGTTTGCAGTACTTTACCTGGTACAGTCTACAGAATTCAGTCTAGTGGTACACAGCGCTTCCAAAGACTTTTTTGGGCATTTGGTCCTTCCATTATGGGGCGGGGTAAATAATCACGAAAACTTAGACGGTACATTTTTGTTAGGCAAGTATTATGGTACGTTATAAACTATTGTTGGAATTGATGGAAACAATGGGTTGTTTCCACTTGTCTTTCTTTGTTGTAGTCAGTCGATTGATTCCACGGTTGTGGTTCTTGATATGCTTACGATATATTGTCATTGTGCTGAGCGTGATTTGTGCATAATATCGATAAATGATGATACATTACGTGAGTGTAGAGAAGTCTTTCCATGGGCCACTCTAGACCGCTTCGTGTCTAGCGTGAAAATTTTAAAATAATATTAGATTGGGGATTGATGTTGAATTTCTATGCGAAGATATATATAGCGAAAAAGATTAATGAGTTTAATCATTTCATGTTAGATATTAAAATGGCTTATGGAGCGCGACCATAAATGGTCATTTATGTGGTGGAATGCGTTATGGTATGATACAATCTCGAGTGTTTTAACGGTGTTCTAAAAGCGCGTGGTTTTATCGATTGCTTTAATTCTGCTATTTACTACAACTTAGTTGTATTGTTCATGAAAAGACTTGCGCAACTCAACAGATGCCAACTTATTTATCTTCACCCAAAGAGTATCCACAATGTTACACGTCGAAAGGGAAGCCGGACATTTCCACGAACTGTGAACATCAACCCCGGAGATGCGGTATTTGACAGTCCGATCATTTAGAGTTGATTTGCTAGATAATGGCCTTTATAATTTTGCAACAAAAGATCATATATCATTGGTCATGTCATACGTATTTGTTATTTGCAGGATTTAGACGATTGAACCACCTTACGTGTGTGTCACAGTACTACACACTGCATCTGTATAAGCTCACATAAATAAATGAGTTTCACACATTGCTTGACCGGACTGAGTGGTCATCTTTCAGTGCAGAGCATGGATTAATAGCATTGCAACCACCCAATTTTCGTAGAGTCGGTGGGCTCTGCAGCGGTTAACACAATGGATAAAATAGAATAGCGGTAGTAGAATCTACCTATGCAAGACAAGTCACTTCTGGTCATCGTGCCCTCACAATGATGTTAATAGAAGGTATGTCGTGGATACTTTAGCATTCAATGTATATGTATAGTGCATGTTAGATTTTCCATGTAAGTTGCGACTTTTTTTTTTTTGCTTAATTCTGCTTATAATTTACCCTTTTTTGTTTATAAGCGTCTGTGATTCCTGCATTTGTTTTCTTCCATAGATGCGATGGTAGAGCCCCACCCTCTAGTTAGGCGTCGACGTCAGGCCGCTAGGAGGCCACCAGCGGTTGGAGCGACCCACCGAGGTTCACCCAAGCATAGCCTCCTACGTGGATGACATATAGACCACCGACATGTAAGTAATATATAATTTACGTTTCTACTTTACGCATACTTTTATTTTGGTTAATGATGATCGATCCTTTTTTTTTGAGCAGTTACAGACTGCGTCGCACATGCTTATGTTGAAGGTGATCCATCACCGCTCGACGATTCATCGAGGCTAGAGCGGTAACTGATTAGCTTGCCATCGCTTCATCTAGATCATTATCGCTACTTACCGGTTGAGAGGTGGTCTTAGCAACATCTTCCACCTACCTGTTGGTGAGATGACTGTGATGCTCCAGGACATGGCGATGATCCTGGGATTACGTGTTAATGGGCCACCTATTATTGGCCCCATTGTGATCGATGAGATGAAGAGATGGCCTAGCTGGCCTGATTGCTGCGATGAGTTGTTGGGTCGGCACCATATACCAGACGTGATGTACCATGACCGTCGATCCACACATCGTCGAATTCGATGGGGATGGAGTCATGCCGACATGCACGTCGAGGTGGCTTTTACGGGGATTCATACGTGTCGAGCAGGAGTTTTGCACTGTGCAATATTCTATTTCTTATTGGTGTTTCTTCTTGCCGGATCGAGTTCGAGGTCCACTGCATATCTACCACTTCTAGACTGATACATTTAATATGTTGGTATAAGAGGGATTCAGCCTCATAGAGCTTCTACGAATGTTAGACATAACATAGGCTGAGCTACACCTACTACAAATATGGTCTTGGAAGCATATTCATGTGGGGAGGCCGACCCTACATATTTGTTTAAACTGTGTTGTGTGCATAGGTGGAACAAGAAATATGTTCGATGGATGCGATAACGCGATATATAGAAATGAGTTGGATGGCTTGCTGCATACTCAGGTTGGACTTGCAGATTACATTTCGTTTCAAATATATATAATGCATATTTTAATTTAATATAATTTTTAATATGTGCAGGTGATCTAGGAGCATCGCCGTCTATCATCATACATACTCGGAGCTCAACATATGGTTGCGCGAGTCCTCCATCTGGAAGAGGGTTGAGTGGCATTTACCAGTCGAGTGCTTCTGTTCGGTACACCTGAGTAGATGTGGCAGTTGACCACTTTAAAAGGGTCGATGGTCGAAACAGCGGTCGGCGGGTAGATTACCACCGTGACATTCTTGGGAGAGGTGGAGGGATTACCTCGTCGAGGGCATGGATGAAGATGAGGACAAGGTGGGCTATCAACCGCATATCTTTGGTTGGTCGTGAGCTTATCTACATTCTTTATTTCCAGAGCGGATCCTCGACCACTTGAGCACACAGCAGAGCGTATATATGTAAGCGTTAATATAAGTACTCATTTGAATTCAATATGTTACTTGATGCTTATTTCACATACTATTTTTTCGTGTAGGCGGAGCACATCTTCGGGACATCTTCCCGTGCCTATGTGGATGAGCACGCACTGAGCCCGTCGATAGTACGAGGTGCTATGTAGAACTTGCGATTGCGTGTACGTCGGGGACACACTACGGATCGAACTACAGGATGTCCCGCACCATGGTTGGAGCGGCCATCTACATATCGATCCAGTCCTTCTACATATCGACGATTATGAGTACCACCACGTATCGTCATAGGACTATCCCGCGAGACTTAGAAGATCTTGCATTGGAGGACCATCAAGTGTGATCATCCGCACGCGCCAAAGACACACACAGGGTAGTGCGATTCCACCTTAACGACGTTAGATGTTTAGGATAGTCTATTTGTGTGTTTGTACTATATTTTTTCTTATCTATTTAATTTTTATTTCTGTATCATCAATTTATGTAAATACTTGTACTAACTTTTTGGAATGAAAACTTGTAAATAATCAATCTTATTTTTATCTATCATTTATTATTTGTTCTTAGATGTTATAGATCCACTTGAATGAAAACTTACGACTCTAAGGTTGAGTTGTCAAACAATCAACCATGTAAAAAAAAATTATTCTGAACTAGTCTCCCACTAAGCGCGGCTCCTTATCATTGGCAACTTTATGACACGTCGCAAACGACGTGACAACCTAATCTAATTATGACTATACCTATTTTTAAATTTTTTAACAATACTTAATTACCTAATTATAATGATACTTAATTTAAAAAAATTGCACCACCAAATTCAGATCCTCCCAGCCAGAATAGTTTTGTAGGTCGCGGTTGGAGGAGGCGACGACGATTCCAGTTCAAAGAAGAAGGCAACCTTCAAACTTCATCTTTCTTCTCTCCTTGAGTCCTCAGATGGCGGCCGTAGTGTCCTCTTCGCTCCATTCGCATTCAAGTTTAGCGATGGGTTCTTATCTCCAGGAGAGCTCATGAATGGGGTGAAAGTAAATGCTTTGGCACCATGACACCATGGCATGGCATCTGGGTATAACTGCTCAAAAGTTCAACATGAGGATAACTGTGTATTGAAATAAGTGCGAGCATTTCGAGTTTGAATCAAGAGAGGAACCTCTACATATTCTTGCTTATTATGGTAGTTGTAGGCCTTCTATGTGTGAGGAGCTTGATGACTTATTGGCCAATATTCGAGATGGCCATTATGTCCGAGCACAAGAGATGCTGGTGAAGCTAGGAAGACTTAAGATGCCTCTTAAATGGGAAGATATTGAGAGCATAGCAAGCAAAAGGGTGGCGCCTAGAAGGGTGCATGTTGCAAGGGCAATGGTCGAAGCTGGCTATGTTGAGAACTTGAAGCAAACTTTTAGCGAATACTTGTATGATGGTGGACCTACTTATGTTAAGGGAACTGAACCATCGGCTAAATATGTTGTCCAATTGATTTACCATTGTTAAGGTATAGCAACTTTGGCTCATCCTTGGGCATTGAAAAAATCTAATTTCTGTTATTGAAAGCTTGAAAGTTGTTGCCCTTCATGCTGTGGAGGCCCACAGAAGTGATGGGAAGTTGGCTGGGTATGGCTTTTTAATGCCTATCATGGCTACATTTGATGCTACTGTGAATGGAAAATAAGATAAGTTTCTTCATTATGTTCTGGATGAGACTTGGAGTACAATCAGGGAAAGTTGTACGGTTGTTAGAGATTTGAAAAAAGTTTGCTTCCACTCATACTTCTCAATCATGGATGATCTTCGTCTTCAAGATGCTCCAAATGGGACACCATACGAGTTCAGTTGAAAATAGCAAAAGAAATTAAGAGAGACGAAAGAATATACATATATACTCTTTTTATGCAGGTATGAAGATCTCATCATGCTCAGTAGAGTTGACGAATTTGAAGACTTCATTATGCACAGAAGAGCTAACTGATAGAAGACCACGGTCGTAGACGGGAAGGTCGAATAGACTCTCGATGCAGCCCCCTATATGGAAAAGATGTCGGGAGGCTGTCGAAATTCGAACTGACAGATGACTTAATTAATTTAATGTAAAATGAACTTTAAGCTCAAAATTAAAATCTAAATTGAAATTTCATGTGTTTAAGGACCCCGTTATGCTCAGTAGAGCTAATGGGTAGAAGACTATGGTCGTAGTGTCACAAGACATTGGTCGTTATACTCAGCTCCTGATACAGCCCTCTATGTGAGGAAGACGCCGGGAGGTTGCTAAAATTCGGATTGACATTGGACTTAATTAATTTAATGCAAAATGAATTTTAAGCTCAAATTTAAAATATGAATTGAAATTGCAGGTGTTTGAAGACGTTATGCTCGATAATAGTAGAAGACACTAGAATGTCAACAGTTATCTCGGAGACGAAGGCAGAATAGCGATCACATCTTTGGAACGATGTCAGGAGTGAATTTTGGACAATTAACTCAAAAGAACATAAGTATGATATAAACATAACTTAAATAAATACTTGAACAAGATTCTACAAACTAAAAAAGAGTATAATAACGACTGGAGTTAAAAAAAAAAGAAAAGAGAATCTGTAAAATAAAATGAATTTTGAAAAATAACTTACCAGGGGACTTAGAACCTTACTCCAAAAGATAAGCATAACTTCCTCACTCAAACCTTGATAACTTAATAACCTGAATGAATCAATGAAAATGAACACTAACTTTATTTATAGACGGAAAAGATGCTCTGGGACCACTTAAAATAAAATAAACTATATATAAACAAATTTTGCCACCTAAGTAAAGCCGAAATTTTTGAAAGAGAATTTTGCTAGGAATCTAAAATGAAATCAAGTTAAAAGTAATACATTAATTTCAAATTCTTTACCCAATCAGTAATTCATATGTAATAAGCCGACAAATAAGCTTCAAATTAAAATTATATCTTCGAGACATATTTTGCAAACATTGTTTCAAAATCTATGTAAATACTTAAGAAAAAATGGACTCATGACATGAACTTTGTAGTGATACTACACTTAATTTAAGTTCCCTGAAATACGTGCGAGCCTTCAAATAAAATTGAAGTGCTTACATGGATCATAAAGTAACTATGTATTGAATCTTATCATCTACTCTGCGTGAATATTTTAAGAGATTAATGAATTCTCCATGATTCACCTAAGAGATTAAAATGACCACCCGCATGGGCCCCAACACTACGCTGAATGCTTAAACTTAGTGTCTGAGGATGCTGCACTGATTGATTCCCGATTTAGTCTTAGGACCCATCCGGATTAACAAAATCTAAAAATTCAATAATTATATTATAATATTTTTTCTAATAAAATCTCGAGAAGATAATTATCATGAATAGATAGATTTGATCCTTTATTATTAAATTAATACGATGATCAAAACAATAAACTAAGTGATCAACACCCCGATGATAGCCGTGTTGACTGTATATTTCAACCAGAGGGGTTTTCATAATAATAATAAAAATCTATCCAAATTCTAATGTCAAATCATTATATATTCAAATTAAAACCAATCATAAAATGATCAAATATTCAAATATATATATATATATATATATATATATATATATATATATATATATTAAATTAAATTAATTATTTAAATTTAAAGTAAAATTCATTCATCCACAATTGTTTGTCAGGGGTGGCAAATTAAAAAGATTTTTTCTGAGAATGTCAAATCAAATGACTATTTTCACACTCAAATAATCTTAAGCTCATAAAGGCGTTCGTGTCCTCGTAGCGTAGTTTCGAAATGGCACATAAATAACGACACCCAGAGCCCTCTGATCGGGTGGCTTGTCGCAAAATGACACCACTAATTACGGTCATGGCCGCAGCCCGTATGTTCCCTAACGTCTTTGCTCTTTAAGTTGTGAATTATAGAATATGTTTGATTGGGCAAAAAGCTTTATGTTAGCTAAGGTGGACTTAAGCTTGTCTTCTTAGACAAACACCACCCCCGATCTACAAGGATTACTTAGGCAGCGAACCATTATGAGGATCTTTCTAGTTGGGTCACTCTCCTCCGACTAAGTAGATTAGAGACCATGATCCAGAGATAATATGGGATCTAGATCGCACGCCATCATCGTTCTCAAACATAAGTTTTAAATTAAAATAATAAATCTCATAAATTTTAAACTCCACTCACTTCTTATCACTCATTATTTAACAATTTATCGGTAGCCTTGTCGAAAGTGCTCTCTCAAAGATTTAGAGATAATTAATTATGGGTGCTTGCTTTATAGGAAACCGAACCGGATCTAAAGTCCTCATAAAATGAGGTAAATCTCCAGGTAATCTTATCTATTTCATCGTCTTCAAAATTTCACTGACTTTAAATCACTCTCTTAATCGAGAGGTCGGTGGCGAATTTTCGGAACCAACAAAATGGTCATCATCTCCTCCTTTTCCCCACTTTTTCCCCTCCATTTTTTTCCTCTAAAAGTTTTTTCCCTAAACTTCTATAATGTTTATAAATATGAGTTGAAATATTTTGTAACTATTGAATGAACTATTTTGAATAATATTGCTCTTTTCTTTAGTTTGATTCTTGATGGCTCAAAATTTGTCTTTTCTTTAACAAAACTTGAGCATTAAAGTCATGTTATACCTATTAATATAAATTTAAAATATTTTATAACTTTAATTATTGAATAAATTATTTTGAGTGAAGTATTGTTTTAGCTTGATGCTTAATGGCTCAAGTTTTCTTTAGCATAAGCCCAAAATGCCCCAAAATCTAGAATATTTTAAACATATTCAAAAGTTTGTATATAGCCTTATATGAAGAAAGCATTAAAATGAATGGTTGGAATTCCTCCTTCATAAATGGCCACCAACTCATTTTCCTATCTTTTTTCCCTTCATTTTTCCCACTAAAAGTTTTAGGCCTAAAGTCATGTAATGTTTATAAATATGGGCTGAAATATTTTATAATCTCAATTATTGAATAAATTATTTTGAGTAAAGTATTACACTTTTCTTTAACTTGATACTTTGTGGCTCAAATTTTTTCTTTTCTTTGGTGAGATAAGGTAGTTATATTCATTCTATTTTATATTTGTCTTAACTCTCGTAACTTTTTTAAACATCTTTCTCTATCATTAGCTTCCTCAAAGACCATCCATCACTCATTCCAAATCTCACATCTACTCTAAAGTTCCACTCTTAGCCAAACTAGGAAACACTAAGAACTAGTCTTGTTCTCTACCCTTCAACACTCTTATAAACTTTACTAAACATAATCATCAACTTCAATCATTAGCGCATATCTTAAGCTAACCATCCATAATTATTTTCAATCATTTATCCCACCTAAAATCTATTTTCTAAAGAAATTTTCAAATCAACCTAAAGTAGCTCAAACCGAGCTAGTTTTCACAGTTCTATGAAGATACCATACTAAACTCCCAACATTCCACTAAAAATTCTAGATCTCATCTCTAGACATTAATTTAAAGATTCATAGTCTTTATTTATCCCTTAATCTCATCAAAAGGCCACCCACCGGCCACCACCATCAATAAAGAGGCATAATATGATATGTTCTTTGAATACATAATTTGATAATTTAAATGCATATGCTTCTTCTTATTGAAATTGACTTTTCATGTTCTTAACTTTTCATCTTCTATAATTCTTGAATTGAAAATGATGTCACATCTTTTTTACACATTAAAGCGATCAAAATTAGGAGTCCTAAAGAGGAAGCTTTAAGTACATTACAAATCTTCAATATATAACTCCATTATCCAAGCATGATTTAACCATCTCATGCAAAATTTGCACATCACAACAAATTTTCTCATCCATTAAAACATCAATTAACTTATCATAAAAAATTTATTTTCTTCAAATATAAAATGTAGTCGATAAAAATATATTAGAATATTATGGGTTGTCCTACATCAATAAGCATAGTTCAACTATCTCATGCAAAAATACAAAGTAACAAACACAAACTTATAAGCAATACACCACTAAAAACTTTCTCATCCATTAATAGATGAATTAACTTATCATCAAAATACATTTTCTCCAAAAAGAAACTACAATGTCCGTTATCAATTATCTCCCTCTTGAAGAACCCTATCATATAAAATTTAAGCATTGATCATATTAAAATAAATTAAACTACATATGTAACAAATGTGCAAATGTACTAATGCAAATATGCAAATGTACTAATGCAAAAGAAAAAAAATGCAACAAACAATATGAAAGATAATCAAGAAATAAAATACAATATAATTAGAATACAAGATAACAACTCAAAATATAAGATAAGATAATCAAATTAAAATTTTCACCAAATGCTTCAAAGAGTGTTGGATCTCACCAAGCATCGACACAAGCAGCCAATAAGCTCTTAACTTTGAAAATAAAAGATAAGGAAAAGAAAACTTAATAATTAATGAATCAAAAGATGATATTTAAAAAATAATAATAAAGATAAATAGAATAGGATGCAAGGAAGGATAATCTCATCAAAAAAAGTCTAACAAGAGAAAAATCAGTAAATTCATCTCATAAGAAATCAATCATACACGCAAAACTATTTTCCCGGATACCAAAATAATGGAGTACGTAAGAGGAGGAATTTAAATCCCTTTTTAATAGAAGGGAAACCATGTCCTTCATAATGAGAAGACTGCCAAATCTTACACATCGCATTGGTAATAGAACTGATTATCCACTATCAACTCATGGCATCATTTCATTTCATCCCCAGTATTTATAGAAGTACACAACATATAATTTAAGGAGATCAAAGAGAGAATTTGTTATTTTCAATAAATAAATAGATGGTTTAAATGCATGTCTCTTCTTACTAAAAATTAACTTCTTTATTCTTGACTTTTCATCTTTGATAGCTCATTAATTTAAAATGATGCTTCATCCCTCCATAGATTAAAGAGTCAAAATTGAAAAGTATACAAGGATAAACTACTTTATGTCTACTCCAAATCTTCATGGAGAAGTTAAACAAGTTCATTCAAAATCTTCAACAATACAACTTCTTTATCTAACCATGGTTTGTGCATCCCCATGGTTCATGCGAGGTAGCAAACACATTAGTTTTTTTAAGCAATACAATACTACAAACTTTAATTCATTCATAAATTAATTGTCTTATCATGAAAATACATTTTCTTCAAACATAAAGTATATCATTTAAAAATACTATAGTAGCATGAGTTGTCTTAGATCAACTCTCCTATATCAATTGGCTATTCAATCTTTTAGAGGAATTATTCAGACTTCCATATAGAAGCTAGTTTTTGGTGTTAAGTAGTTGGCATGAGCTATCTAGTCAATCTTGTCTTAGAGTATTCAATCGTCCACAGCTTTGCATGTGTAAGTTATACTTTAAATTTATGTCATAAATAAAGCTTTATGTTAGATGCTCACTCTAGAATTAACTAAAGAGTATTGTTTTTGTTCAACTAATCATTTTAGCAAGATGGGGTAAATTGTTGCTAATATAGATTATGATTTTCTATAACCTCATAATGATTTTGAGATTTATTTAGCTCAGACCTCTTAAGTTGTAAACAGACAAACATTGTTAGCTTTGTGAATGAGACAACTATTGATATTAAATGATTTGAAGAAATCAATTGTTGATTTTTTTTGTAAGTATGAGTTAGTTATTTTTTCCTTTAAAAATTTTATATGAATCTCTCTACAAATTGCCACATGGATGGCTCGAATGTGGTCAATAAAGGCTATTAATTTATCTCAATTATATTGATGCCTTGCATGTTAGTGTTTGTTTAATTTTATAAGGACTAACATCATATCAAATATAATTCAATTGATCTTGAGAAAATATCTATAAATCTCTCAATAAACTACCAAATGGATAAATGGCTTGGACCAACTAACGCCCATCAATCATAAGAGATTTAGTGAAAAAAAAGATTTATCAACACTTTTGTGAGGATGTATCTAATTACAACTAGAATAATCAAAATTTTTTCTCAATTTGAGAATATTGCAATCTCTAACTTTGGCTTCATTTAGTATAGCTTTCTTGTTAGGCAACAAAAAATGTCTTATCTATTTGGATATAATAACCATACATTATTTCCTTCTTTTTCTTAAAATTTATTTTATAAAAGATGCTTTTAATAAAATAAAATAGAAAATATGGTTAAAAAAAAGTTTGTTCTTAAAGTTTTGATAACAAGAGCAAAAAAAGCATATGCCTCCCCAAATGAAACCCTAGGCTTGAGTTGGTCTTATATGTGAACATAAAATCTATTTTGCCCTTAAGAAGAGGACAAGTTGATCAAATCTTTAAGTCATGCAATACTTTTTGGCCTATCCTATCTAACCTATTTCAACTTGTAATTTGGTTTCATACCTATGTTAATGAAGCTATTGCCAGTGAAGTTGAGTCACAAGGAAACAAATCCTTAGTCTTTAGGACCATTAATTAGGTCTTTTGAACCTGCAATCATTGTTTGAAATTTCAAAATAAAAAAACTCTCCTAAAAACCCGCCTCAACATTTAAAAAAAAAAATTGTGATGGACTTATGCCTCATTGGTGTTGTGTGAGGGCTTATGGACAATAGGTGAGGCACATCGCAAGGCCCACCCTCAATTTTTTGTGAAGTTGTGCTTTTAGATTTTATTTTTTAAAATCAAATATAAATTTTAATAATAACACCTCGATCTTGAGATAAACATTCACAAGCACTCTGCTCTCGTGCTTTCTCTGTTTCTCTCGCATACAACACTAGCTACTATCATTACTTGTGATATTTTGATATTATATAATTAGGTGAAAAAAATTATTATATTAAATTTATTTTGAATTATTATGTCATTATTTGTTTCTTTAATGTTTTATATTACTTGATACTTTTTACAATATTTCTTACTTCATGATTTGATGTTAAAATATTAATATATAACTTGATAATTTGCGCAATTTATTACTTTCTATTATATTATGATGTTAATGTGTTATATTTTAATATGTCAATAGATTAAGGTATTATTATGATATTTCTTCTTCTTCTTTTTTTTGTACTTTGATATGTACACAACTTCTTACTTTACACAATTTGTTGATTCTAAGGCTTACATTTAAAAACACATTGAGGCTTACATCACGCCTCACTAATGAAAAACATCTTAATACCCAATTGTGCAATTTTAAACTTTGCCTGCAACTTATGTTAATCTATTATTCAACATGGCTTATGCATAAGTGTCTCGTCATATCATCATGATACATAACTTTTTTATTCTCCTACTCAGAGCAATATCGTTTATTCACAAATACATTTAAGAGTGAGATTACCATAAAAATCAAATTAATTTTCATAATGCCCAATTCACCCAATCTTGTATTGTACCATCAATATCACAAAAAGTTTAATGTTAGGCTCAAAAGAAAAAATAAATTATAGTACTCTACTCAATATCCCAGAAAAGAAAGAAACATATATAATATAAAGGTCAGCTTAGATAAAATTTAGCTAGTTAAATCAATTAAAATGTGAAATTTATGAAATATTAAAGAAGATGGCATAGATGAATTAAAAAATAGTTTAAATTTAGAAAGAAACTTTATTGATAATTAATGCTAGTAAACTAAAGGAATGCTAGAGAAAGGTTACAATAATAAAGTAATTACTTTTCTTAATACAAGAGTAGTGCTTATAATTGTTAATTTTAAAAGAAAACAAAGAGGATGGGAGAGTAATTTTATTTTTCTAGGTTTGAAAAATCAAAAAAATTAGTGGGGTTTGTAAAAACATATAAAAATATTAAATGAGGCGAGTAATAAATTAGGATCAAAAATTATTATAAATTATTATTGGTATAAGAAAAAAAGTTTTTACATTTTTTCCAAATCTCAAGGGATGCATATTAAAATAAATCTTTCAAAAAAAAATTCTTATGATCCAACTGATAGTAAACCTATCACTTCTTATGAACCATCCAGCTGATAGTAAACCTATCACTTCTTATGAGCCATCCATGCAAGAGCAAACCTATCATCACATCTTAAACTCATTCAGAATATCCTATATGAATTTATTTTGTGCAAAAATTTTGGGACATTGATTTTAAATGAAAGTATACAAAAACTAAGGAAGAAAGTGTAAAAATAAGAGATCTCAACTTATCATCTCTTTTACAAGATAGAATTTGATTGAAAGTTTCAAAATTCATGTGAATGAATAGCAAATGGAAATCCTAAACAAATTTATAGTGATGATGGACTCTACCAAGAAATGTAATGCAAACCTATCCTAACATAAAATTGTTCAAGATATCCTAACATAAATAAATCTACATTGATGATGGATTTGATGACAATAAAATGGGATGCGAGCTAATCCTAACATAAATAAATCTACAGTGATGACGGACTTGAGAACAATGAAATGGATGCAAGCCTATCCTACTTGTTCAAGTTATCCTTAAGAATTTATTTTGAGGCTAGACTTTCTGATAATAATCAGCCAGCATTTCTTAAAAGAAAACATATTTTTCTTAAATGTAATCAGTAAATTGCGAATGTTCATCCTAAAAATTAACATAAAATAAAATTGCAGATTGTTAATACCTTCACCAAAAGTTGAGTAACATCCTCAACTGTGTTAACATACTCTTCACTCAAATTTTCAACCTGGATAGAATTTTTGGCCTCATCCCTTATCTGCTCAGAACAATGATCAACTTAACAAATCATAATTGAGGGAGAAAGAAATAACTAACGAAAATTATCAGCATGCTCATGTCAAGAGAAACAACTAATCTACCAGATGGTTCCGTTGGGATGGATCAAGTAGATCATTTATCTGCTCATTATATATCTACAAAACAAAGTTAAAAAAGGAAAAAAGAAATAGAAGTAAGCGGATAAGTGTCAGAAGTTCTGCTAACTTGTGTACAGGGTGAACAGACCTCAAGAAAAGAACACCGACATTGATAATTTGTTTGCACTTCTACAGAATTTTCTTCCTTCTGTTTGAATAACAGGAAAATACATAACTGACTATATGAAAATAGTTCAAGAAGTCAAAACTTCATCCATATCCTTCGGAGAAAAGGAAAGACTAACTGCAAAATATTTTCTTGTGTCTTATTGTCAAAAAGAAATATTCACATATGTACTTTTGTTCAACCAATGATTGAACAAGAAGATTTTTATTCTTTGTGTTTTATGTGAAAGGGAAATATTCACATAGGTAAGTTCGGGAAAAAATAAATAAATCTTACTTTGTTAATCTCTGAAAACAGCATCTGGAAGATACGAGGCACAATGCCTTGAGAGCTATTGATGCATGTACCGTCAACCATGGCGCTAGGTGGTCCCCACATGGTGTATGTCTTTCCAGTTCCTGACTGTTCATAATTCAAAGAGTTTTATTTCATTAATATGTAGCCGCAAGTCCTATATAATAAGATGAGATAATAAAAAGGGAATCATAAACTTCACATGCCAATAGAATGCATACTTGTCCATAAGAAACTATGGAATTGTTGAAACCAGCCAATGAATTTTTCACCAGAGGTACTCCAATTAAATTGAAGACATCCTCCTGAGAGCATTAGATAATCATGTCAGAGACTTCCCAACATATATTGACATTGACAAGGCAAGAGAACTACCTGAGAAGACCCTGAATCAAAGACAGAATCAAAAGAATATGTTTGATGCCCTATCGACAAGGTGTCAGAGGTAATTCTTTGAACAATTCGAGGACCTCCTTTCTCTTGATCAGGTCTTATTCTCACAACAACCTGCACCGATAGTAACAAGAAAACCAAGGACTTAATAAAATTGAAGTGAAAATGTTCAATTATTAAAATCACCATACTGGAAATGGACCTAATTGAGGACTCCTCCAACACATTAAAAATATGAGAAAAAGGGAAACCCAAGTGTCAGGACATGCAACACCTTAGACGTATCCAAAAGGGAAACCTTGAAATGATCTATCTGAAGATGCCCAGTAGAAAAGGCTATCATTTTCAAGAAAATATTTAGATTAACTTATTCAAATGGCATCCAAAAATATCACTAAGTGAAATACACATTTTTTTTTAAATGTTTTGTTCAATTTGTTTTCATGTCAACATTAATGTGTTACGTAAATAAATATAAAGATTTAGATATTAAATATGAAAATATATAGAAATTCAGTGATATGTAAGTAAATCCCCGAATATTTTTTGCATTCTCAGGGAAGCACAATAGAAGATGGGTAATTCTTTTTATATGTATTTAAAAAGTCTTATACTGTCAAATCTTGGGATGAATCCAGAAGAACGGCGGAAAAAAGAAAGATATGTAAAGAGAGTATGCAGAAAGGCTAGAATTCACAAGATGATAGGAGACCTTGACTGAATCATCTGAGGGCGGTACGGATCCATCTTTTGGAACATCAAAAGCAGGGTTTCCCTCAACGATAGGAGCTGCTCGCTGCTTCAATGTCTTCTTAAAAACTAAAGATGAAGGTGAACGATCGATTTGCACGTTCGGATGGCTCGGCGGGGTGTTTTCCCGGCCGGATCTGGAATTCGCAAGAATAGGACTAGTTTTGCAGCCGCTGTTGGAGCGGGATCGCGGAGTAAGAGGAGACATCAATCTGCATGAAGGAACTAGGGTTTGCAGGGGTTCCATGGACGACCAAGCCACAGAGAGTGAACCAGAGATCTAGAACGAAAGTGGGAATATGAGAGAGAGAGAGAGAGAGAGAGAGATCGGGTAAAGAAATGTGAACGCCTCCATTTCAAATCGAGTAGCGATGGCGCTTAGATATGGTGTTCCGCCGGAACTTCCTATTATGGGAAAAATGCTTAGTTGTTAACACTAGAACGTTTATAAGATGAAAACACCTGATGGAACAATCTCCTTAGATAGTTCCGCAAGAGTTGCAGATTGAGCCCAACAAAGTGCCGTTGGGACTTCCCTGAAGGCCTAAACTCGTTTCCCTTTTCTTTTTATTTGTTTTTATGTTTTCTTTTTTCTTTTGTAATATTTATATTTTATAATTTCTATATATATATATATATATATATATATATATATATATATATATATATATATATATTTTAATATTTATATTTTAAAAAGTTTATCTATACATGAAAAAATATATTCGCTTTTAAAAATAATAATAATAATAATAATATTTCCTGTGTGATGTTGATAATGTGTATGTTATGATATAAATATTAAAAAATTGAGTATTGCATATGTAGATGTATAAGAATTAGGTGATATAGTCCTAAATGCCTCTTTTTCTTTTGGAGAATTTATACACATACCACCCAATTGATATTTACACATATAACATCTAAATTATAGTATTTACTAACATAACATTCAAAACTTTTTTGCTCCCCAAAATTACCACTCCGTTACCCTAGCCATGCTTTTCATCTTCCCCCGATATCTAGAGTGTGAAACAGCCTTTAAAATTGAGCAGAACAACCATCTTGGCGACATTCAAGTTTGCACGAAATCGATCACCATGTCTAACAGATACACTAAATTGTGTGAAGACATTCTCTTGTCCATTTTCCTCAATGACATTGTCCCATAAACAAGTATGTCATTTGTGCGAGACTTCAGAATGAACTCAGCCATCATCAATCAAACTTGCAGCTCTATTATAACGACTTCCAACTTTTGTGTTCCATCTTCAAAGCTTCGAGAACGTTCCAGTTTTTGCGCAAAGACATTCTCGGTACATTCTACACATTCCTTTTTGACGCTATCTTGTTTGTGTGACATCTATCAATTAAATCAAGTCCAATATTGTGTGTGAGACTATTCAGCAAAAGTAGTCATTTTAATCTCTCATAGGATATATTCTTTGCATAAGTGGCTATGATTAACACACTATGAGTATAACTCACTTATACTATAAAAAAGCATATGCCTTTATATATTATAACAAAAATTGAAAAACCATTGAAAACCACAATTATGGCAACTTTTACTCATTTATTTCATCACTCAAGAGTTTATAATTTACAAATGGAATATACAATTTGTTATTCATTTTATTTTTTTTTTTGTGATTGCAAATCTTCTTAATTATGATGGATAAGGGCTGGTTCTTTGTTATATTTAAATTTTGCAGAATTAGAGTGAAGTATAAAATTTAAATGGTGGAAAAAAAAAACCTATTAAAATAGATAAATATATGCTTTGCTTATTTCTATTTATAGAAGAAATCAAAAGGATTTGTCCTTTGCTAAGAGAGTATGATTACGAATTTTGCTATCACATATATAGCACATTTCTTAAGGAGTACAAGCTTATAATAAATGACAATGAGGTGACTGAAATGCTAAGTTTATCTGGTGAAGTTGGTATATTAGAGATAGTTGTTGTAACATAAGAGGACATAACTCTGAAAGATTTTCCAAGCAATTATGTAGTTGAGGGGATGTGTTTACAAAATGAAAAAGTTAATGATCACAGTCACATATCGAAAAGGAATCCTCCAAGTTCTGATTGGCATTTGATAAATGAAGTTGCAGATGATTCCAATCTATTAGTTGGTGCTCACTTTAATGACATAGTGAGTTTCAAGCAGTTTTTTTAAATCAAAGCCATTGAAGAGAACTTCAGGGTGAAGATTAAAGTTAGTAATAAAATATTAGTTATAGATGTATGTTCTTATCGAGAGTGCTCTTGGAGAGTAAGTGCCTCTTTATGTGCTAATGGTCAGACATTCAAGATGAGAAAGTTAGAAGCCTCACATTTATGCTCTGGCGTCAATAGAGATGGTAACAAACAAGCCATATGCATTTAGATAGCACATCAAATACAAGACATGGTGAAGAAGCATCCATATATTCTACCCAAACAAATTAATAATAACATAGAAAGTATGAATAGTCACTTTCTTATATGAAATTATAACATTCAAGAGAGCTTGCTAGAGAAATTATTTTTGGATCAGTTGATGACAACTATAGATGGGTACCAACTCTTAAAGCAGAGCTTATTAAAAGAATTTATGACTCTCATGTTACTTGCAATTATGATAGTGATGATCATTCATTTAATAGGTTTTATGTGAGTTTCAAAGTATGTGTTGATGGGTTTCTTGTTGGTTGTAGACATCTAGTTTGACTGGATGCATGTCATTTAAAATCAAAATATTTATGTGTATTATTATCGATAAATTCCCTAAATGGAAATAACACGCTTTTCACTATTCTCTTTGCAGTAGTTGAGTCTAAATCTAAGAAGACATGGATGTGTTTTTTAGAGAACTTGCTTAGATCTCTTGGTGGAGTGATTGAACCATTAGTTTTTATTTCAGATATGGAGAAGGGTTTAAGATATGCGATCAGAAGTGTATTCACTAATGTAAAACATAGAGTTTGTATGTGACACCTATGGAAGAATATTAAGAAGAACTATCACCATCATGATTGTCATAGGATTCAAAATATTGTGTGGTTAGCTGCAAATGCTTACATGAGGTATGAGTATGATGCCAAAGTGGAGGAGTTATTTCGACTGATTCCATGTATCCACTCATATTTGTTTAGCTTGCCTTAGAAGTGGTCCAAATGTCAATTCTCACAAGACATCAAAAATTATTATAACATAAATAATATGGCAGAGTCATTTAATAGTTAGATTGGGGAGGCTAGAGAAAAGCATGTAACTGATTTGATAGATATGATTAGAGGAATGATTATGAAGCAAAGAGCAAAGAGAAGGGTGAATGCATCAAAGTGGCATAGTGAATTAGTTCCAATTGTTGATTTCATGAGTCTCATCTCATATGAGATTGATTTTGATTGTAACAAATACATGTTCAAATACTACTAATTAAGTTAAATTCAAGTGTGCAGGAAAAATTCTTCAGCTCATGGTTATTCAGTTATATTAAATTGTTAAAGCTATTAGACATAAACTAAGTGAGAATTTTTCTAGAAATTACTATATTAAGGTAAATGAAAATCTCATTAAATTAAAATAAATGATTCATTCATTTTTAGATTCATCATTTTAAATTATTTATATTTTTTTATATCTTAATATTACAATTAATCATTAAGTTATTCATTTTAGATAGCATGAATTAAATATATGATATAAGTTACATAAAATGTGTGTTCAAATAAGATAAATGATGTTTAAACTTTATTAAATAATTTCCATATCATTCATAATTTTTATTCATAATTCTTACTGGATTAAAATTAAATTATCCCAAAATTATCTTTTTTTTCCTCCTATTATCTCTCATATTATTCTTTCTTTTCTCTCTTATTATCATTTTCATCTTAGCATTATTTTGGCCGAATTTTTTAATGTATTTTGTGTAATAAATTAAGTAAAATTCATTCAAACCATTTCCATATTATTTTCCCTCATTTTTAATATTTTAAAATTCAATTATTTGAGTTTCAATTTGAATTATTTCTAAATTATTCTTTAATTCAAACTCCTTTATGTATGATATGTACTTGCTAAATCAAATCAATTTTTTTATGGAATATGTTGAACGTCCCAAGCATGATTAATTATGATTATTTAGAGCCTAAAATCTATTTCAAGTTATTTTAAATTTAAATTCAAATCAATCCTCTTTTTCAAAACAATTCCTTTCCTTTTTTTCCAATTTGACTTATTTTAGGAAAGTTTAAGGGAGGAAGGTCACTAAATTTAATAAATTTATATGTTATTTAAACATTAAATAAGTATAAAATACAACCAGCTTTGATTTAAAATTAACCCATGCATTATTTTGAGAA
The DNA here is from genome assembly GCA_021442155.1 of Cymbidium sinense. NCBI lineage: Eukaryota > Viridiplantae > Streptophyta > Magnoliopsida > Asparagales > Orchidaceae > Cymbidium > Cymbidium sinense. Next base: position 37,841,990 of record CM038224.1, read on the forward strand.
TTTCCTATTTTAGGAAACCGCTTTGTTTGAAGTGGATTTTAATGAATTTATTTTATTCAAAACTTCCCTCCTTCATATCTAAACTTCCTTGGCTGAAATTTCTATGGGATTTCCTTCATCCTTGGCCGTGAATCACATAGCATAGATTCCATATTGGGTTTAAACAAATTTGTAAAGCAGTCTATGGAAGATCTCTTTGGTCGATCCCCTCTCTTTTGGATTTGAAACTCAAATTGATGCCAAATCAATTCTCCTCTCATTGGATCAGTTTTTGGCCGACCCTAAACTTCTCTCATCTATTTAAGAGCCTTGTTTCAACGTGAAAAAGGTTCCAAAAAAGTTAAAAACTCTTTCTTGCTCTCTTGCTCACCCTTGGCCGATTCTTGCTATACATTCTCTTAGAGATTTTTGGTGATTTGAGTGCAAGCATTCCTCATAATTCTTGACTTAGACATTTATTTGGGTTGAAGATTGATTGGGAAAAGTGAAAGTTTGGTGTGTTTCCACCCTTCCACTCTTGGCTGAAAACGTCAACTCCTTGATATTTATTTTTTGAGGTGTTTAAGTTCTTAAACTTCTTTTTTTTTTTTTTTTTGGCTTTGGACTTTACAAGGTTATATAAATTTTCTTATGTTTATTTCATGGCATAATCTTTAGATTTTGTTTGGCCAAGAACAAAGATAAGAAGATCAATTTGTGTGGACTTATCCTACTTAATAATCTTTTGATTTCTTGTTTGGCCTAAAGCTAACATAAGAAAATCAATTTATTTTGTACTTAATCATTGAATATTCTTTTTGTTTCTTGTTTGGCTGAAGTCTTTTTAAAGTTTATTAATTTCTTAAGTACTTAATTATTTGAATATCCATTGTTTATCCCTTTGGCTTAAAATTTCATATAGGTTGGTTAAATTTGATTGTGCTTAAAATCTTATTATCTCTCCTTTTCCATTTGGCTAACATCACATCTTGCATAAATTATTTTGTGCTTATTGGTTACTTGTATTCAATTAGTTTATGCATATGTTATGTGATAGCTTTCATGTGATATACTTCGAATCCTTATTCAAGTAATTGTTGAGTTGTTCCAATTGCACATATATTTATCCTTTGAATAAAAGTTAGCTTGTATAAAAAAGAATTCGAAGTAAAGTATTTGGTGATTGCATTTTAGTTTACATTTTAAAGTCTTTCAAGAAAATCATTTCAAACCTTTTAAGATCATTCAAGCAACATTAAGTTACTTAATTGCATTAAATATTTTATTGAAGATCTTATTGTAATTTCATTTAAAATTAAAATGAGTTCTCTTTTCATTAATATTCAATTGCCTTAATATTAAGTATAGATTGGGTTGTCAATGCAAACATACTTTAAAATTGAGAGTTAAACTTATATCTTTCTCTTTACTTTGTCTTGATTTCTTGTTTGATTGTATTTGCCCGTAAAAGAAAGTACGTGTTGGGTTGTGCTTACTCGTTAAGGAAAGTATGTGTTGGGTTGTGAGAGGAAGGAGAGATTTGTATAATCTCAACTTTGGTTTAGTGAATTCCTAGCCTAGGTGGCTAAGCGTGAACGTAGGCCAGTTTTTAGGATTTGGTCAAACCGCGTAAAAAGCTCTGTTCTCTTTCTTTACTTTTAGCGCTTTACTTTTCTGTTATTGCTTTTCTATTACTTCATTTCACTAAAACATTATTGTTATTAAATATTTAAATCTTCTACAAAAGATAAAATTAAATTTACACCAATAGGTAAGTAATACCAATCGTCGAGGAGTACATTATAGATATAATAATTAGAAAAGAATATTTTATTATCTGAATCAACCATATATAAGGCAGAAGTTGAAGGTCACACTAACAGTCATGAGATTGTCATTGTAAATAGGCATTGCAGTTGCAATTTTTGGCAGGTGAGTGGACTTCCTTGTATTCATGTAGTTGTTTTTATTGGTACCAAGGAACATCTATTATGTCACACTTACATCGATGACTATTACCATGACATCAGGTGTACATGCTAAACTTTTGAGATAATTATTGTTTCCAAAGTGTTGTATTTCACTAATTATACTATTTTAATTGTTTAGGTATCACAGGCATATAAAGAGGCAATATCTACTCTCCAAGGAAAAGATGAAATGTAGTTGATGACGATGTTGAAATACGTACCAACCAAGGGTAAGCCCAAAAAATAAAACTTAAAAACTTTCTAGAGAACAACAACAAAAGACTAAAAGTTTCATAAATGTAGTTGGTGTGACATTTGGGATCACCACAAGCAGATGTAAGAACTCACTTGGCGGTCAACCCAAGAAGCAATGGATGTAAACTCTATTTTGTCTCATCCAACACCAAGAGGAGTGCCAAAATGATTAAGAATGATATTAATACAATTTGTAAATGTTTTGGAGGTTGTGATGTGTTGTCATGTTTCAAATCTATGTGAGTTTATATGATTAAGATTGATAACATTGCATCAATGTGAGTATATATGAAGTTCATGCCTTATTAAAATGGTTTTATTTTCACTTTTTACATCGTTCAATTTTACTGATTATGATGGATGCAATAATGGATTATCTTAAATGAATAACGTTTAATAATATACATGATGAAAATGATTTAAGGTAGAGAACTAATGATTTCAGGTTATGAACAAGAGGAGCTATTTTCACATAAATAGTTCAGTTTTACTTGTTTTACTTTGATGTGCTTGCTTTTCAAACTTCTTATAAATTCAGCTTAATCTTAATCTACAGGTGAGGTAGAGGAGCTTGCAGTAAATCTCAACAAAGCTGATTGGAATGTAGTTGTTGAGAATGAAATTTGATAAATAAAAATGATAAGTTCAGCAGATGTTGGAGAGACTTCATAAAACCCATTAAAAAGTTCAGCATAAATATATTTCTGTCCATAACAGAATTACCTAATACTTCAATAATTATTTCAACTACCATAATTTAACTTTTGGAGCTTAATGGTATTCATACAAGGATTTATCACGCATATTTTAATGGAACTAGATATTCAAGTACTCATTCAACTGCTGTAATTGAATAAATAGATATTCAAATAAAAACTAGATAATCTGTTGATATGCATACTCAAACATTAATACAAAACTATATTAAGAAGGTTGAGATTGTAATGATTCATCACTCAAGATAGTTCCAAATATCCTTAATACATCAAAATAAACAAGCTTCAATCCTTCAAGTTACTTCACATAAAAAAGATCTTAATTACAATAATTATTAAGATTGCTAGCATATAGTTCTGCTGAAATTTCATGACCCTAATTTTCTTCAATGATCCTTCTTGCTAACTCCCCATGAATGAGTCCTACTGTATAAGCCATATCAAATGCAACATCCTCACTTTAATAATCCGCTTGCAATCTACTTTGTTTGGTTGCTGCATTTGGAATCGATGTAAAGAAATGCATATAAAAGAAATTCGGTGTAAAGGATTACTTTATAGTTGTTTGATTTGAAATGATCAGATTCTAAATGACGCTAATATTTTTTGTTGGAAATAAAGTAAAATTGTATTTCAAATACACCGTGGTGTTATTAAGGCTGAATTCCAACTGGCGAATTCCAAATACATGGATAGTGATGCGGGCGGGCGCCGCCACGGGCGCCAGCGCTGCTGGCCTCCAGCCACCGCTGGCCGCCGCTGGCGGCCGCCCGCCTCCGCCCAGCCAGACGCCGGGCTGGTCGCCAAGCCGCACTTCAGGTTGACAAACCTGATTTATTTTTTGATTATTAACCAAACAAAAAAAGTCGAATTTGTAATTTCAACCAAACAACTATAAAGTAATATTTTACATCGATTCTTTTAGACTGATTTCAAATCAACCAAAGTTCTAAGTTATATCTATAATAAACTTTACATCCAAGATTGCCCCTCGATATCGCTGAATTACTTTAACTCATTCTCCGATATAATGTAATATGCTAAATTCATTAATAGATGCATGTTAGAAACATTTTAAACTAATAAATAGATATTCGAAAAAGGAAGAAACAAATCAGATTTCAGAATAGTAAATAGGAAACAAAGATACACATGTTTATAAGCTAAGGGTGCCATTTGAGGTTGTTTACAACATGATTGTAATTTCCTTTTAATCTTTACTTTCCTTGTCAACTAAACTAAACAAATCAGATTTTACAACTAAACAAGAAAGACAAGACTGCAAATTAAACTACTGTAAGAGTGCCAACCTGTAGTTATTTACTGTAGTTTTCGACTTCTCTTACAGTAATATCGAGCCAACATAAAAGAACAATATCTATAATTGCAAGTTTCATATCCAACCAATAATGAAGCTTGCATTTCTTAAGCTCATCTTATATTTATCCATGATTGCTGATTTGAGGAATTTGGAAGGAAAACATATTGTTGTTTATTATACCACAGAAACAAAAAAATCTAAAGAAATTAAAAAATCATAACTATCATTCTTATAGGTCCAAAGGAAACAACAAGAATTATTCTGAAATAGAATAGAAAATCCCTTTTAGTTCTTCAGGTGACCTCGTCGAACAATAGAGCAGTTCACGCAAATGTGATTTCGTTGGAGAATATAGCATTCACCCCACCTCGCAAAAGAATATAAGTTCTAGTAAGAGATCATAATATGAGATTGGGCAGTTCACGTTACCTGGTAGGAGAATCGAGCACTTCACTCACCCTTCATGGATAATAGGGCAATTCTATCGATCTCTTGAAATTTTTTTAAAATAAGTATGATTTAAAATATAATTAATAATTTAAGTATTTTAAAATAAAATTTAAATATAGATATTCGCTTAACGGACGACTTATCTGTTTATATGGAAAGTCATTAAACGCTTAATTTACATATAACTTATCGAACAGATACAAATAATTTAAAACTACATATTATCATTAATCTGACGACTTTTATGTAGGTAAGTCGCCCGATAAACGGGAGACTATACCTATATTTAAATTTTATTTTTAAGATACTTAAATTACTAATTATGTTTTAAATTATATTTATTTTAAAAATTTCTTCATGTATAAAATAGAACCTTTCAAGTGACCTTGGGACTGTTTGGCTGCACACAAAATTTAATTCAAGTAGAATATTTAGTAAATTCAGTAAATCTAAATTTAGTAAATCCCGTAAAAATTAAATTAAAAAATTATTTGATATGTTGATAGTTAAATCTTGTGTGCTATTTGATTACTTATATTAGAATTTAAGTTTGTTATTTTATTTAATATTAAATAATAAATATTTAGATGTTATTTTTATCATAATTCTTATCATAAAATAAAATTAAATAAGGATTAATTCAATAAATAAATCAAAAAAATGGAAGTCAAGTAAATTCTGTAATTTTGGTCTTAGACGTGTAAATGCCTACACAATTATTTTTTCTGATTTATTTTTTTAATTTATTTATATTTTAACCTAAAATAAAATTATATATGGTAATCTTATGCAATTATTATTTTTAACATCAAAAATAAACAAATATATTTGATGTATCATTTTCTTTCGATATTTAATAATACTATTAAATTTGTATAGATATTCATAACAAGTATTTGCAACATTGAAATTTGATAAAAATTTATAAATAACTAGTCATATGATGAGCTTAGTATATTATAATAGGTCCTTATTACATAAATTTTAAATTATATGATTAAAGAATTTAATAAGCCAACCCTACCTGGGATTAAGCTTGTTTGGCTATCTTTTGATTAAAGGCGATTTAAAAGTATTTCGCAAAACTATTTTTCTCTTTTGAAAAGGGGTAAAACTTTCATGAGATAAAACCTTGATTTCAAAAAACACGCTATTCAAACGGGTATCAAAATTAAAAATTCACGCTCTCAAAAACAAAACGCACTAAAAAAAACCCTCCCAAATGAAGCCTAAGACTTGTTCTTGTTGTTCAAAGAATTTAATAAAATTTTAATAACTCTCCAATTTTTTAATCTTTCCCCTAAGGCTTGAATTATATTCGTCAATAAGATCAGTGTGCCACCAACAAATCATTTTGAATCTCTAATCATATTTGAAATTGATGAAATATCACTCTAAGATAATCTTCAAAATCAAGAACACTACTAAAAATAAATAAGCCTAACTAGCTTACAATTATATAAGTGCATTAAAACTCTTTTAACTGCATTAAATAAAAGATGAGAACTTCGAGAATGAAACTCCGATAAAATATCTGACAACATCATTCTGAACTGATAAGTAACATTTGATATAAGCAACTTCAATAATTATGTTCTAAATGAGGGAGTAACAATGACAATTTCTATTACCAAATTCATTGATGACTTCATTCCAAACGAGTGAACAGGCTTGAAAAACTTAGGTTCTTTACAAAGAAAGTACAATCATCTTTCGAATCAGTAACTGGCCATTGCCTTCTGCTTCGAATCATCCTTTCGAACTCAAAGTAGCCGTTACGTTTCTAAAGAGAATTTTAGATAACAAAATACAATTGTTCATTTACGCTCATCTTTTAATGTGACCAGGGATTTTAAAATGTCAGGACTAATCGTATCAGCGAGAGCTCCACTTTCAGATAAGACGAAGGATTTCTCCTTCACATAGCTCTGAAGAATCTTGGTCTCGTGATCCAGTCTATCTTGATCTGCATCTCATATAAAAAAAGTAATTAGTACTCATAAATTCGACTGTTTTAATCGGATGATTGGACAATTGAAGTAGAAAAACTAGCAGTAGAAAGAAATCAAAATGGTATAATCTTTTTAGATTGCATATTACTCTGAATAAGAAGTCATTGTGACATCAGATTGCCTTATAGAATTGCCATTGTATGGATGTCTACTGAAAATTTATTGCAGTAAGGGAAATTGTAACACTTAAAACTGAAATCAATTGCAACAACAGGCTAATGTTCCATATTAAAAACCTAGCAGCACATTTTGTATTGATGACTCAAAGCTTCTTTTTGTTGGGTTCACTCTAGAAAAGATAAGTTTTTGCAGCTAGATTTGCAATAGAAGGTTAAACAGTCGTGGCCTAAGGCCTATTTCTTCCTATTTCTAATCATTCTTTTCATTTTCCTCTCTTCCGATAAAACTTTCTCCCTTCCGACCGTCCCTATGATCGCCTCCACAAGTTCTGATATTTCTCAACTCTCACCTCTCACTTTCTTCAACTCCTCTTAGCTCTTCCCAGCTACTAGCAATCGCCTCTTTTTCCTCTCATGCTGACGCAAACACCTCTTCAACCAGCTCACCTCTACTAGGGGTGCAAATGAACCGAGCCTAGCTGAGCTAGAGTCTATTCAAGCTTAAGTTCGTTTACCAAATACCTATTCAAGCTCAACTCGAGCTTGATTCAAGCTTCTAAGATAGTTTTCAAGCTTGACACATTTAAATTTCTTCTTATTCAAGCTTGGTTTGAGCTTCGTGTGAGCATAGTTCATTTAATAATTATCAAACTTATAAATGAGTAGGTCATTTAGCCTTATTGAACTGAGCTTATTAAGACAAGCAACTGAATTTGAGCCTTAATAAGCCAATTACCAAACCTTATTATTGTGCTTTTTATTAGTTGCCCAAATGAGCCTCATCAAACTTATAAATGAGCAAGCCTATCATTTGGGCAGCTCATTAACTATTAAACGAGCCCAATAAGTAGGTGAGATTGGGGGTTTTGGTTTTCTTAAGAGATTTAACATAAAAAATAAAATTATTTATAATTAAATAAAAAATATGTTAAATTAAATTAAAGCTTAAGCATTAAATTAAGCCTCAATCAAACTTTAAATCAAGTTGTAAATCAAATCTTATTCAAGCATCTCAACAAACTTGTTTGTGAGCATTAAACGATATTATTCATTAACATAAATATATTAAGCAACATATTGTTCAAACTCGTTCATTTAACAACCGAGTATTTATAAAGGTCTATGATGCATGATCACTTCAAAGAAAGTAAGTAGTATCCGACACATGTCGGACACAGGCATGGAATCAACACGCCTCAAACACGTGTTTGACATAGCAAAGATGTCTCCACTTTAAAAAATATTAAAAATTAAAAGAGATACACGTGTCTTAAATAATTGAATTAATATTATTTAAAAAAATATATATAATTTATTATATTTTAAATTATCATAAAAAGTTTTGGAGATTTGGAGAATGAAATTTAGACAAGAAAGAAGAGGTAATAAGATATATTTATTATAAATAATTAAATTTATTAGGAAATTATAATTAAATTTATAAATTTAGAATTGATGATAAATTTTATTCATTAAAATTATTAAAGTACAACAAAAATGAATTAGACATATATATATTGCTTAAATAATTAATATAATTTTTATGATTAAATAACTTAACTTTTTTATTGTTTTAATATTGTAATTATTTAATTTATAGATATTATTTTCAATTGTTATTATAATAACATGTTGAGGCAGCTCATATCTTTAATAATAAGATCTCAGATAATGTCGATTCATTGCATCATAGATAAATGATCAGACGTTTGTTTGTTTGTTTAGTTAATTAAAGCTCAAGAGAAAAGCCATGAGTGGCTTATCAAACACTGGCCCATATGCACTCTAACTACCAATCCTAATCTCTCTACCTCACTCACCCTCATCATATCCCCTTCACATCTTCAACCTCTCGCCAAATTTTGCCATATATATGCCAAGCCATCACCACTTCATAGATTTTAGAGATTTTAAATTATATATTTTTTTTAATAAAGTTGTTAAGAGTAACGAAATTAATTAGCTTCTTGTTCTTTGCTTGAGGTCAACATAGAGGTTATTTCAAGAATAATGAATGGACTACGTTGAAAGAAGTGTTAGAGTAATGAAAACTTAACATATATATATATATATATATATATTGAAGCCTTAAACAATTTTTTGTCATTCAATGTCTAAAATAAGTGCACTTCTATAGCATTCACAGGGATTTTTCTAAGAATACAACAACAATAATAAATAAGCCTTAATCCCACTAGGTGGCTACTAATCCTTCTCGCCTCCATCCATGTATATACAAATTCTCATTTAATTCAAGTATACTAAGATCATTTTATACATCTTAACCAAGTCTTTTAGGTCTACCTCTACCTTTTCTTAACATAGAAATCTAACGATCTACTCTCCATCTGTCATTGACGCTTTATGTGGCCAAACCATCTAAGGCGACTCTCCTAATCTTATCTACCACTGAGCTACTCCAACTTTTTCCAACATACTCATTTTGATTCTTCAGTGCCACTCATCCACCAGCATCTCCTCATCTGTACTTTAACTAGCTGCATGTTTCTTTTATTACAACATTCGCACTAGTCACAAGGCTGTCTTACCACCATCTTATAAAATTTTCCTTAAGTTTAAGTGGAACTTTTCTATCACAAAATGATGTATTCCTCCACTTCAACCATCCTTGAATCAATCTAATATCTCCATCTATTTCACCATCATTTTGAACAATAGAGCTTAAATATCTTAATCGCCACTCTTATTAATGACTTGATCAAAAGTCACAACATACTACCACTAAAACTTCTACAACTAAAATTACACTCCATATATTCGCTTTAGATGCTTAAATGAAAACCTTTAGACTCTAAACTCCATAATTCAAGTTTCTTGGACTCCTCTCTAGTCTTATCAACAAGAAGAATGTCATACACCAAGGTACATCTTCTTGTAAATGCCTCGTAAGAACATCCATAACTAAACTAAAAAGATAAAGGCTTAATGTTGATCCTTGATGTAATCCAATCAAATAGGAAAATAGTTTGTCAATCCTCCTTGTGTTTTGGACGTGATGCCTCTAGTATACATATCCTTAATGACTTGAATATAACCAATATTAACTTTTCTTTTCTAGAACTCTCCAAAGAACATCTCTTGAGACTTTATCATAAGCTTTCTAAATCAATAAATATCATATGTAGATCCTTTTATTTTCTCTATGCTTCCATCAAACCTCTTAAAAAATAGATCCATAGTAGATCTATATGAAACCAAACCCATTGTGAGAAACTTCAGATATCACAAACCTATGCTCAATTACTCTCCCATAATTTTAATGTACACATTAATTCCTCTTTTAACTCTTGTGCATCCTTTATTCTTAAATATAGAACCAACAAACTCTTTCCACTCATCTGACATCTTTTAGTCTTTAAAATAACATTAAAAGATTTGTAAGCCAAGAAATTCTCATCTCCTAAACATTTCCACACTTCTATTGGAATATTATCACCGCTTTCCACATTTCATTTTCTTTTAAAACTTCACTAACTTCTTAGACTATAATATAAAATGAAATTTCTATTTTTTGTTTAGGTATTAAGGTTAAAATCAATCACTTTCGATCCTTCATTGAAAAATTTATTAAAATACCTCATCCACCTATTTTCAATATCTTTTCAAGAAAAGACTTTATTATTTTCATCCTACTCCTCACTTGAACTATGTTTACTTCTCCCATCTCTTGGTTGGCTAACTTATACATCTTTCGTCTTCTAGATCTAATCTATTATATATAAATCACTAAAAGCTAAATTTTTTGCATCATATAGCTTTCTTAGAATCTCTAGGCGCCATTTAATATCTTTCCCAATTCCGAAGTTTTATATCTAAACCAAGTTTTATAACACGCTTCTTATTTTTTTATCTTTTCTTACACTCGACTCCACCACCAACTATTCTTATTAAAAGAAGCTTCCTTTGATTCGCCAAGACATCTTTAGCAACTTGTTTAAAAGACTGATTTTTTTCCCACATAACGTTCCTTATGAACATCCCAAACTTTAATTTCTTGTACTTCTCTTAAAATATTTTATTTGTGTTTCTGTCCCCATCTAATCCTAGACAATAATTAAGTTTATTTTTCTCATCCTTTCATCTTAAAATCTAAAACTAATATCATAATTTAAAATTTCACTTGAATGACCTTACAATCTTTACAATCTAAACGATCTATTTTTCTTATCAAAAAATAATCAACTGTTTTACTAGATCCATTTTATAAGTAATAATATGTTCATCTCTTTTCTTAAATAAAGATAAGAACTATAAAATCATGTACAAAATCTAATATACCCCTTCTTCTTCACACCCAAATCCATAACAACCACATGAATACTTTTAAAATCTTCACTCTACCAACATGTCCATTTTAAATCTCAATAAATAATTTTTCTTCAAGAGGTATCTTTTGTATAATCCCTCTAATTCATTCCAAAATTTTCTTTTCAGCTTACCTCCAAACCTACTTGAGAGTATACTTATAACATTGATAATCTTAAGATCAACAATAATCTTTAAAGCTATAATTATTCTCCACATCTATTAATACTTATAACATTATCCTTCAAACTTTTATCTATAATCACACCTACACCATTTCTAGTTCGACTTTTACTCAATACCAAAGTTTAAAACTTAAACTATCAATCTCCTGCTTTCTCCCCAACCCATTTAGTTTTTGAACACATAAAATATTTATCTTCTAACCATAATATATAATCAGATTAATCTACTTGAGTACCTATATTCCAAGATCCAACCTAATCTCAGACTAACTTCTTTCGCCTGATCCATCAGTAATGTGGAACCTTGTTTATTTAATACACCGGCTGTTTTTTACATTTTCATCAGATCTGTTGCGCCGCTTCCGTGAGATTTCAAAGATAATATACAGATGATTTAAAGGATTCATGCCGTGATTATTTCGACAAATTTCGTGCCATTACCTATTCGCAACCACTTTTGCATCCGACTTGGGAACAATGTGTTGGATTTTTTTCTAAGAATACTTCAAAAATAATTTTGATGTTTTATATCTAATAAAGTGCATGGATGCTATAAAAAGATGGAGATAACAATTTTAAGATGGAGCACATTGTCACTTACAGGAACCTATTCAACCAACATTCTTTAAAGAGGAGCACATTATCACAACTGAAGTGTCATCACATCAAGATACCACTTATAGATTTCTAATTATGTTGAAGAATAAGCTATCAAGTGAGGATATAGAGTTGACCTGAAAGGAGCTACAATAACTTGCACCTAAGTTTGCAAAAGGCTACATTGATCCAAACTCTTTAGTGAAGAGACTACATTGATCCAAACTCTTCAGAGAAGAATTCTTCCTGGCCCAAGAAAAATGGTGTAACACAAGGAGTAATTGGAGCACATGTTCACTCACAAGAGCCCAAGCAAGGAAACTTGAAGCCAAGTATGGAGATCCAAATACAAAGAGCAAAGTGAAGTTAAAAGATTTAGGAAATTTTATTTTTATGCATTTTTGTATAATTGATACGGTGTAGTATTGTTTGTAATTATGTAGGATTATATGCATAATGTGAGGGAATTAACTCATGAAATTATAATTAATTCTTCGATTAAAATTATTTAATTATAATCAAATTCAAGAAAGGCCAACTATGGAGGGAGGAGTTGTGATAATTATAAGGCTGGGCCCTCCATCCAAACCATTCCCTCTTCTTTTCACTTGTTTGAAGTTGCAATCAGCCTACATGTATGAATATATAAGACACTTATTTTTAGTGAAATGAAGCTTTTATACTAGTCTTGACGCAAAATTGAAGATAATTTCAACACTTCAGTGAGGCTTGGTGAACGGCCAATTAAGAAAGGGAGGTTTTGTTATCTCCCTTGCAAATAACTTTAGATGTGATTTAATTTTATCTGTACAGGTTTGATGTGATCATTTGCCAAGAATTTATTTTACCAATGGCCCACATCCCTAGAACAATTTTGCTCCACAAGTTCCCACAAAAACCCACTTTAACCCTACCTTAATGGCCGATGACTAACTAGACTTAATCTAGTTCATCTTAGCATTTAGTGGCCTTAATCCCTTCCAAATAACTTGAGAAACTTCATAATCATTCAAATACTCCACATCACTTACAAGTATTCCCAAAGTTTTCCTCCACTAAAATCCATTTCCCAAAACCATAATTCCTTATACAAGTGATTTGCCAAGAAAGACCTTGCCTAGACCCAATCATTAAAAGAAAATCTTGAAAAAATACTAAAAACTCTTGAAAAAAATTTGAAACTTTCTAGAATTAAAATAGACTCATTCCTCTATCATTTGCATTTTGTTTCAAATTACAGAGTTGTCCTAACTATTCACATCATTGTCTTGAAAAGGAATAAACCTTCCTTGGGTTAGCTGAAATCTAGGGCTGCTTGACCCTAATTATTGCCAAATCTTTAACCCAGCCCTCAATCTAAACTCTCTAAAGTCTATATCATTATCCTAAAACTTTTGGGAATAATTTTAAATCATATTTAGTCACCATTTGAAGCCTTAAGCATTGGCTATTAAGTAGTCTTTCATATTTATCTATCATACTTAACTACATTTTTATTCATCATTTTTTATGATTTTACACCATATTTAAAATAGCACACTCCGCGTCATATGTATGCACTATGGCTCCACAAGAACCTTTACAGAAAAATTATTTTTTGCAACTTCATCTAAAGTTTTTCTTTTATTTTGTTGATGAAAATATTTGTTGTAATAGTTGTGTAGAACTTTTTTGCACCAAACTATAATTAGCTTTGTAAAAATACTCAGTGAAATGCAAATTGGTTGCATATATCATTGTATTAATTTGCTAACCATTGGAGATCATTGTAATCATAATTTTGTGACAACAAAGCTGTCACAATATAGTTTTGCAATGGTCAAAGTTTGTCATAAAAATTGACAATGCATTGATTTCTGTTAAAATCTGTGATGATACTTGTGGACCCAAATAAATCTTAGCGACAATTTTTGCAACAAAAAACTCTATCACAAAAATGTTTTTTTTTCTAACTTTTATTATTTTTTAACAGTGGTTGTGGCAGGATGCCAAAGCAGCATATGACAAAGTTGTGTTAACACAGTTGACAAAGCAATTAACGGAAATGAAAGAGATACATAACTGGTGAATAAAATAAACATAATAAGCACTCTTATATTATGGTTCAACTTCTCGATGCAAGAAGCATCATGCTCAAAATAAGCGAATATATGCATTGTCCTAAAATACAATCTCGCCGATTACTTTCATAGGTGAAACTCATGAAACTATAGATTTTCATCCATTAGGAAAACAATGAATTAAACCTCAAATGATAATGATCTGGCTTGATTGGAATGTTCTCAGACTGTGGAATACTTTAGACACATTAAATAAACAACTTAATAAGAAATTAAAGGAAAGCACTGTAAATTTTTCATTGCTTAGAAAGTACCTTTTTCTAAAATTGTATGAACTGCATGAAAAGGTATACGAGCGAATATATCAGAACCTGGTAACATCAACCAGGTATTTTCCTTTGGGTTATGATCTCCACATGTTGGGCAAATTTCTTTCACTAAAGGTCTTGAATCTGCTCCAGCTAGCTCTTCGATTATTTTCTCGAAAGGAGATGGAACACTGGATTTTGTTGTGCGAGCAATTCTGCGGAGTGCAGTTAAGGCTTCTCTATTCCCGTTTCTTAGCTTGTCATTTTCAACAAGCTGTTCTAAACCAGTAGAAGTTTAGAATGTAAACAAATAGGCTCATAGTATGCATAATTTCATATAATAGAACAAAGAATTTTGTATCCAACCTGGTTTCGTGCAATAAGAATATGCTCAGCAACAGTTTCACTCTCGATAAGAGCCTGCTGCACTTGCTTCATCCCCTCATCCATCTCCATTAGCTATAAAACGGCTCAACTACGCAACTAAAGAACATTTCCCAAAGACCATGTTTACTTCTAGCAGCATATCCACGTAAAGAAACAAAAAAAGGATAAAAGGGGAATAGAGAAACTATAGTTATGCTGGTGTCTAACTCCATCCAACGAAGGAACTGTTTAGTAACAGCTTCAAGGCCAGATTAAAGTAGGATTTGACATAAATCTTGCCAAACAGTAAAAATGTAAAAAATGTTAAACTTAAACCCCATAGTAACTTAAATTCCGTTCCTTCCCAGTAGACGGTTAATCCTGGATTTACTCAATCCCCGAATTCAGTGGATTTTAAAAAATTAGAGGAGAAAAACATCGTACCTATCGAGCAGCAGCTTTCTCTCTTTCCAAACTTACCCCCCGATCTTGCAGAAGGGGAGAAGACCAGTCTTCGCAGCGGTGACCTTCTCTTTTCCCGATCTTATTCCGCCCTCTAGCTCTCTCACGAACTCCTCTTCTCTCTCATTCGCAAGCCGCCGCCGGTCCCGTCTGTGCCTTCCCACAGCGAGCTCCTGTCGCGACTTCCTCGCCTTGTCGCGGGAGGTTTCCGGAATTTGGTGAGGAACTAGACAGGCAACTCGGGAAGACGAATTTGTGTGTTGTGCTAGGGATATTTGGCTCTATTATAATGATCAAAAATAGGGAAATACTTACACAATTGGCTGTTTATTTATTTATTTTTTTATTATTATTTTTATGTGATCAAAATTTTCATATGGACTAAAATACTTTTAAATTAAAATAATAATATTACATATCTCTTTGAACTGCAGATTATTTTTTAAGCTTATCATGACTAAAATTATTTCACATACATTCAACTAAGATTTAAACTAATTACAATTATGATTGAGATCATATGCAATAAAAATTTAATGCATCCTTAAATATTATCCAAACTCTATTATGATAAGAATCAATTTTTTTCAAAAAAAATTCATTAAAGTTTATTATGATCTAAATAAGATTTGAATAACACATTGCTAAAAAAATTTATAAAATTACTAAATTGCAAGTTCAAATAAAGTTCAAATTTATTGTAGAGTATAATATAGCATAATATAATTACAATAATAATAATATAATAGATTATAAGGCAAACACAATAGAGAATAAAATTTTAATAAGAAGCATTGTGTGAAATTTATGTAGTTACAAATTTTTAAAGCAATATATTAAATACAATCATAATAGTTACATAGCATAAAGAATATTAGATGCAATTGAATAGAATAACATCTATAACATAGTTATATCACTATAAATGTCTTAAATCTCACCACATATCACTATAAAATATATTCTTGAAGATCATCAAAATTGAAATCATTGTCATCAAGCATTAGTAGGTAGTGTATTTTCAAATTTTTTTTATTAGGAATTCAAGCCACCAAGCTTTGTATTGATCTTTAGTAACACAGCTGATGAAAGTAGTATAATGTCTCTCTATAGGTCTTTATCAAAAATGATTCAAATTATATAATAATTTTCTTATTCTCACCCCTAACTCTATATGTAACTTGAACATATATTTATATGCATAACAAAATAGCTTAAATGAGTCAATCATTAAAGAGATATTGCAAAATAATAAATTTGTACTTTGCCTAAAGATTCATTAAATATTGATCGAACTGGATTAACCTTGATTGGACCCTAATAGAAGTTATTTGACAAATATTCTAGCATTAATCAGAACTTTTGGACTATTTTTTGATTCTAATTTTGAATACAAACAAGCTTTGAAAAAGCAATGATCAATATTTGATCATGAGGCTCAAAATAAATTTTGAACAATGTTCGTAATTGGCAATCTACTTTCTAATGTCTTAAAAGGGTTTAGAATTCAGAGTGTAAATGAAAAATATCATTACAAATGAAAACTTAACAAAATGTATAATGCACTAACCTTCAACAACCATTATTTGCTAGTTAGAGACATAGACAAATATGTTACATTAGAACTTGGTCTCATAATCATTATTTGTATTTAAGAGTCCTTAAAGAAGAAGAAGAAGAAGAAGAAGAAGAAGAAGAAGGCATTAAAAATAAGAGGGGCAAATTAACTTCTTTATTAAAAGGTCACTTATATAATTGCCAAGTGTCTCTTTGAATTTTGAAATATTTTAGTCTAAATGGGACTTTTAATATTTCCCAAATGAAATAATGGTCATATTTCTCAATTTTGGGCATATATTGCATATAAAGTCTATTTTTTTTGATAAAATTTTAATATATATATTGGTATTGTTTTGACTTTTATAAATTATATTGATTTCTTGAATTATTATTTTCTTAAATAAAAACTTAGATTTTATGTTTAAATTAATCAATAATTTATAATTTTTATATACTTTATACATAATTATATATACATATGGAATGAAAACAAGTATATAATTAATTGGTGCATCAAAAATTCATCCAATAAGCATGATTCTTGATGTAGCCATGTAACTTGGGCCCATTCAAACTTAAATTTCAACAAGCTTTTAATTTAAACAAATATTTTAATGAGACAAATACAATGATACCAAAAGTACCTTGACTAATCGATCTATGAATCTAGCATGCTTATAATTAAAATGAGTGTCTCAATAAGAAGAATCTAATGAGTCTAAGGTTACTCAAATATATTTTAATTAAGGTACTTAAATATCTTAAAAGCATCGAATAGTTAAGAGATTAATATGTACCTTATAATGAAGAGATAGAAGATTTTGGCAAAAGTAACCAAAATATCACTTTAAAATATAATAGATAGACCCATATTTTACATATGAAGATAACAAAGAATTATAAATCCTAAATCTCTATTGTTAGTTGACAACAATCATCACTACTAATAACTATCACCACTTGACTTCCATCACCTAACTCCACTACTTGACTATTTTTGTTGAATTACCATTGCTCAATTATCATCTCCTAATCTCAATCAAATTTTATTAATTAATGTATATATCATAATCACCTCTCCTTTTGTTAACATTGACAACATTTATTACCTAACCATTGAATAACACTAATATATTTTAGTCTTCCTTGCTTCTTTAGTAAATTTTATTATATTTATAAGAGGTTTTGAAAACAATCCATAATTTATTGTCTCATCTTATTTAATTAGGGGAAAGGTGGACTTATGTATTGTTAATCTATGGGGCTGTTTGGTTGCCTGCATTTAGAATGCAGTGTAAAAGGAATGCAGTGTAAAAAGAATTCAGTGTAAAAGGATTACTTTACAATTATTTGGTTGAGAGTTTTACAAATTCATGACTTTGCTTTTTTTGTTTGGTTGAAAAAATGTAATGTAAAGTATTCTGAAGGTTTTGACGTCCCGCGACGGTTGTGATGGCTGGCCGGAGGTGGGGCGGTGGCGGCGGCAAGCGGTGACAAGCGGTGGTATGGCGGAGGCGATGGCGACGGCTCTTTCAACCACGCATCACTTTACATTGGCCGATGTATTTGGACTTCGCCCAAATTGGGTGAATTCCAAATACACCAAAAATGGCCTTTGTGAGGTATTTGGAATATATTACATTACATTGAAAATTTACTTTACTTCAAACCAAACACCAAAAAATTTAAATCCAGATTTATTACTTGCATTCAAATCAAAAAGACACTATATAGAAGATTAATTCAACAGTTAAAGCTAAGTGACTTTTTCTTTCTTAGTTTTTAACAAGAAATTTATTATGCATATTATAAGCTCTCTTTCTTATATGTGTGTGTGAAAAAATTTTACAATGCTAAGATTAAAAAAATTTATATCGATACCATTATAAATTTTAATACATAATATTTTAGTGTCATCTTGAGAATCAATCCCACATTCCCAGGCTTTACAAAAACTTCAATGATTTATAAGCATTATACTTATAATAATTGTTCCTCCCATTCTAGCACTCACCAATTTGAAAGCCAACCCTCAATCTTTGACATATAATCAAATTGGTGAATGCTCCATAAGTCTGTCCTTGGAGTAAAATGTTAGCAGAATGAAAGAGCATTAAGATTAAATCATTTAACTATTATAAGAGGATGCCTAACAAATAAGATTATCATAACACAATAGTGGTCACCACCCCAATGCCAACCTTATGTTAGAGTTTCCAACTTGATAATGCGTAAGAAGGGATCCAAATTTCGGATAAGAGTGATTTATGATATGAAGTTAATTACATTGATAATTCTTAAATACTCACAAAAGAGTCATGATAAATGTACACCTATTGAGCATATTCGTGATATTATAAATTTAATGAAGTCAAATTTTTTTGACTAATGCTATTATAACACACTAGAAAATGAATCTTATAAGTGCAAAAAATAGTTAAAAAATATATGAATGATCTAACCTGTAGTAAATTTAAAACAATTAATAGCAAAGTATGGATAAATTGAAGTCGATCTTTACAAATAGTCCATCATTGTGTCGATCTTATTCCTTTCTTAGAAGTCCTTCTCTGAGGGTTGTGAGCTCGCATACTCAAGTTATCTATTACTCAAGAGAAAAACACACAAAAGAGAGTAAAGAAATACAATAAATATAATTTTATTCTAAAGCCAAGTACAAAGTATTACAAGGTTCTCCTTATTTATAGGATTAGGAGGGAGAATTCAAAATACTCATTCCTAAATCTAAACTCAAACCTATCATCATCATAACCATACCTACCACCGCTATCAAATCTACTACCAAACTTATAACCATTATCTAACATACTACCCTTATCATACCTACCCCAAATATCATACCTATCACTATAAAATCACTATAAGGGCTATGATACAATAATAACCCAAAATATGATACAAAATATAAAACTTAATAATACATAACCTAAAAAAACATAAAGACCCAATACATAAATTTAAGCTTTATAATAATGATATTGGACTGATAATGATGCCCTACATCAGCACTTGTCAGCTTTGAAGGATTATTCTATGGAGAATGAAAATCTAGGTACTCTTGTAATAACTGTGGATCTAATTGATATAACTCATAAAAAAAGTCATGAATCTTTAAGTGGAGAAAGACATTTTCAACAAACTAAATGGTGATAATTTGATTTTTAAAATTTGATCTAAGCAATGTGATCTTAAGCGACATGATGGTAGAAAAATTGGTGATGAATTATTAACCTATATGTTAGTACTCTTTGTATATGAATTAATATTATCTGTGGCTTGCCTATGATACAACATTAAATTTAACACATTAAATACTTGAGAAACTTCAACATCCATTGGAAGATCTATTTCATAAGCATTATCATTTATTTTTCTTACAACTTTATAAGGACTACATATCATGAGTTAATTTCTTAAGAGTTTTAATTAAAAATCTCTTAGGTATAACTTTAACAAGAATCAAATCACTTTCATTAAATTTTATTTATCGTCTATGTGCATCAATATTAGTTTTATATTTATTATAACTTAAAGTAAGTTTGTTGAATTTCATAATATTAATCATGCATGTTTGTGCAAATTAAGATGTAAATGCATTAGAATTATATGATATATGCAAATTAATAAGATCAATTGGTTTTCTTGGATCATAATAAATTACAATATGAAAAGAACTCATATCGCTTAACTTATTAATTAAATTATTATAAGCAAACTTTACAATAGAAAAAAATTCTCAAGTAGTATAATCAGTCATTAATAAGTAAATTTTTTAGACTTCTATTAATAATTTTAGTTTATCCATTTATTTCAGAGTGATAAGCTATAAAAAATAAGAGTTTTGTGCCTAGCTTTTTTTTCATAATTTTTTTTAAAAATAGCTCATAAATCTCACATCGCGATAAGACACAATTGTGGTGTTTATGTTTGAGAGGTGGGACACCACACAAATCTTATGGGGTACTTATTGAAGTAATCGGGTACAATATTAAAGAATAGTGCACTATCTCGAAAGATAGAAATCACCACCCTATGATAGACCTAATCACCTAATAAGTACTCCTAAGACATGATGGGTCTTTAAATATACCAGAGATTTTTCCTCTACTTTACATGAAAAAGTAAAGCAGGGTTTATTTTTAGTCGAGTTCGTTAAGCTCCCTATGAAGGCAAGCCCCCCCATAGTTAATTACATCCTAAGAATGAAATCCCTTAAGAATACTCTTGATTAAAGTAGATAATTAGGATCTCCAAAGATTTCAAAGATAGGGTATCAACAAATTGGTTTGTATTTATAATCAAATGGGATAGATCAAAAGGAGAGACTTATTATCAAAACCAAAAGGGAGTAAGGGGATGTTCATGATACTAGAAAACCTTTGAGCACCCCAAACTATCATATGGTTGGGCTTTATATATTTGAAATTGAGAAAAATTATATGTTTGAGTTGAAATTTTATTAAAAATATGGGGCTTATAATTCCACAATACAAGATTATAGAAATGCATAAGAGGTGAGGATTTATGCTTATAGCCCCAAAGGGAAATAATAACCTCAGATCATAAATCTATAGAACTTTGGTGAGGGCAAAGCACGACCTAAATCTAAAGCGAAAGTGGTATATAGTTTACCTTCATAAGAGAGAGTAAACCACCCAACTGCTAGATTTATTACTATTTAGAGTGGCAATTAACTAACTCCTCTTATGCTTTAAATCCATATAGGCAAATCATATACTTTTGCAAGATGGCTAGGTTGTTATTATTTAGAAAAAAAATTAAGTCTTTAAACCCACTCCCTAAGAGACTAGAGCATGAGGGGTATGAGTAATGACTTAATATAATATAAATTCTTATCAAATTTTATTTAATTTGAGACTCTTTATTTTGACATAGGTTATAGGATTTTGTATGCCTAAATGCATGAGAAGTTGATTACGGGCCAAATCAAAAGGGAAAGAGGTGTTCTTCCATCATAAGCTCTCAAAGGTTAAGCTTTACTATCTGGCAAAGATGGAAGCCCTCCATTAGCAAGAGTGAAATAAGATGATTATGCATGAAATTAAACATACAACATCTCCTAAGGGGTTGCTAAATATTTTATTATCTTGATTTAATTCCTAGGCTTTTATATGAGGTTATGAGTTATTTTAGAGGTTTAGTTATGAGTTGTTAGTTTGGGTAAAAAAATAATTTTTATCCTAGAGCCTAATAAACCAAAACATTAAATCATCAATCATATAAGAAACTAGAAAAGACATGCAATTTTTAATGTGCAAGGTAAACAAATCATCAAATAATTTATAAATCTAACTTAAAAGAATACAATTGGTCGTGTGCACTGAAAAGAGAAAATGGGTAGCGAGCTCTACCTTATACAACCCTATATAAAAGAATAGTTATAATTTATAAATAAATAAATGTTATGGGGATCTTCAAGTCTTCAAATCTTTAATCTTCTTTCCTCCATTTCTTCTCTTCTTTGGTTTAGGACTTCAAGACATCATGGCAGACTAAGCCTTAGCCAATGCTCATCCTAAATGCCCATAACACTTATCATATCCTAATGCAAAATTATATTAAAAGAAAGAAAGTAAATCTAGCTACAGCTGCAAAACAAATGTTAGTTAAACACACTATGCAACCCAAGTAGTTATATGATTAATTTAGACTTAGCACCCTGGGTAACCAAGCCCAGTCTAATGGGTTATGCTTAGAGTTACAATATGCATAGTAAAAGTATTTATATTTTTATTACACTCTTAAGCACAACCCCATGCGAAAACATGATTAAAATAACTTAACATCCAATCTACGAAACATACACCGTAACATCCAGTTTAAAATATTATATCACAAAATAAAACATACATCAAACCATGCACCGCCCTAACCTAAAGATAGAAGTGGTGACTTAACTTAATGTGTGTGTATTGAAACTTATGTAGTATGTCCTAACTAGGCTTTAGAGTTATAGTTTCCTAAGTGTAGAAAGATTTAATTTAAAGGGTGGTTTCACTTTAAGTTGTTTAGTTAATTCGTAAGTTTTTTTACTTAATATTTTATTTTATTTTATTTGGCCTACACAAAACAACTAAGTGTTATAAAGAGAAAGAAATAGAGGATCACTCTCTTTAATCCCTACCTTAAATACATTTAAAGCCAATTAAATAATCAATTCTCTTTAGTTTATAGCTTATCACATATTTTAATTAATCTTAAGTTTAGGTTCACTTTAAATAAACTCATTCAATAAGAAAGGCATCTTAAGATTAATTAGAATGAATTAATATCTCATAACACATGTTTGTTTATTTCTTTCCATCATGTATATCATGCATATGATCAAATCTTAAGCATACTTATACATGCAATGTATGTCTTAAGACACTTAAATGATGAATGCAACGAAGTGTGTTTGGAATTTAAATATTTCACTTGATTGAATTATGAATGCATGTCTTTTTTTAATAAGAAAAGGGATTTTCATCCATTAGCTAAATACACATTCACATGTATAAAAGTTTTAAGTGAGTACGATGTCATTATTCTACACTAGGGGCATAAGGTATAAGACATACTTAGGGCTATTTAAAAGCTCACAACCCCAAGATGTCTAAACTAATATACCACTTTTCTTATATACATATGAATATACAAAAAGAACCACAAGAATGAAAAGTCATGGAAGAAGTCATATTTGATATTATATGATTTATATATGTGATATGAAATTCTTCCTAAGTCTTAGCATGAAGATGCATAGGAGTAAATTTAGACAAATGTTGTGTTCTTTTCAAATGAACTATACATTTGTAAATCCCATATAAATCCATATAAGGCAAGGAAAGAAAGCTTCATATTGCATATCATATATTATCAACACATGCAAATTTATAGATATTTGTAATTAACATCACTTCATCTATTATAATTGATTTATGGGCTTTCGAAAATAACTTTTGATTTAATAGTAATAATACCCACAACTATTTTTAATTTAAATCAACACATGCAATTTGGCATAAAAGAAACCATTTCATTTAGTTAATTTTAAAAGGAATGAATGCATGATTACACATGGAAAACAACATTTAACATGATTGGAAAGAAATTAAAGGACATAAGTATATGATCTCATTCATTCCAATTAATTCCCAAGGACAATCATACTAAATAAGGTTATTTAAAATGAACTAAAGTTCTTTAATGACATTTTAGTTTTGAGTTTGATTTAATTTAGAGATGTGAAAGAGGTTTGATGATCTTAATCCAATTCCCATGTGTGTAAGTTAATTTGATTTAATGAAAAACAATTAGGTTGATTTTAGGGATTGATTAAGTTAAGCATGGATTAAATCAATTAATTAACCCTTACCTATGTCACCTTAAGGTAATTAATTAAAAAATTCTGAGCTAATATGATATGCAAAGATATAGAAAAGTAAATAGCAATGCCCCTCTGAAATGAAAGGGGCCTAAAACAATTAGCTCATAATTATTAATTAAGCTTAAGAAGCTCGCTTAATTACTCTTATGATTTTCTCACACATGTGAGCTAATAATAATTTCATTAGCTCTCTCTTTAAGTTATTGAACACTCAAAGAGCTACCCAAGAGTTAATTAGACAATTTCTAGAATGATTATGATTTCAATTTAATTAATGAATTAAACAATTAATTAATCCCAAATTAATTGATTTTAAGTCAAGTGAAATAAACTTAAGGAAAAGGATGAGAAAGAGGTCCCAATCTCATTCCCCATGCCCATTCACTATTCCACAATGATTAATAAACTTAATTAATGATTTTCTTACTGTTTAGCATGTTAATTAATTACTTAATAAATTGAAAGAGTAATTAAGGCTAAGACAAGAAATTTTTCTAATTAACCAAGCAATAAATCTCAATAAAATTATAAGGGGCAGAGGTCATCCCATTAATCAACCTCAAAAGTTTGGGATTAATTACATGGATAATTAGGGAGTAATTAAGCTAATTAAGTTTTTAGTTAAACCCAAATTAAGTTCATTACTATTTAAAATTAATTAAAATTAATTTCAAATTATTCTTCTCCAAAATACCTTTAAAATGAGTATTTATTTATATTTTTTGAATTTTTCTACAATTAGTTATGATTTTTCAACATTTTTTATTGATTAAGATGATTTTCATGAGGGTTGTTAATTTATTTTTATTAAAATAAATCATTTAAATTTTAAATTTTAGTATCTTTCAATCCAGAAGTCATTTTAATTTGAAATTTTTATGATAAGTATATCTAAAGTTCAATTTCAATTCCTAAAAATTTTAACTTAATCTAATGTGTATTTTTGGTTTAATTAAAAAATTTAATTTTTATTAAAAGTCAAATTAAGCTCAAAATGTGGAGTAACATTTAGGATTTTAGATTGTTGGATTCCTCTAAGAAAGATGTATCCAATGAGAAATATTTGCAATTTTTTTATTAAGTATTTTATTTTCAATGAATTTCTAAAAGTTTTGGGTGATTTAAATAATTTTAAAATCATAAAATACCATAATTTCCCAATTAACCAACCACCATTAGCGTAACGGCATGCAGCGGAATCATCTGATGGATTGCATGGTTTCGTGTAGAACACAATGCCATGCGGTGCCATGCAATTGGGCACGGTCGCGTCATCGATCGGCGAGAAAAGTCCTGGCGGGTTGACACACAAATCAATCGGATCATCAATCGCGGTCGGACGATTCGGATGAAGGGCTAAAATCCATGGATTGGGGTCAAACGCAGGTCGTGCGATCAGGCCATCCGATCCCACATGTGGGATCGAACGCCTCTCGATCGGTGAAATAGATAGAAATACTATTCACCCAAGTAATTTTTGCATTTTTTTTGGCAAAATTTCATCCGATTGGGCTCATTTTCATAGCAGTTTTCACCAAAAAACTTCCTGATTCACATAGGAATGATATAAAATTAAAATTGCAAGGTTTATCTAAGAGAAATTCTTAAGATCACGTGAAAAATCATCACAAGTAATAGATCCTATGACTGGCTAAAGTTTGGCAAAATTATCTCGTCAGGGATGATTTTCGGCGGCGGTGATGACTTGAGCAAGCTCCTGAAGGTGAGAGGAAGCCTTGGAATGAGTTTGAACCTTTGCTTTTCTTTTGCTTTCTCACCGGAAAAGCATTCTTTTTGATGTTTTTTGGCTAAAATCAAGTGGGGGAAGGTTGCTATTGGCTTTAGGGAGTTTTTAGGGGCTAAATGAGGTCTGGATTTTTTGGAATGATGCTTCTTTTCTTGCTTTGAAGGGGATGGCTGAAAATTTGAATAAATGTCATGGGGAGGTAGTTGTGATGGATGATGGCTTGATTGAGGACTTTGGATTTAACTCCAAAGTCTTCCTTTGCTGCCATAGGATCAACTCCATTGAATGAAAATGTTGGGGAGGAGTTGAATGCATGTGGTGGAGAGAATTAAATGAGGTTCAGTTGAATTCTATGTGGAGGAGGATCCATGAGAGATTTAATTGGGTTGGGTTGATTTTGGGTTGATCCTAAATGGGTTTGGGTCAGGTTTGATCAACCCCCAATGGGCCATGACTTAGTTTCAAGAGATTTGACTCAATTTGGGTCATATGGGCCACATTGGGTCATATCAAGTTAGGTTGACCAATTGATCAAATTGGGTTAAATCAAGGCATAGGTTAGTTTCAAATAATAATTTAAAGTATTTTGGTATGATCAATTTGATTTAATTTAGCTTAGGATTGATTTTGGCTCATTTAGAATCAAATGGGTCAAATGGGTCAAGTTGATAAATTTGATCAAAATTGGCCAAATTGGCTTAGGTTATGGGTTGATTCATGTTTAATTGGTTAATTGAAGAAGATAGAACTTTAGTTTGAATCAATTTAGATTTAATTTAAATTTTGACTAATTTGACCCTTTAGGTTAATTTGTTGGGTTGGGTCAAGTTGATCAATTGGTCAAATTAGGCTCAATTATGACTTTGGTTAAGTTCAATAATCAATTTGGAATTATCTTGACCATTGGTTTTGCAATCAATTTGGGTTGGGTGGGATTTGACCCATTTTCACTTTTAGAGCTAATTTGGGTCAACTTGGTTAAATAGTCAATTGGATTTGGTTTGGCTCAATTGAGTTTGGTCATGTTCAATCATTGATTATGTGTGTATTTGGATCAATGGTTTCAATCAATTTGGTATATGATGAGTTTTGGCTAGTTTAGGTTTCATTTCGGCTAAAGGTTGACTTAGTCAAAGGACCAAATTGACTTGGTTTGACACAATTGATTGTAATTGATCATCCTAGGGTGATCAACAATCATGGTGGAAGGTTTTGGTGAGCTTGGTTCAATTCAATTTGGGTTGGATTGGAAGTTGGCTCAAATGAGTTCTTTAGGTTAGGGTCAAGTGGACCTAAGTTGGTCAATTGGTTTGGTTTTGGCTTGATTTAGGTTTAGTGGGACTTACATGTGAGCCTAGGATTGAAATATAAATCCAACTACAATCAATTTGGAGTCTAATAGGTTTTGGCTCAATTGAAAGTTTCAAGTCAAAAGGGCTAATTTAGGCTTGATTGGGTTGACTTGAATTTAGTTTGATGATTGTAGGTTTCATTTATATTTGGATAGATGATTGAACGAATGATTGATTCAAGAGAAAATCCGTTGGTTTTGACTTGATTTGGATGAAATTTAGTTAAGTCCAAAGAATTAGCTCAAAGGGCTTAGATTGGTTTGGATATAGTTTTGGTCATTTGAATTTGGGTTTCATTTATATTTATAAATATAAATGAAGGAACAATTGATTTATGAGAAAATCGATTGAGTTTTATTGGTTTAAAGGCTAATTTGATTAAGCACATAGAGGTGGATCCATCTGGCTTAAAAGAGAGTTTTGATTTGGTTTGATTTAGTTTGATTTAGTTTTGATCATTTGGATATGGATTTCATTTATGATATATAAATGAATATAATTTATTTATAAAGAAATTAAATGAATTTGATTTGATTTAAAGGGGTTTTAGCTAAGCTTATGAAGGTGGTTCATATGGCTTAGGAAGGTCTTAAGATTTGCATTTGATTTTGGTTTCAATCATTTGGAGTCAAATTTGGAATTAGATTTGGAATTTGAAGATTTGAATCTAGGTTTGATTTGTGTATATGGAGTTTAGGCTATAGGGTAGGTGATCTCCTTAAGTCCTAAGCCATGACCTAATCATATGATTAACCCTTCTAAATCTCTAGACTTTGGTTAAGTATTCACCTAATCACTAGAAGTGTCTTATGACTAAGAAACTCTTAGTGTCTAGGAGTCCTAAGTCTAAGAGGAGGAGGTTGAGAGCTCACTCTAAAAGTGAGGTCAACAAAAGGACCCACAATAGGTGTGGTGTAACTGGCAAGGCACACCACATGTATTGGCGTTGATCGAAATGATCAACAACATCCAGAAGATTGCAAAAAATAACAGAAGTGATCTATACCTAGACCCGAACGGTAGATTGAATCACGATCTTAGTGCAATATAGCTCTCTTTATGCTAAGGGCATGAGAGAGCTAGAAGGAATCTACTGGGAATTGAGACATGAACATTCCACTAGGGAAGTAGGTTCAAGTTATTCGTTGGGGATTGAGTACATGAACCTTCCACTAGGGAAGTAGGTTCAAGTTTTCTGCTGGGGATATGGATCTAAGTTTGATTGTGAATATGATTTGTTGTGTGTATCCACTAGGGATAAAAATCTATAATCCAATGGGGATCAAGATCAATTGATTTTAATTTTGTTTATATTTTGATTGATGTGGAGGCATATCCGCTAGGGATATGTGCTTGAATCCATGGATTGAAAATAAAACCTTCCACTAGGGAAAGTTGAGCTATCCGGGGATAATAATTTGGTTGGATTTCTTTGATTTGTTTGATTAGACTCCACTAGGGAGATTGGTTTAATTATTATAGCTCCACTGAGGAGAAGAGTTCTAGATTCAAGGCATATTTGCTGGGGATGCACACTCGATTAGATTTATTTGACTCAGATCAAAGCTCTATTAGGGAGGCTAATTTGTTGTATTCCTTACTAGGGAGAAATTTGGTTTGTCTGATATGTTTAATTTGATTCCACTAGGGAGGTTGATTTTGAACATATTTTCATATGGACCCTATCGGTGTGCGATGGACCACACTAAGAAGGAGCCATAGGTTGTCTTAGATTTATAAGTCCATATAGGTAGTCTGCCTACCATAAAGTAGGACTATCCGACCTAAGGGATTGCCTTTCGGTGTGTAATGACTATGCTAGGAAGAAGACATAATAGACTTACATCTTCCAAAGCAGGGAAAAATCACTGGGGTGATCTATTGGATGAGCAACACATCGAACCTTACCTAAGGCGACTATTGAGAGAGCGCCACTGGGGATCTTACCATAACTCAAGAGTAGTCTTGATAATTAATTTGATTTAATTTTATTTAATTTAATGCGATTTGATTTAATCTAATTTGATGTGTTATGTTATGGACCCTATTGGCGTGCGATGGACCCTCTAAGAAGGGGCTATGTCGGTCTTGACCTATCTTAGATTTATAAATCCAAAGGGGTAGTCTACTAGCCATAAGGTAGGACTATCCAGCATAAGGGTTGTCTTTTGGTGTGTAATGGTTATACTAGAGAGAAAGCATACCATACTTACATTTTCCAAAGTAGGGATCAACTGTTGGGGTAATCTATCGGTGACACAATAAATCAAACCGAACTAGGGGTGACTGAGTGAATGCCGTGGACTCATATCGACTCAAGAATAGTTAGAATTAATTTAATTTTAGATGGACCTTGTCGGTGTGAGATGGATCTATTAAGAAGGAGCTAACATCAGCCTAGACCTATCTTAGTTTTACAAATCCAAAGAGATAGTCTACCAGCCATGGGGTAAAGCTAAGCTAAGGGTTGCTTTTGTTGCGTGGTCAAGTTAGGAAGAAAGCTTGTAGACTTCAACTTCTTAAACAAGGAACCATTAGGGTGATTGATTCATAACATTGAATAACCCTGGCGACTATTTGAGTGAATGCCACTTTATGGACTCATATCGACTCGAATGATGGGAATTAATTTAATTTTAGATAAACCATCGATGTGTGACCTCATTTTTATGATGAGCTCTCCATCTTAGACATATGACTCATGTTAGACTTTAAGAGATTCTTTGGTCTTAAAACACATCTAGATTAGGTGGACATACAGAGACTTAGAAGAGTTAGCCATAGGAATAGGTCATGCCTTGGGGTGTTAGAGAAATTTGCCTACCCTTGAACCAAACTCCTCTCTTCCTTCCCTTCAAGTCAAACTTAAATCAATTCCAAATTGATTTTCTTCCAAACTCAAATCAATTCTAAATGATTGAAATCCATGATTGAAACAAATGATTAAAGCTTATGATTGAAATTCTAAGTTCAAATCATTTCCCAAGTCCTTTGATTCCCTCTCATGGACTTAGCCTAAATCAAATCTAAATCAATTCAAATTCAAGAAATTTTCTCACAACCCATTTATATTCTCATTTCTATTCACATATATAAATGAAACATAAATTCAAATCAATCAAACTAAATCTAAAATTCATATCCAAATAAAAAATCTTTCCTAGGCCACTTTGATTCCCTCTTAAGGACTTAGCCTAAATCAAGTTCAAATCACTTCAAATTCATGACATTTTCTCATAACCCATTTATATTTTCATTTATATTCACATATATAAATGAAATATAAATTCAAATAATCAAAACCAACTCCAAAAATCAAACTCAAACTCAATCAAAATCTAACCTAAGCCGTTCAAGTCAAAATCTTGAACTTAGTCAAATCAATTTCAAATCAAGCCAAATTCTTGATTTTTCTTCATGATTCAATCAACCCTACAATCATAAATCCAAATATAAACATAAACTTCAATCATGAAGCCAAAACTCAATTCAAAAATCAAACCCAAGTCAAGCTCATGTTCACCCTTTTAAAATGAAAATTAGCAAATGAATCAAAACCCATTTGACTTCAAACCACTTGCAAATGGATTTATATTTCAATCATAAGTCCATATGTGAGTTCAATCAAACTTCAATTAAGCTTTGACCAAGCCATTTGACCTATTTAGGCTGACTTGACCCAAAGTGACCTAAAGTACCCCTTTTGAGCCAAGTTCTAATCCTAATCAAATTGGATTGAACTATGCTCACCTAAGCCTCTCATCATGATCAACAATCATCATGAGATGATCAATCACTCAAATTGGGTGAAACCAAGTCTAAGGGTTGAAGTCAACATAGCCAAAATGAAAATCAACATAGCCAAAATCCACCATAGGCCAAATTGATTGAAATCATTAATCAAAACTCATTCATGACCAATATTTGAACTTGACCAAGTCAACATTTGAGCCTAACATAGTCCAATTTGCCACATGACCCAAGTTGACCCAACTTGACCCAAAAAGTCAAAATGTGTCAAAACTTGATATAAGCCAAAGTGATTGAAACCAATGGGTCAAGTTCATTCCAAAATGATTGTTGAACTTGACCAAAGCTCCAATTGGCCAACTAGACCTAACCTAGCCCAATTAACCTTGAACCCAACTTGACCTAAAAGGTAAAATTGAGCCAAACTCAAATATAAATCAAATTGATTAGAAACAAACATACCAATCTATTTTAAATGACCAACCAAACATAAACCAACCCATGACCTAACCTAAATAAGTCAAATGGGTCAATTTGATCAACTTGACCCATTTGACCTAAATGAAGTCAATTGAACCAAAATCAAATATAAACTAAATTGAATCAAACCAAAGCCACCAAAATATTTAAAATTGTCATATGAACTTGACCCAACCTTTTGGTTTGACCCAATTTGACCAATTGGTCAACTTGTCCAAAGTTGACCCACTTTGACCTAAATAGGTCAACATGAGCCAAATCATATCAAATCAATTTCAAATTTATTGAAAGTTGGCCCAACCATTTTTCAATCATACCAAACATATTCAAATTAAAACCCAAGCCAAATGACCATTTTGCCCTTAGGCCATAGGGTAAATTTTGGCCAAATTCATTTGGAATTTGGTTAAATCCTCTTCATGACCACTTGGCACCCTCTTAGTGGACCAAGTGGACTAGTGAGTGTGGTGCACCTAACCCAATGGGTTTGGGTCAGCCAACCCAACCTAAGGCTAAACCACCACCTCACTTGAAATTAAGCACATGAAATCTCTCCACTTCGAATTAAGCACATGGGAGCTCCACTACTCCCTCCTCGGCCAAACCAATGCAAA
Source organism: Cymbidium sinense (assembly GCA_021442155.1). Taxonomy (NCBI): domain Eukaryota; kingdom Viridiplantae; phylum Streptophyta; class Magnoliopsida; order Asparagales; family Orchidaceae; genus Cymbidium; species Cymbidium sinense. The sequence goes on from CM038224.1 coordinate 37,874,030, forward strand.
CCTTTAACAACCTAACAAACCACTCAAGGAGGTGTATTGGATCAAAGCGAGCTGTAGTCAGATATACTCCCCAATTGATTCTCATTGAAAAAGGGAAGAGGCCATTTCCATTCCCAAGCTTCCTGAGTGAAATTCATTTTCCATTTCTCAATTTTCATAGACCAAAATAGGGAACTCCACTTGAAATCCACCTCACTCAAAACCAATTCCTCCCAAGCACCCTCAGGAGGATCAAATCAGACTCACCCCAACCTTCTTCCAGATCCAAAGGCAAGGAGGTGCTACTTCAACCAAGACCAGCTCAGTTGGCCTCTAAGAAGATCCATCCAATTTTAAGGCCTCAAAACTTTAACAAAGATTTGTCTCTACTAGACGAAGCTTCTCCAAGGGAATCGAGCTCCAGTGATAGCCTCCATCGAGGTAAGCCATGAAACCGAGCTTAATTTATCCATATTGTGGTCCTTTCTAAAGTAAAGTTTCATTTCATGAGAAACTAGTTGTTGGATGTGATCTTCCTTGCATGATGATGGTGTGGATAAGTTTTGGGTTCAATTCGAGCTCAATCGAGCTCGGATCTTGCCATGGAAGGTGGACAACTCCCCTTCTTGTAGGAGAACTCAGGGGTGAATCATGGGTATTCCATCCACGCATTTTGGAAGGACATCCATGATTAATCCATGTAGATCCATCATTTTAATCCTTTAATATTGTGGGTTTAATCTCAGCCATTCGATCCTTAATCGGACGGATAAGCGTAGTCAGCCACGGTGATCTATGATGTGACTACTTAAATAGCCACTCCCATCATGCCATGTGGAAAGCGCGCACTGCGTCAGCCTCCACGTGGTGCCGATAGGATTAGTTATATAATTAGGCGATTAAATTACTTAATTAGTTATGAAAACTTCAAATATTCATATCTAAGTGTAGAAAAATTAAAAAATATGAAATAAAGCATATGAAAGATAATTGAATGTAGAATAGTATAAAATTTATTTTGATGGATTTGGAATAGTATTATATTCTGAATTTGAGTTTTATTAGAAATGTAATTAGGCTAATTACCTTCTGATTATTCCATTAATTAATCTCAAACTTCTCATTTGTATTTAGTGGGATGACTTCTGCTCTCCAAATTTTCTTGGGATTTATTAATGGTTTAATTAGGGTAATTGTTGGATTCATTCCTAATTACTCTCCTAATATAATTAAGCCTAATTAAGTGTGTAATCGGTTTTAATCACTTGATTGAGTTAATTAAGGTTTGTTTAAGTGAATAGGAGGTTTAGGGAATAATTTTGGAGTATTTTCCTTAAGTTATTCCTCAAACCCCCTCTTTCTTCCTTAATCCAAACTTAATTAAGGATTAATTCACTAATTACCTACCTAATTAATTTGATAAAATTCTAAAACCTTCCAGAACTTAACTAATTCACTTTGGGTAAATGCTTAGGTGTTCAATAACCTAAGTATATTAAGAAAATCAAAATCCAACTCACATGTGTGGGAAAGATTATGAAATTACTTAACTTAAACCCCTTAGCTTAATTAATCATTAATCATGAGCCAAATGCATTAAGCCCTTTTCTTCTTAGGTGCATTGCTGATTTAAATTCTTATGTGTGTTTTATGTCATCATTGGCTTAATTATTTTGGTTAAGTATCTTGGGTGGTATAGGTTATGTAATTAACACACTTAATTCATACCTTAACCTAATCAAAATATAAAATCATCTAATCATCTAAAGATTAAACTAAAATACTATACACATGGGGAAATGGGTGAATTAGAAACAAACATTCTTTCACACATTTCATAAATCAAACATAAAGAAAAATTCAAAAAAAAAAATCCTATTAAACAAACTTTGATTCACTTTAAACTTTCTTATTTCCATAGGATTGTCTTTAGGAATTAATTAGGGTGAATGAGTTTACATTGCTTTCATCACTTTACTTTTTCTAGCATGCTAAATGTGTATTTCATATGGAATTAATGCATTCATATCTTTTAAAATTAAAATTAAAATGAAATATTTTCTTTATATCAAATTGCATATTTTGGCTAAAGTAAAAAAAAATATGAATATCTATTACCACTATTAAATCTAAAATTATTTTTGAAAACTTAAAAATCAAATATCAAAACTGAAAGGTATGCTACTTATACTTTATTTAGAAGCTTGCATGTGAATATAAAAATGTTTCTTATGTTTTCTTCCTTTCTTTCTTCTTAACATGGATTTGAATAAGATTTGCAAAGTACATAGTTCTTTTAAAAGAATATAACACTTGTTTAAAATCTAGTCTTATCCCCTTCCATGTTATAACTTAAAAGGATCTTTTACACATATAAATTGCATAAACAAACCAAAAATTAAATAAACATAAACTTTGCATCTTTCTTTCTCATTTATTTTTTTTGTACATGCATATGTATTTATGGAAAGTGGTATATTAGTCTGGACAACCCTGGGATTGCAAGACTTTAGGTAGCCCTAAGTAGGCCTTGTACCTTACACCCTGGTGCTAACAATGGCACCATACTCACTAATGTCTTTCATACATACACATGTGCATATGAATAAAGGATAAAAAAAATACCCCTTTTTCTACTTAATGAAAATCATGCATTATAAAGCATTCCAAATTTTTTAAGTAACATTTCTTAGCATTCATCATAAAGTGTGCTAAACATTTTCACTTATATGTACAGATATGCTTAGGATTCATTCATATGCATGTTATATATGTTGGGAAAGAAATGTAGTGATGTGTGTTTTGTGATATTAATTCACTTTACTTAATCTTAAAATGCCTTTCTTTTGAATATGGTTGTTTAGGAAAAAAAATCTAAACTTAGGATTAATTAAAACACATAATAAGACATTCACCAAATAAAATAAAATATGAATCTACTTTAGAATTACTTAAGGTAGGGAAGGAAAGAGAAGTTATCTTCTTTTTTTCTCTCTCTTTACAACACTTAGAAATTAATTGTAGGATTCATTCAAACCTAAACAAAGCATCAAATAAAATCAACCCAAATCAATTAAACAGCTTAAATGAAACCACCAATATAAGTTAAACATCTTCACACTTAGAAAATCCAAATCTTAAAGCCTAGCTAAGCATACCACACAAACCTTAAATAGCACACATTAAAGTCATCACTTCTAGCTTTAGGTTGGTGGTATAGCTTGATGTTTGCTTTTTTTGTGATATATTATTTCTAGTCTAGATGTTAGGGTGTATGTGCGTAGAATGAATGGTAGGATGATCTAATCTAATCATTATCTTTTGCAATGGATTGTGCTTAAGGAGCGCCGTAATAAAAATATAAATGATTTTTCTATGTAGGTGCTTATACCCCTAAGCATAATTCATTCGTTGGGTTGTTTGAGTTATTTAGAGAGGCATGACATTCAATTTTGGCCAAAGGAGGAGTGGGTGAGGTGGCCATGTGCTCAAACAAGGTGGATGGAGGATTCCATGTGGCCATTTTCAAAGGAGGTGGTCAATTTTGGCCATAGGCTATGTTGGGCTGACCCAAACCCTTTGAGCTAGGTGCACCACACTCCCTAATGTCCACTTGGTCCACTAAGAGAGTGCCAAGTGGTCATGAAGAGGATTTGACCAAATTTTAAGTGGATTTGGCCAAAATTTACCCTATGGCCTAGGGATAAAATTTTCATTTAGCTTGGGTTTAAATTTGAATATGTTTGGTATGTTTGAAAAATAAAGTTACCAAGTTTCATTGAATTTGGAGTTGGTTTGATATGATTTGGCTCATGTTGACCCATTTAGGTCAAAATGGGTCAACTTGACCAATTGGTCAAATTGGGTCAAACCAAGGGTTGGGTCATATGACCATTTAAAATTTTGGCTTTTTTGATTTAATTTGGTTTATTGGTTTAATTGAGTTCATTTAGGTCAAATGGGTCAAGTTGACCAAATTGACCCATTTGACCTATTTGGGCTAGGTCATGGGTTGGTTCATATTTGGTTGGTCATATGAAATGGATTGGTATCTTTGTTTCCAATCAATTTGGTTTATATTTAAGTTTGGCTCAATTTCACCCTTTAGGTCAAGTTAGGTTCATGGTCAATTGGGATAAATTATGTCTAGTTGGCCAATTGAGGCTTTGGTCAAGTTCAATAATCATTTTGGAACGAACTTGACCTAATGTTTTTAATCAATTTGGCTTAGATCAAGTTTTGGCACATTTTGACTTTTTAGGTCAAGTTGGGCCAACTTGGGTCATGTGGCCAATCTAGGTTAGGCTCAAATGTTGACTTTGTCAAGTTCAAACATTGGTCATGAATGAACTTAGATCATTAGTTTCAATAAATTTGACCAATGATGGATTTTGGCTAGGTTGGGTTTCATTTTGGCTAAGTGTTGGTCAACCCTTAAGTTGACTTGACCTTTAATGATCATTTGATGATTGATCAAGATGAGAGGCTTAGGTGGGCTTAATTCAATCCAATTTAGTTAGGATTAGAATTTGGCTCATAAGAGTAATTTAGGTCACTTTGGGTCAAGCAAGCCTAAGTGGGTCAAATGGCTTGGTCAAAACTTGATTTGAGTTTGATTGAACTCACATATGGACTTATGATTGAAATTTAAATCCATTTGCAAGAGATTTGAAGTCAAATGGATTTTGATTCATTTGACAATTTCAAGTTCAAAGGGTGAACATGAGTTTGATTTTTGAATTTAGTTTTGGTTAAATGTTTATATTTGGATTCATGATTATAGGGTTGATTGAATCATGAAGAAGAAAATCAAGGTTTGGCTTGATTTGAAATTGATTTGGCTAAGTTCAAGATTTTGACTTGAAAGGCTTAGTTGATTTTGATTGAATTTGAGTTTGATTTTGGAATTGGTTTTGGTTGTTTGAATTTTTATTTCTTTTATATATGTGAATATAAATGAGAATATAAATGGGTTATGAGAAAATTTCATGAATATGAATTGATTTGAACTTGATCTAGGCTAATTCCTTAAGAGGGAATCAAAGTGACTTAGGAAAGATTTTTGACTTGGATTTTGGATATAGTTTGATTAATTTGAATTTATATTTCATTTATATATGTGAATATAAATGAGAATATAAATGGGTAATGAGAAAATTTCATGAATTTAAGGTGGTTTGAATTTGATTTAGACTATGTCCTTAGGAGGGGATTAAAGGACTTAGGAAATATTTTTTATTTGGATTTTCAATTATGTGCTTCAATCATTTAGAATTGATTATGGAATTCAATCATGTAGAATTGATTTGAGTTTAGAGAAAATCAATTAAGCTAGAATTAATTTGGGTTTGATGTTGATTTGATTTAGAGTTTGACTTGAAGGAAGGAAGTAAGGAAAGTGGTTCAAGCCATATGGCAAATTTTCTTAACACCCCAAGGAATGACCTATTCCTATGGCTAACTCTTCTAAGTCTCTAGGGCTATGAGGCCCACCTAATCACTAGATGTGTCTTAAGACCAAGGATCTCTTAAAGTCTAGAGGAGTCATATGTCTAAGATGGAGGGTTTGAGAGCTCATCCTAAATGAGGTCAATAAAAGGTGCCCAATAGGGTGTGACAAGAACAAGATATTGATGTTGATCAAATGATCAACACGAATGATCACAAGCTCTAATAGAGATGATCTACTCACGAGGTGTGTGGAAAGAATCGAGCTTAGTGCATGGCTATACTTATGTCAAGGATATAAGAGAGGAAAGGAGGAATCCACTTGGGATAGAGTATGTGAAACTTCCACTAGGGAAGCAGGTTCAAGTCATCTATAAAGGGATGAGATGTTTGATTTGATTTGAGTCTTATTGGGGAGAAATTTAATTTGTTTAATTAAGTTCCATTGGGAAAGAGGGTTGAATTTATTTCAATTTATTATTTGTTTTGACTCCACCAGGGATAGACAAGTGAACTCTCCACTGGGGAGGAAAGTTCAAGTCATCTACAAGTGAGGAAAGGTTGTGAAATCTGCTGAGGGATTAGAATTCTGGATCCGTTGGGGAGCTAGAAAGATTTGTATCTCACTTAGGAGAAGAAAAGATTTGATTTGGATTGATTGATTGTTTTAGTTGTTTGTTTCAGATTTTTAATTTTAGATTTTGAAATGGACCCTGTTAGTTTGCGATGGACCGTACTGAGTAAGATCCACGGAGGCCTAGACCTAACTCAAATTTGCCAGTCCAAAGGGGTAGTCTACTAAACCCATAGTAGAACTAGCCAACCAATGGGAAGCCTTTCGGTATGCAGTAGTTATACTAGAAAGAAAGCATAATAGACTTACATCCTCCAAAGTAGGGACCAGTTGCTGGGGTGTTCTATTGGCAAGGCAACAGATTGAACCCAACCTAGGGCTGACTATTGAGTGAATGCCACTGGGGGACTTAAATTAGCTCAAAAATAGTCAAAGATTAATTTCATTTTTAGTTTGTTTTATTGGATCCATTGGTTTGTGATGGATGGCACTAAGTAGGGGCCATGGAGGCCTAGACCTAGCTCAGACTTACCAATCCATAGGGAGTAGTCTCGAAACAAGGTAGGACTATCCAACCAGAGGGATGCCTTTCGATTTGCAGTGGTCAAGTCTTACGAAGAAAGCACGGGGACTCACATCTTTTAGAAACAAGAAATCGCTGGGGTGATCGGTTGCTTTGGGCAACAAATCGAACCCGACCTAGAGCTGGCTATTAAGTGAATGTCATTGGAGAAGTTAAATCAGCTCAAAGGTAGTCAAAGATTAATTTCATTTTTAGGTTTATTTTGATAGATTATATTAGTTTGCGATGGATTTCATTATTTGTGATGGATTGCGGTAGGGGCCATGGAGGCCTAGACCTAACTCAGATTTACCAATCCAACTGGGAGTAGCTTCCTGACCAATGGGAGAACTATCAGACCAAAGGAGTGCCTTTCAATATGTAACAGTTATATTAGGAAGAATGCATAGTAGACTTATATCCTCCAAAGTAGGGACCAGTTGCTGGGGTGATCTATTGGCAAGGCAACAAATTGAACACAACTTAGGGCTGACTATTGAGTGAATGCCACTGGGGGACTTAAATTAGCTCAAAAATAGTCAAAGATTAATTTCATTTTTAGTTTTCTTTGATGGATTCCATTAGTTTGTGATGGATTGCACTGAGTAGGGGCCATGGAGGCCTAGACCTAGTTCAAACTTACCAAGCTAAAGGGTGTAGCCTACCAACCACAAGGTAGGACAACTAAGGGGATGCCTTTCGGTTTGCAATGATCAAGTCTTAAGAAGAAAGCACGTGGACTCACATCTTCTAGAAATAAGAAACCTGGAGTGATCGGTTGCTTTGGGCAACAAATCAAACTCGACTTAGGGCTGATTATTGAGTGAATGCCACTGGGGGACTTAAATCAGCTCAAAAATAGTCAAAGATTAATTTCATTTTTAGGTTTATTTTGATGGATTCCATTGGTTTGAATGGATCATACTGAGTAGGAGCAAGCCTAGACCTATCTCAAATTTACTGAACCAAAGGGAGTAGCCTCCCGACCGATGGGAGAATTATCCGACCAAAGGGGTGCCTTTCAGTTTGCAATGATCAATTGAAAGGAAGAAAGCTCGGGGAGTCACATTTTCCACTACAAAAGGCCACTGAGGCGATCAGTTACTTTGGACAACAAATCGAACACGACCTAGGGCTGCCCGTCAGTTTGCGACATTCATGCTAGAAAGAATGCTTCATAGTCTTACATCTTCCAAAATAGAATGACTGTTAGGGTAACCTGCTTGTGGCAAAATAGATTGAACTCGACCTAAAGGTGACTACAGAGTGAGTACCGACCCAAGGATTTATCTCAACTCAAGTAGTCAGGCAATTCCTATAGGGAGTTCTGCTGACACTGCCCTAAAGATAGGATGCCTGCTTGGGAAAAGGGGCCCTTTGGGGGCTTGAATTCTTAATCCACAAATGAATTAATTAATTATTTATTTAGTTTGTTTTAACATGGACCCTATTAGTTTGTGAGGGATCAAACTGAGAAAGAGCTTATATCAGCATAGACCTATCTCAAAATTACTGAACCAAGGGAGAATCTATGCATTTGCTGAACAAATTCTCAAACCACAGGGGTGGCTACTAGAAAAGGGGGACTGTCCAATCCAAGAGTAACCTAGGTAGTGTCTAAATGGGGTCTCGAAGGACATAATCCAAATAGAATGCTTGCAGGGAGAGGGGCCGCTAAGGGTTTAATCCAAAACCTTGGAGAAGATGACATGGCTAGTCATATATCAAATAGGTATTTGGTGGACAACTCAAGGAAAAGAGCGGGAACTCACATCTACTAAGAGTGATGTATCTACCGGGTGAGTCGCAGTTAGTATAGCGAACGTCAACCATCCTAAGGTGCTCATCAATTTACAACAATCAGCCTAGGAAGAAAGCTCGAGGACTCACATCCTTCTATAGCAGAATTGATTGCTAGGATAGTCTGTCTTCAGCTCGACAGGTGCCATCCGATTTAGGGAGACTACTGAGTTAATGCCACTAGGGGACTTATATCAATGCAAATGTAGTCAGGAGGAAAGGGGCCTCAGGGGGACCTATCCTAAACCTCAGATATAATCGACCTAGTTAGATCATGACGATTAATTCAAGAAGAAAGTTTGGGGACTCACATCTTCTTAAACAAAATTAACATGAGGTAACTTACTAGCTGAGTAGTGAAGTCTACCATACTAATAAGGTGCTCATTGGTTTGCAATGGTCAAGTTAGGAAGAAAGCATGGAGACTCATATCCTCCAAATAAATGACCACGGCATATACTAGCGATGCAGACCTAAAGAGCTAATGAGTGAGTGCCGCAGGGGGCTTGCTCCCACTTCAAAGTAGCTCGAGATAAAGATATGTGTTTATTTTTATGCTTGTGTTAAGGGGAACAGGATGCCTCTTGGGTTCTCTTACACCTACCCTAAACACATTGGGGATTTTGATGAAATGGTGCCACAGATGACAACTAGGAATTCTCACTAAGAAAGGATGCTGCTTGGGTTCTCTCACACCTAACTTAGTTATGCTAATCGAAATATGATTCCATTGGGAGACCCTCACACCTATTATAAGAGCTTCAGGGAATTATGTTTGTGTTGTGAAAGAGGGATATGATGCCACTGGGGACTCTTACACCTACCTTAAACACGTCATGGCGGATTCGCAAGACAAGCAAACAACACTTCGAAAGAAGAGAAGATTTTGATGAAATGGAATCTAATTTTTTTTTGTTCTTTGATAGAATTATTTTCAAACATGATTTTTATGGGTTATATTTCTTCAAATAGAGCCCATTAATTAGAATCATCGAGTGTTCCCCTTTATAATCAATAAACTGATAAGATCCTCCTTGATAGGCCTTCTATGACATGGGGCCTTCCCAAGTGGTTCAAACTTGCCTCTATCTTCAACACAATTTATCTCCTTAGGACTAACACAAGTTCTCCTACTCGGAAAGACCTAGGGTGGACCAGCTTGTTGTGAGCTTCAATCATTTTGACCTTGTACAACTTGAGATTCTAACATGCCCGTAGGCGACTCTCCTCCAAACCTTCGAACTCTTCTAACCATAACTTTACATTCTACTCTGTAGTGATCTTGCCACCTAATGCTATCCTTAGTGATGGGTTTGAACTTCTAAAGGTAGAACGACTTCGGACCCATACACTAAGGAAAATGAGGTAGACTGAGTTGGAGTTTGGTGTGGTGTATAAACCCACAAGGCTTCAACCAACTGCTCATTCCACTACCGCTTGTTGTTTTCAAGTGTCTTCTTTAGTATTTGGATGAGAGTTTTATTGAATTCTCTTGCTAAGCCATTTACTTTGGGATAGTAGATGATAGAGTATCTTCAATCTATATCATGTCTTCTGGCAAAGCTGTTGATCTTGGTGCTTTTGAATGTAGTATCATTATCAGATATAATTTGTCAAGGCACCCCAAACCTATATACGATATGGTTCCTAAAAATTGAAGCACATGCTGAGCTATGACCTCTCTGAGTGGGATTGCCTCCGCCCACTTGGAAAAGTAGTCGGTGGCAGCTAAGATGAACCGATGACCCTTGGAAGGAGGATCGATCTGACCCACAATGTCAGTACCCCAACACTTGAATGGCCATGAGGCCAATGTAGGGTGTAGAATATTGGGTGGTTGATGTAGGACCACACTGTGTACGTGATATTGATGGCATCTCCTATCTACATCCATGCAGTCTATAATCATCGAAGGCCAGTAGTATCCTTGTCTCTTGATTTTCATCTTCATCTTCAGACTAAATTGATGTGCTCCGCATAGACCTGAATGTACCTCGATTATAATGCCACTGGCTTCATGTCTATCTAAACAACATAACCACATCTGGTCAAATGATAGTCAATACAGGGTGCCATCAATGAGAGCATAGGAGAGAGCTCTCTGTTCCACCTGATGGGCTTGTGACTTTTCTTGAGATAGTTTATCAATGTTAAAATGGTCTATGAGTGGTTGCCTCCAATCCAGCTCCTTATCCTTATAGGCAATGGCAACCTCCCCTTCAAGAGAAAGTCACTTGATGAGTTTGCATCAATAAGGGATATGACTTGTCTATTTTGTACCCTTATTGGAATGGACTCATCTTCTAGACATGCCAATTCTTTGGCAAGTTTGGCCAAAGCATCTGCTACTACATTCTCTGCTCGGGGAACCTTGTAAATGACCGTGAATTTGGGCCAACTTCATGGTATACTTGTGGTAATGATGAAGCTTGGGTTTGAGAACCTTGTAGGACCCGGCAACTTGATGACCAACAGTGAATCCCCAAAGATGTTGATGCTCTTGACACCGACAGATGGCTAACCCGCATCAATAATCAAAGCCTCATACTCACCTTCGTTGTTAGTGCAAGGGTTGGAAAGATAGTATTAGAATCTCATCACATTACATTCTGGAGTTAGGAGGAATATTTCTACCCCTACCTTTCCTGGAAGAGTAGATCATTGTGTTTCCCCTTTATAAAAAGAAGCTGTACCATCAAAATACATCTCCCATCAGCAGTTGTTGATCTCCCCTAAGTTTATGATTTGTTCATCAAGGAGATCATCACTAAGTAGAGATTCACTAGGAAGTGGGTGTGCTGCTAAGAAATCTGTTAATGCTTATCCTTTTACCGGACGGAGGGGTACGAATGTGATATCAAACTACGAGAGAATCATGGACCATCGTGCCAAACATCGGGATAGCGTTGGCTGTGTCATGAGATACTAGTGGACTGATTCTGGAAATCAAGTTCATATTATAAGAAATCATATAATGTCGTAGCTTTTGGGATGCAAAGATCAAAGCTATGTAGTGTTTCTTAATTGGTGGGTAGTTCACTTCAGTACGGATTAGACAATGGCTGAGGTAGTAGAGCACTCTCCTTCCATTCATCATTTGCTTGGGCCAACAAAGCACTGAGAGAGTCATCCAATACAACTGTGTACAGGATGAGTGGCCTGCCTGGGATAGGGGCTGCTAGAACTGTCGACTTTGTCAAATACTGATTGATATCTTCAAAGGCATACTGACATTTGTCATCCCACTTGAATTTAGCATTCTTTTTGATAAGTGCTGAAAATAGCATACATCTCCCCGATATGCTGAAAATAAAGCATCTCAAATATGCCAACCGTATTTGGTAAGATCTGAGTTGAGTTAAACTCTTAGGAGGTGGCATTTCTAAGATAGCTTTAATCTTTTCTAGATCTATTTATATTCTCGGTCGGACAACAAACCCAAAGAAATTCTCAAGCTACTCAATGCACACTTTAGAGATTCATTTTGAGGTTATATTATCTTAACCATTCGAAAACTACTCTCAAGTCAAAGAGATGGTCTTCCTTTTCTCTGCTCTTGACTACTAGATTGTCAACGTAGCACTCAGCCTGGTGATGGATGAGTTCATTAAATCTGATTTATGGCCCATTGGTATGCAGCACCAGCATTTTTAAGGCCAAAAGGCATGACCCTATAACAAAAGATTTTGATCGGGGCTCGAAAAGTAATGCTTCTTTCATCTTTAGGAGACATCTTTATTTGGTTATAGCCAGTTGACCCATCCATGAAAGAGAAAACTGCATGAGATGAGGCGATGTCCACCATTAATTCTAGTATAGGAAAAGAAACTTATCCTTAGGACATGCCTTGTTTAAGTCCTAAATTGATGCATATATGAATTTGGCCATTCTTCTTCTTAATTGGGATGACACTGACTAACCATGTAGGGTATTTTTCTTTCTTGATGAAACCAGCATCGATCAGTTTCTTGACTTCAAAAATGACCTACTGTTCGATTTCTGATCGCATACGTCTAGGAGCTTGCTTGATAAGGTTAACGTTAGGATCTATTGTTAGCTTCTGGACTGCTATGTTAAGAGATAATCCGAGCATCTCTTCATAATTCCATGCAAAGTAGTCCTTAAACTTAGTCAATAGATTAACTAATTCCTTGGTTTCTTCTTCATTCAGCAATGAACTGATGTAAGTCAGGCGTGGATTTTCTTCTATCCCAAAGTTGATTTCTTTAAGCTTGTCAATTATTGAATGGATCTCTACTTCAAATTATGGTGCATCTTTGATTTGGAAATCATCTCCCGAGGTTTCTAAACACACATTCTCATAAGAGTTGGTGTTGTGAAAAGAACCTATCGACTAAATGATTGGTAATAAAGCAAGCATCATCATCATCGACTAATCTAATCCTAGCTCTTGATTGCTTCCTCTATGTTGTTCCATAACTCCTCAAAATACTCGACATCTGTCATGAGAGACAAACCTAGATAAGATTATGAACACAAGCAGTAAAAGTCAAATGGTAATTCCATTAATTCTTTAAATGAATCCTTAAGTTCTACATTAACTCGTGATTTGAGGATGATGATCCCAAAAGAATCTCTTGCTTCATGTTTCAAAAGACTTGGGGCTTCTTTAACTACTAAACCTTCAACTTTTTGGGGGTGAAAGTGAGGTTAGAACTAATGTTCTCAACTATTGCCTGGTAGTTTTACATGCATCTGATTCAAATACTTTACTTTATCTGGAGGCCTGGTCTTCGTTGCTGTCTAGCTCGAGTGTCACCTCCAATGAAACCCACTAAGAGGGGTTGGCTGGTATATTAATCACATTAGACTCCTCAGGGATTCCAAGTCTGTGAATAGTAGGGTACTCCTATGAACTCAAACATAACTTATGTTGATGGACTTGGGGTCTTCCACCTTTGGAACTATGTCTATTTCTACCTTTGCCACTGCCTGGTGGAGGTTGAGTCATCCTACCCACATATCCATATGAAGGAATGGACTGGAATGTGATATGCGGCTTTATTTCTTCTTCAGTTCCCCTTTCTTCTTCACTTGGATTTTCACTTTTCTTTTTTCTTTTTTTTTTTGCTTTTTCTTTTTCTTCTTTTTATTTTTCTTTTGAGTTTGAGTTTTGTCCAAGTTCAAGAGAAAAGATGTTTTGAGGAAGATAGTAGGTTGCATCCTTATATATCTTAACCTCTCTAATTAAAAATGGCTTTTCATCTCCTTTGGCACAATACTCAATCCCATCCTTCCTGGACTTGATGTACTGTTGGAGGGAGGATGGAAATAATCTTATTATGATGTATCTAGGCCCTACCAAGCAAAGCGGTGAATGAAGTATTTGAATCAATGATATAAAACTTGGCTTCAGTCTTCCAGTCACCTATCTCCAAAGGTAACACTATGGAACCTAAAGCCCCGCTCACCTTGTTCGTGAATCCTCTCAACATCATCCCATCTCCTGAGTGTGGAGATGTCAATCCAACAAAGGCAAGGGTCTTTAGAATCATAATGTTCACCGATGCACCTAGCACAATGAGAACTCTGGAAAGTCTGAATTTACCCATGTCAACTATAATGTAGAAGGGGAGGGTTGTGCTCCATGTCCCCTAGAAGAAGATCTTCATCTGTGAAAGTGAGCCCCTAGGATTCTCTGGAATAATGTGCCTCTTCACCAATAGCGGTCAGCTAAGCTAAGCATAACTCAGGATCAAGGAGAGCCTTGATTAATAATTCCTTCATCTCTTTGGATAAGAAAAGGGCATCATATATGCTTAACTTAGATGGCAACTTTCTTAGATAAGAGAGGACATTGTTGTCCACCTTGGGCTGATCCTCCATAAGCATATCCAAGGGTGGAGCATCCTGTGGAGGGACTTCTCGATCCTCTGAACCAATGACTTGTTTCTCTCTATCTTGAGGTGTTGCCCCAGGAGGTAGAACCTTGCCACTAAGGAGGTTGACTTCGGTGATATCTTGTGGCAGGGCAATGGAAGGTTCTACCTACACATCATTCTCACCTATAGCTTCTCCTATGAGACCCTCAGAATTGGATGATCCCAAGTCTCTCTCAAGAGGTGAACTCGTAACATTTGTAGTAGGAAAATCTAACTCTGAATTAGAAAGAGGGTGATCCAAATTATTATAGTTATTGTTTAGACTTGAAATGTTATTAGGAATAGATTCAGATAACCCATCAGAAGTGACATAAATGTAATTCAAGCTAGCTTTATTCTTCAATTTCTTGTATTTGACAGGAGGTACAAAGTAGAAATCAAGTAAAGTAAGAGAGGTGAGGGATTTGATGCCTTCATCCGCCGATACAAGATGTCTACTAGCAGAAGAAGAACTAACTAAAGTAGTGGAAGTCACTAATGTGGTAGTTGTAATGGTGGACCTGGAGTAGACTCGACTGGTGGTGTGCTCTGACTATCCCGGGCATCTATTGTTACACTGTTCCCCACCTTCCTTGAGTTGGCATAAGTAACTTGCAAACCTTCCTTGATGTTGGAGGTTTGACACTGCACAGGAATGTTTCTTGATTTTCTGAATAATCTTTTTAGAGGTTTTGGATAAGGAGATATCCCAACCTTCTTTGGTCTTGGAAAGATCGCAAGTATCCCCAAGGATTACCCTAATGGAACTGAATGGTTGTTCCATAAGGTATTCCTTCGGTATTACTATAGCACCGGTCTTGAGGCTATGTTCAAGCTAGTCCTTAAATGTGAAGCAATCCTCCAAAACATGACCTAACATACGGTGGTAGGGGCAAAAGTTAGGATCATGGCTTTTGCCCACTTCCTCTGGTCTCATAGGTTCGGGTACCTAAAAATTAAGCTTCTTTATTGCCTCCCTCTTAAATGAATAAGGCTTGTTAAGTTTATCCAAAAGAGTAGGTGGGCCATAGCTACCTGGTGGCGGGTATGTGTACCGTTGCTGCTGATGATGTGGTTGAGTAAGAGGCGGTGTAGACCATGGAGGCTGTTGTGGTGCCTGGTATGGTTGCCTCAGTGGTGGTAGAGGAGGTGGAAGTGAAGGTTGCTGAGGTCGTGGTCTCTCGGATTGATCTCTAGATGGTTGCTTCCCCTTGTCTACCATTGTCACTGTTCCCAATTTCTTCTCATATACCTTATGCAGCTTTGATTTGGGCAACTGGTCTTGAAAATGCAACTGTTTGGCCTCTTCTTGTAGACTAGCCACATTGTTGATTAACTTCTCAAAAGTTTTGATGGTGAAGCCATTAAGCATGAAGGCGACCGGACCATGGATATTCTTTAGAAGAATCTTGATGGCGTCGTCGCAACCACGCTCATTTCATACTTAGGTTACGCCATCTGAGAATGTAGTCAATAAGGGACTCACCTAGGTGTTGTTGTGCTACAACGAGATCACCAACAGTGATCCTTTGCTGAGCTCCAGCAAACCTCTTGATGAAGAGTTACTCCAACTTAGCAAATGTCTTCACTGAATTATGAGGGATGTACTCGCTGGAAGATATACACTCCTGACTGTCACTGACTCTATATGGGTTGACACTCCTAGGAGGTTCTATGATCATAAGTGCAACGGGTTGTCACCTTCTCCTCTCAGAATCAATCTCCATCTTATGTTGTATTGGTGGTGGTGGTGACGGGATGACCACTATACTTCGGGGTCGCCATTCCTTTCGCATCACAACTGGGGTAGAAGGTCGAGTAGGAGAGCTCAACCTCACCACAGTAGGCGGTGTAGATGGAGTGGGATCCATTGGCTGAAGCCGGATCACCAACGGGGTCCTCTCTTCTCCCCAGATGTGGCCTTCATGGCCTTCGGTGGAACTGGAGATGCTGAAACATGAACAAGAGATGGTTGATGGGGGGTAGAGCGGTGTGGTGGAGACACCACCGACTCTCTCGGAACAAGATCTCTCCTCCTGTGATGGGTAGTCCCCTTAAGCATAATAATGTTTGTGTGATCGAGCGACACCGAGGAAAATCAATGATAGAGGCCACCGACCGCCAACCAAACCTTCGCTTCTGCTAGTGATATGAATCAGTATGGGCCTCCCACTCCTACCAAAGATGCTTCCCCATACTGTAGGGGATAATAGATCTCAAGTCAAATTGAGCCCCGAACTCAGATTGTTAGCTCGCCAACCGGCGAATCAACTGAGGCCGGCATATGACCTTGTACTCTGACTAATTGGTGGCTAAAATCGAACCACAGGTGGTGGTGAAGCAGGATCTCCCGCATCCTCCTGAGAGAGGATGGAATGCTCTAACCATGGGAAATCGAGTGGAAACTCCTCAATAACCATATGTACCGCCACCATCTGCATGGCGATGTGTGTATGGTCTCGCTTTAAAATGTAATTTTGGTGGGGCGGGCAGAGTAAGAGCTAGACCTGACCTTAAAAGCAGGGGAGACAATCCCTGGGATCATGGGAGCCTTACCCTTCGAGGGTGCTAATGAGTTGGTGCTAGCCCTTACTAGGGTAGCACAAGAAATAACAGGGCGACTGCACGCACTATTAATCGGTATTGATGTCGCATTGTAGGAACTACCATTGCCTTCCTCTTCAGTGAGGGAATATTAAATTGGTGGCATATCAATGAATGACCGACTCACCACTGTTCGCTATAGGTGAGGGAGTGCCCTCATAGGTAATCCTCGCCCCCTCAAAACCTCATCTAAAATGAATGAGGTGGGCTTAATCAGAATGGGGAAGGTTGGCCTGATCCAGGGACAAGTCCATCTCGTGGGAAAAGGTAAACACATGCTTATGTGCAGCCATTTCTGCCAACTGAAAATTGAACATATAACTGAAACTGAAATTATCACTGAATGAGAGTCTGCAATGTTGGAAATAAATTTGGATCGAATTTCTATTCATTTTAAATTTTGAATTTAGAATTTGAACTCACACTCAACATTTTGAAATTGTTAAGTCGAGCTCAAATGATTTGGAATAGATTTTGAGATTTGATTGGAAAGAGGAATTATTTGGATATGGAATCCACTTTCAACAACTTTGGATATGTTGAAAATGGGTTCAAATATTTTTTAAGGGATGCTTCCATAGGTTCATATTTGAGTTTTAATTTTGATTTTGAGGACCCTTTATTTAACAAACTTGGGTATGTTAAAGTAAAGGGTCAATTTGTTTTTTGTTCTGGGTTTGGGATTTTTGGAATTTATTCACTTAGCAAATTTGGGTATGCTAAGTGAGATGTTTGAAATCAATTCTTCTTTTTGTTTCCTTCTTTGCTTTGTTTTGTGAATCATTTTGTGATTTTAAAATGGAATTCTCATTTAGAAAATTTGGGTATGCTAAATGAGAAAATCCAAGTGTGTTTATTTATTTTTTTTTTTGAAAATTATTAAAAATAGGATTCTCAGCAAATTTAAGTATGCTAAGGGGATCCAAATGTGTTTCTTTTGATTTTGATTTTGATTAAAAATAGAGATTTCACTTTGGCAAATATGGTACACTAAAATAAAGTTCTAATGTATTTCTTTCATTTTGTGAAATGAAAATTTCACTCAGCAAATTTGAGTGTGATAAATGAGATTCCAAAT
Organism: Cymbidium sinense; assembly: GCA_021442155.1. Lineage (NCBI taxonomy): Eukaryota > Viridiplantae > Streptophyta > Magnoliopsida > Asparagales > Orchidaceae > Cymbidium > Cymbidium sinense. The sequence continues at coordinate 37,891,957 of CM038224.1, forward strand.
ATGTCTTTCAAATTTTGTTTTTTGGAAAAGGGAGACTTCATCTTAGCAAATAGGGTATGCGAAATTGAAGTTCCAAATGTTGTTTTGAAAATTTTTGCGGAATGGAAATTTCACTTAGCAAATTTGAGTATGCTAAATGAAATTTCAAAAATATGTTTCAAATTTTTGATTTTGAAAAAAGGGGGGACATCATTTTAGCAAATGAGATATGCTAGAATGAAGTTCCAAATATGTTTTGAAAATTTTTGTTTTTATTGATTTTTGAAAAGGGAGATTTCCATTTAACAAATTTGGGTATATAAGATGGAAATCAATTATGTTTCATTTTCCAAAGATGTATATTTTGTGTATGATTATTACTTTTTAAAAAAAAAAGGAAATCTCACCTAATCACATATGGAATATGTTAAGTTGCATTTCAAAATGATGTTATTTTATTTGGAAATGAAATTTCCATTCAATAAATTTAGGCATATTCAATGGAGATATTTGTATGTTCTTTTTAAAATTTTATTTTTGATTTTATTTGAAAATGAAACCTCCATTCAATAAATGTGAGTATATTGAATGGAGAGGTTTCATATGCATTTTTTTTAAAATGTGAAAATTCCAACCTAACACATGTGGAATGTGTTGAGTGGAATTTCAAAGTTATGATATTGCTTGAAGATGTAATATCCATTCAACACATTTGGATGTATTGAATGGAAAGGCCCATCTTCAAATTTTATGCTTTTGAAAACATGATTGTTGATATTTTATTTTTTAAAAAATGAGATCTTCACCAAAATGAATTGAGTGAAGAGGCTCATTTGTGCTTTTAGAAAATGTAAGTGTTGGAATTTTATTTTTGTAAACATGATCCCAAATATAACAATCATGAAGATTGTTAGATGAAGGTGATTTAGGAAAATTTTTTGTGCAAAACATTTTTTATGTGCATTTTTGAAAGAGTGCTTTTGAAAAGCAAGATTTTTTTATGAAGGATTTATTTTGTCATTATTATTTTAGAATGAACCTTTCCTCATAAAAATGGCAAGAGGAAGTCTTTAATTAATTCTTTTTATTAAACTTTTATTTTCACCCATTGGGAATCAACGGAGGTTTTAAGACCAACATGGGGAGATGTCCTAAAACCTAGAGACGTTGGCTATCTTAACTTAAGGATGAAATAAGCTAAGTTCTAACAAAAATAAAGATAGTCTTGGATTCATACAAAAGTACTAATCAACTATCGATACTTGGAGACAATGACTAGTTACCAAAGATGTAGAGAGGAACCATCCCAGCGAAGTCACCAGAAAAATCTGTGGTGAAATTATATATATATTTTCTAAAGAATGTATACTTCCACCTTCAATCTATGTGGAATTAAATGAAGATAGAAATATACTTCTTCTTATGCATTTTGGACACCACGTAGATCCGCAGATGTTCTTATTTAGGATGATCGGGTACAACATTGAGGAGAGGTGAAATATCTCAAAAGATAGAAATCACCACCCTACAATGGACCTAATCACCTCAATAAGGACACTTAAGGATAATGAGTCTGCATATGTACCATAGATTATTCCCCTACTTTACATGGAAAAGTAAAGTAGGGTTTATTTTAAACCGTATTGTTCTATAGGCAAGCCCCCATAGTTAATTACATCCTAATGAAGGGGATTCCTTAGAATACTCGATTAAGGTAAATGATCATCTCCAAAGATTTCAATAGTAGGACTATCAATCAATTAGTTTATTTTTAAGATCAAGTGAGATCGATCAAGGGGGAGTTCTTATCAAGTTAAATGAAAATAAGTAGGGGATGTTTAAAATATTAGGAAGCCTAGTAAGCATCCCAAACTATCCTATGGTTGGGCTTTACATTTTTAAAATTGAATCATTCATTTGAGTTGAATTTTTGTTAAAGGTTTAGGGCTTATAATTCCACAATACAAGGTTATGGAAATGCCTAAGAGGTGATGATTTATGCTTATGGCCCATAAAAGGGAGAAGCAGCTTCAAAATCTAAATCTAGGGAGCTTTGGCGAGGGCCAAGAAGCACGACCTAAATCTAAGGCGAAAAATGGGTATTTGCTTTATCTCCACAAGAGAAAAACCACCCGACTACTTAGACTTACAACTGCCTGGTGGTGGTTGCCAACTAACTCCTCCTATAAATTTAAATTAATGTAGGCAAGTCATATGCTTTTTATAAGATATCTAGACTGTTGTTTATTTAGAAAGAGACTACGTCTTTAAACTCACTCCCCAGGAGACTAGATCATGTAAGGGCATGAAAAATGAGCTAGATCTAATGCAAAATCTTCACATATTTATTTTCATTTGGACAATCATTTGACTGATAGATTCATATGTCTAATGCATGAGAAATGAAATAGAATATGGGTCAAAATCAGAAGGGGGTGGTTTCCACCATCTCAAGTCAAGCCAAGTTCTAGCAAAGGTGGAAGCCTCCAATCAAGAGTGAAATAATATGCTTTATGCATGATGTTATAAAGAAATACTCATCTAAAAGGCTGCTAATTCTTTTATCTTGAATTTTTTTTTAGCGTAAGCTTCAGGTGAGGTTATGAGTTATTTATTTAAATTTTGAGTTGATTAATTTGGTAGAAGATTTATTTTTCCCTAAGAGCCTAATCGTCATCCAGGCCATACATCAAGCAAGGAAGAAACTAGGAAACATGTCATCTTAATGCATAAGCTAAACAAAACATCAAACATTTTATAAAGCTAACGCAAAAGAATAAAATGCCATTTATGGTCGGGCACCACCGCACAAACCCGAAAACAAATTAGGTAGCCGAGCTCTACCGTTATACAACCAAAATTATAAATGAATTAATTTACAATCAAGTAAGAAATTCATGCTATGGGGTCTTCATTTCTCTTTTCTTCTTCTTCTCTTCTTCTTTCTTCTTTTGGTTCCTTATTTTGATGGTTGAATGTGGATGCTCCAAAGGCTTCACATAATACATAAGATGAGATCTTATAACCAATGCTCATCCTAATCCCCCATATCATTCATTCCCAAAATCCTAATTGCAAAAATTACATGAAATGAAAAAGTAAATCTAACTAACACCTGCAAAATAAAGATTAACTAAACAAACCATATGAATTCTAAGCATGTATGTTGGACTTAGCACCCCACACATGGGTAACCAAGTCCACCCTATTGGACTATGCTTAGGGTATAAGCACTGCACAACAAAAGCATTTATATTTTTATTACCCTTCTAAGCACAATCCCGCAGAAAAATAATGATTAGACTAAATCATCTTACCATTCATTCTACAAACATACACCCTAACATCCAGACTAGAAATAATACATCACAAAATAAAAGCAAACATCAAGCCATGCACCACCCTAACCTAAAGCTAGAAGTGGTGACTTAGCCTAATGTGTGCTATTTAAGGTTTGTGTGGTATGCTTACCTAGGCTTTAAGGTTTGGATTTTCTAAGTGTGAAGATGTTCAACTTAGATGGGTGGTTTCATTTAAGTTCTTTAATTGATTTAGGTTGATTTTATTTGATGCTTTGTTTAGGTTTGAATGAATCCTACAATTAATTACTAAGTATTGTAAAGAGAGGGAATAGAAGAAGAGAACTTCTCTTTCCTTCCTTACCTTAAGTAATTTCTAAAGTAGATTCATGTTTAATTTTGTTTAGTGAATATTTTATTAAGTGGTTTAAATAATCCTAAGTTTAGATTTTTCCTATACCAACCTATTCAAAAGAAAGGTATTTAAGATTAAGTAAAGTGAATTAATATCACAAAAACACACATCACTTCATTCTTTCCCAACATGTATAGCATGCATATGGATGTATCCTAAACATATCTATACATACAAATGGAGATGTTTAGCACACTTTATGATGAATGCTAGAAAATTTTACTTAAGAAAATTGGAATGCTTTATGATGCATGATTTTCATTAAGTAGAAAAGAGGGGTTTCTTTTATCCATCATTCACATGCATATGTATATGTATGAAAGGCATAAGTGAGTACCATGCCATTGTTAGCACCAAGGGTGTAAGGTAAAATACCTACTTAGGGCTACTTAAAGCCTCGCAACCTCGGGGTTGTCCAGACTAATATACCACTTTCCTTAAATACAAACACATGTACAAAAGAAATGAATGAAAAAGAAAGATGCGAAAAGTTTGTATTTGTTTATTTATTTTGTTTATGCAATTTATATGTACAAGTGTGGATGTCCTTCTTAGGTAATAGCATAGGAATGGCTAGGAATGAGGTTAGGCAAGTGTTATGTTTTTTTCAAATGAACTATACACTTTGCCAAATCCTATTCAAAATTATGCTAAAAGAAAAGAGAAGGAAAGCCACTCTATGCACACCTTCACATTTATATACACGTGCAAGCTTATAAATAATTATAAGTATCACAATTTTTAGTTTTAGGTGTGTGATTTATTTATTTTGAAAATAGTTTTGGATTTAGTAGTGATAATAGCCATTCATATTTTTATTTTAGCAAAAATATGCAATTTGACATAAGAAAAACATTTCATTTTCAAATTGATTTTTGAAAAGCATAAATGCATGAAATTCATATGATATATACATTTAGCATGTTAGAAAAGAACTAAAGTGATGAAAGCTTGTAAACACATTCATCCTAATTAATTCTTAAAGACAATCTTATGAAATAAGAAAGTTTAAAGCAAATCAAATAATTTTAGGGAATGTTTGATTTTGGTTTGAGTTTGATTTAATTTCAAAAATATGAGGTGATTTTGCTACTCCTAACCCATTCCCACATATGTTTGTTGATTTAGTTTGTTCTTAGGATTATTAGTTGATTTTTATATATTGCTTAGGTTAAGGTATGAATTAAGTGTGTTAATTACCCCTTACCTACACCACCTTAGCATAGTTAATCAAATAATTATGATCCAATGATATGACATAAAACCATGCAAGAAATTTTAATCAATAATGCACCTAGGAAGAAAAGGGCCTAAAGTAATTGGCTCATGATTAATGATTAATTAAACTAAGGGGTTTAAGCTTAAGTACTTTCATAACCCCCCTCACACATGTGAGTTGGATTTTGATTTCCTCAATATACTTAGGTTATTTAACACCTAAGCATCTACCCAAGATAGATTAATTGACTTCTAGAAAGTTTTAAAATTTTATCAAATTGATTAAGGGGGTAATTAGTGAATTAACCCTTAGTTATGGTTGGATTAAGGAAAGAAGGGGGTTTAAGGAATATCTCAAGAAAAGTATCCCAAAATTATTCCCTAAATCTTATATTCACTTAAGAAAAACTTAATTGACTCAATCAAAGGGTTACACCACTAATTATACCCTTAATTAAGCTTAATTATATTAAGGGAGTAATTAAGGAATGAACTAGCAATTCCTTTAATTAAGCCATCAATAAATCTCATGAAAACTCGAGGAGGTAGGAGTTATCCCACTAATTATACACAAGAAGTTTGGGATTAATCAGTGGACTAATTAGAGGGTAATTAGTAAAATAACATTCCTAATAAAACCCAAATCTAGAGAAAAGCACTGTCAAAATCCATGGAAATCATTTTTAGAATATTCTATGTTCAATTATCTATCCAATGCAGTTTATTTCATATTTTTGGGATTTTTCTAAACTTAGATAAATTTGGAAAGTTTCCATGATTAATTAGGTGATTTAATAGCCTAATTAAATGTTTAATCTCATCGGTGCCACATGGACCACTAATGCGGCATGTTCTTTCCACATGGCATGATGGGATTTGATATTTAAGTTGTCACATAGTAGCTCTGCATCAGTGATGATGCTATGCACTTTCTCATCATCAAGGATCGACGTGAGGTTAAAGCTATATTTAAAGGGATGATGTGGATCTACTTTTTGATCATGTCCATCCAAAATGTGTGGATGGATGGCCCATGATCCTTCCCTATTCTTCTCTATGAGAAATGGACACCATCCATCTTCTAGGAGAAGATCCGAGCTCGATTTAACTCGGATTGGATTAAAACTCAACCAACACCATCAACATGCAAAGGAGATCACATCTAACGACTAGAATCTCATGGGTTGATACTTTACTTCATAAAGAGCCATACCATATCTAGATTAAACTTGATTTAATGGCATACCTCATCGGAGGTGATTACCGGTGCTTGATTCCCTTGGAGAAGCTTCGTCTAGTGGAGACGAAGCTTTGTTTAGAGTTTGAGATATTAAGATTGTATAAATCCTTCTAGAGGCCAAGCTCCCCTTCAAGTAGGCTCAGTCTTGATCAAGATAGCACCTCCCTTACCTTAGAACTTGGGAAAAGGTCTTGGCATTTAATCCTCGATGAAGCTTGAGGGAGGAATTGGTTTGAAGTGGAGTAAGTTGGCTTTTAATGGAACTCCACTATTTTCAAATTTTAGTAAATCTGAAAATGGAGAAGTTGAAATCACTTTAGGAAGCTTGGGATCACTTGTCAATGGCTCCTCTGGCTTCCCTTAGCTCAATCGAGTATGAGAGTATGAAGATTGAATTGAATTAGGAGGAGTATATCTCCCCTTTGAAGGATTGGACAGTTGTAAAGGAGCTTGCCATTTTAATCCAATTGACTATATTCAATGGGTTGTTTGAGCTATTTAGAGAGGCATTCAATTTTGGTGGAGAAAAGTGGTGCTCAAATAATGTGGAGGAGGATTCCATGTATTTTTAAAAGAGGTGGTCAATTTTGCCTTAGGCTGGGCTGACCTAAACCCATTTCTACCACACCTAGTGTCCACTTGTTCCACTAAGAGAGTGCCAAGTGGTCATGAAAAGGATTTGATCATATTTCAAGTGGATTTGGCCAAAATGTATCATATGGCCTAGGGGTAAAATGGTCATTTAGCTTGGGTTTCAATTTGAATATGTTTGGGATGTTTGAAAAATAGGTTAGGCCAAGTTTCATTGAATTTGGAGTTGGTTTGATATGATTTGGCTCATGACCCATTTAGGTCAAAATGGGTCAACTTGGGTCAAGTTGATCAATTGGTTAAATTGGGTCAAACTAAGGGTTGGGTCAAGTTCATATGACCATTTGAAATGTTTTGGTGGCTTTGGTTTGATTTAATTTAGTTTATATTTGTTTTTTGTTCAATTTAGTTCCATTAGGTCAAATGGGACAAGTTGACCAAATTGACCCATTTGATCTATTTGGGTTAGGTCATGGCTTGGTTCATGTTAGGTTGGTCATATGAAATGGATTGGTAGTTTGTTTCCAATCAAATTTGGTTTACATTTGAGTTTTTGACCCTTTAGTCAAGTTGGGTTCATGGTCAATTGGGCTAGGTTAGGTCTAGTTGGCCAATTGAGACTTTGGTCAAGTTCAACAATCATTTTGGAATGAACTTGACCTAATGGTTTCAATCAATTTGGCTTATCAAGTTTTGACACATTTTAACTTTTAGGTCAAGTTGGGTCAACTTGGGTCAAGCCAATTGGCTAGGTTAAACTCAAATGTTGACTTTGTCAAGTTCAAACATTGGTATCATGAATGAACTTAGATCATTGGTTTCAATCAATTTGGCCTATGGTGGATTTTGGCTATGTTGGGTTTCATTTTATGTTGAATTGGTCAACCCTTAGGTTTGACTTGGTTTGACCTAATTTGAGTGATTGATCATCTCATGATTGTTGATCATGATGAGGCTTAGGTGGGCTTAGTTCAATCCAATTTGGTTAGATTAGAATTTGGCTCATATGGTACTTTAGGTCACTTTGGGTCAAGTGAGCGGGTCAAATGGCTTGGTCAAGCTTGATTTGAGTTTGATTGAACTCACACATGGACTTATGATTGAAATATAAATCCATTTGCTATAGATTTGAAGTCAAATAGGTTTTGATTCATTTGACAATTTCAAGTTCAAAGGGTGAACATGAGTTTGACTTGGGTTTGATTTTTGAATTGAGTTTTGGTTAAGTGATTGAAGTTTATGTTTATATTTGGATTCATGATTGTAGGGTTGATTGAGTCATGAAGAAAAAGCATGGGTTTGGCTTGATTTGAAATTGATTTGGCTAGGTTCAAAATTTTTGACTTGAAAAGCTTAGGTTGATTTTGATTGAATTTGAGTTTGATTTTGGAATTGGTTTTGGTTGTTTGAATTTATATTTCATTTATATATGTGAACATAAAATGAGAATATAAATGGGTTATGAGAAAATTTCATGAATTTGAATTGATTTGAACTTGATCTAGGCTAAGTCCTTAAGAGGGAATCAAAGTGACTTAGGAATGATTTTATTTGGATTTTGGATATTTGATTAATTTGAATTTATATTTCATTTATATATGTGAATATAAATGAGAATATAAATTATGAGAAAATTTTATGAATTTAAGGTGGTTTGAATTTGATTTAGACTAAGTCCTTAGGAGGGGATTAAAGGACTTAGGAAATATTTTTGATTTGGATTTTCAATCATGTGCTTCAATCATTTGGAATTGATTATAAATTTTGATTTGAGTTTAGAGAAAACCAATTAAGCTAGAATTGATTAGGTTTGATGTTGATTTGATTTAGAGTTTGACTTGAAGGAAGGAAGTAATGAAAGTGGTTCAAGCTATAGGGTAGACAAATTTTCCTAACACCCCTAAGGCATGACCTATTCCTATGGCTAACTCTTCTAAGTCTCTAAGGCTAGGTTGAGTGTCCACCTAATTACTAGATGTGTCTTAAGACTAAGCATCTCTTAAAGTCTAAGAGGAGTCCTATGTCTAAGATAGAGGGGTTAAGAGCTCATCCTAAAAATGAGGTCAATACCTCATGTTGATTTTATTTTAGAAGATGTGAGTCCCCTGCTTTCTTCTTAACTAATCGTGATCAAGTCGAAGTATCTCAGTTTAGAGTAAGTCCCCAGGCTCCTTTTCTTGACTACTTTTTGAGTTGATATAAGTCCCTGGCATTCATCAAGGTGCCTATGGCACCATATAAAGCACTATCCCAAGAATGTCACATGAGGATGGAGAAGAGCTTCTCCACAATAAATGTCGAGCACCTTAGGTTGGTTGATGTAGCTATGTCATAGTGACTCACCCTGGATACACCACTCTGATGTGAGTCCCCGCTTTCTCCTTGAGTTGGCCACAATATCTATTTGATATATGACTAGCCATGTCATCTTCTAAAGATTTTGGATCAAGCCCTTAGTGGCCCCTCTCCCATGAATTCTATTTGGATCACATCCTTGCAACCCCATTTAGACACTACCCAAGTTACTTTGATTGATAGTTCCCATTTCCAAGTAGCATGTGGTTGGAGAATTTATTCACATGTGATTCTACCTTGGTCTCAACTGAGGTAGGATATAAGTTTTTTCTAGTTTGATCCTTGAAACCTAGGTCCACATTAAGACAAACTAAATAAATAAATGAAATATATTTGCTTGTGGATTAGGAATTCATGCCCCCAAAGGGCCCTTTTCCCAAGCAAGCATCCTATCTTTAAAGCGGTCGTAACTCTATAGAATTGCGACTACATGAGTGAGATAAATTCAACTCATGTAGTGCCTTTTAGGTGGGTTCAATCTATTTTGCCACAAGAGTTACATATTTGCTTTAGAAGATGTAATACTATGATGCATTCTTTCTAGCATGACTGTCATAAACCAACGGGCAGCCCTAGGTCGAGTACGATTTGTTGCCCAAAGCAATCGATCTCCCAGTGGTCTTTTGTAGAAGAATATGTGAGTCCCCAAGCTTTTTTTTCCCTTGAATTGACCATTGTATGATAGTTCTCCCATCAAAGCTAATTTAGTTCAAGAACAATTAAACTAATATGTCTTCTCACGATCCATCACAAACCAATGGAATCCATCAAAATAAACTAAAAATGAAATTAATCTGACTATCTTGAGCTAACGTCTCCCCAAGCATTTCTCAATAGTTAATGGTCATGATTTGTTGCAAAACAACCATCACAGGTTTCTTGTCTAAGATGAGTCCCCACTTTCTTCTTAAGACTTGACCATAAACTAAAGGCATTCCTTTGGTTGGATAGTCACCTATGGTTACTACCCTTGGATTGGTAAGTCTGAGAGGTCCATGGACCCTACAAGCATAATCCATCGCAAATATGGGATCCATCATAATAAATAAACTAAAAGAAATTAATCACTATTTTGAGTGATTTAAGTCCCCAAACATTCACTCAATAGTTAGCTCATGCTTGCTAATAGATTACTGAATGGTCCCTTTTGAGGATGTAAGTCTACTATGCATTCTTCCTAATAAAGCTACATACCAAAATGTATCCTTTTTGGCTAGTCACTATGTTAGTAGACTACCCCTTTGACAAATCTGAAAGTCTGGGCTGGTTCTACCAAGCATGGTCCATCAAAACCAAGGTCCATCCCAAATAAAAAATTTAAAATCTAAAACATACTCAACCCTCCTCTCTTAGTGGAGTGAAATAAACAAAACAAAATAATAAATTAGTCCAAATCAAAATCTTTTTCTTATCCTCAGTGAGATGCAAATCTTTCTAGTTCCCCAGCGAACACATAATTCTAATCCCTCAGTGGATTTCACAACCTTTCCTCCTTTGTGGATGACTTGAACTTTCCTCAATAGTGGAGAGTTCACTTGTCTATCCCCGGTGGAGTCAAAACAAACACAATTAAATAAACAAAAAATTGAATCAAATCGATCTTTCTCCCTAGTGAGACTCAAATCAAACCTCGCATCCCCTTATGGATGACTTGAATCTATTTCCCTAGTGGAAGGTTCACATACTCTTGTGGATTCTTCCTTCCCTCTCTTATGTCCTTGACATAAGTAGAGCCACATTGTACTAAGTTCTAGATTCTTTCTACACCTTGGGTTAGTAGACCATTTCTTAGTTTGTGATCTTATGTCTTGATTATTTCTCCAACACAACACGCAAGTGAGTTCCTATCACACCACATATGGTCACCATTTGTTGACCTCATTTGATGAGCTCTCAACCCTCCATCTGAGACATAGGACTCCTCTTAGACTTTAAGAGATTCTTAGTCTTAAGATACATCTAGTGATTAGGTGGACACTCAACTTAGCCCTAGAGACTTAGAAGAGTTAGCCATAGGCATAGATCATGCCTTAGCGGTGTTAGGAAAATTTGCCTACCCTATAGCTTGAACCAAACTCCTCTCTTCCTTCCCTTCAACTCAAACTTAAATTAATCCCAAATTAATTGATTTTCTCCAAACTCAAATCAATTCCAAATGATTGAAACAAATGATTGAAGCTTATGATTGAAATTCCAAGTTCAAAATATTTCCTAAGTCCTTTGATCCCCTCTCATGGACTTAGCCCAAATCAAATCTAAATCAGTTCAAATTCAAGAAATTTTCTCACAACCCATTTATATTCTCATTTATATTCATATATATATATATATATATATATATATATATATATATATAAATGAAATATAAATTCAAATCAATCAAACTAAATCCAAAATTCAAATCCCAATAAAAATCTCCTAAGTCACTTTGATTCCCTCTTAAGGACTTAGCCTAAATCAAGTTCAAATCACTTCAAATTCATGGTTTTCTCATAACCATTTATATTTATATTTATATTCACATATATAAATGAAATATAAATTCAAACAACCAAAAACAACTCTAAAATTCAAACTCAAACTCAATCAATATCCAACCTAAGCCTTTTAAGTCAAAATCTTGAACTTAGTCAAATCAATTTCAAATCAAGCCAAACTCTTGATTTTTCTTCATGTTTCAATCAACCCTACAATCATGAATCCAAATATAAACATAAACTTCAATCACCAAACCAAACCTCAATTCAAAAATCAAACCCAAGTCATGCTCATGTTCACCCTTTTAAACTAGAAATTGTCAAATGAATCAAAACCTATTTGACTTCAAACCACTTGCAAATGGATTTATATTTCAATCATAAGTCTATATGTGAGTTCAATCAAACTCCAATCAAGCTTTGACCAAGCCATTTGACCTACTTAGGCTCACTTAGCCCAAAGTGACCTAAAGTACCCCTTTTGAGCCAAGTTCTAATCCTATCAAATTGATTGAACTAAGTAAGCCTCTCATCATGATCAACAATCATCATGAGATGATCAATCACTTGTCAAACTGTCAACCTAAGGGTTGAGTCAACACTTAGCCAAAATGAAACCCAACATACCAAAATCCACCATGTAAATTGATTGAAACCATTGATCAAAACTCATTCATGACCAATGTTTAAACTTGACCGAGTCAAAATTTGAGCCTAACCTAGTCCAATTGGCCACTTGACCCAAGTTGACCCAACTTGACCTAAAAAGTCAAAATGTGTCATAACTTGATATAAGCCAAAGTGATTGAAACCAATAGGTCAAGTTCATTCCAAAATGATTGTTGAAATTTACCAAAGCTCCAATTAGCCAACTAGACTTAACCTAGCCCAATTGACCTTGAACCCGACTTGACCTAAAAGGTCAAATTGAGCCAAACTCAAATATAAATCAAATTGATTGGAAACAAAGATACCAATCCATTTCAAATGACTAACCAAACATAAACCAATCATGACCTAACCCAAATAAGTCAAATGGGTCAATTTGGTCAAGTTCACCCATTTGACCTAAATGAACTCAATTGAACCAAAACTAAATATAAACCAAATTGAATCAAATCAAAGCCATCAAAATATTTCAAATGGTCTTATGAACTTGACCCAATCCTTGGTTTGACTCAATTTGACCAATTGGTCAACTTGACCTGTTGACCCATTTTGACCTAAATGGGTCAACATGAGCCAAATCATATCAAATCAATTCAAATTTATTGAAACTTGCCCAACCCATTTTTCAATCATACCAAACATATTCAAATTGAAATAAGACAAATGACCATTTTACCTCTAGGCCATAGGTCAATTTTCCAAATTCACTTGAATTTGGTCAAATCCTTTCATGACCACTTGACCCCTCTTAGGAATTAAGTGGACACTAGTGAGTGTGGTGCACCTAACCCAATGGGTTTGGGTCAAACCCAACCCAAGGCTAAAATTGACCACCTCACTTGAAATAAAGCACATGGAATCCCTCCTCCACTTGAATTAAGCACATGGAGCTCCTTCACTACACCTCCCAAATCAATGCAAGGACACCTCTAACAGCCTAATAAACCCATTCAAGGAGGTGTGTTGGATCAAAATGGAAAAGGAGCTTGTGATCGTCTGATCTTCAAGGGGGAGAAATACTCCCCCTAATTTCATTTGAATTGAGGATTCTCCAATTCGATTGAAAAAGAGAAGCCAGAGGAGCCATTTCCAAGTGATCCATTTCCTGAAGTGAAATCCATTTTCCATTTTCTCATTTTCATGAAAAACAATGCTTGAAATCCACCTCACTCAATACTCAACACCAAGAGAGGATCAAATCGAACTCACCCCATCCTTCTTCCAAGCTCCAAAGGCAAGGGAGGTGCTACTTCAACCAAGACCAAGCTCAAGTGAAGGTGAAGTTGGCCTCTGGAAGATCCATCCAATTTCAAGGCCTCAAAACTTCAACAAAGCTTTATCTCAACTAAACAAAGCTTCTCCAAGGGAATCGAGTGCTGATAGCCTCAAGCAAGGTAAGCCATGAAACTGAGCTTTATTTAGCCATAGTGTGGTCCTTTGTGAAGTAAAGTTTCATCCCATCAAAAACTAGCCTTGGATGATCTTCCTCATGATGATGTGCAAGTTTTAGGTTCAATCTAAGCTAATCGAGTCGATCTTGCCATGGAAGGTGGATGGCTCCTTCTAGAGAACTGTGGATGAATCTGGGCCCATCAAAGATTTTGGATGGACGGCCATGATTAATCCACATAGTTTTGTCATTTAAATCCTTTAATATCATGGGTTTTATTTATTCGATCCGATGAATACAGAGAGAAAGTGTGCATAACAAAGGCGATGTGACAACTTAAATAGCCACTCCCGTCATGCCACGTCAGCCTCCACGTGGCGCCGATAGGATTACTTATATAATTAGGGGATTGAATTACCTAATTAATCAATGAAATTTCAAATATTCATATCTAAGTGTAGAAAAATTAGAAAAATATGAAATAAATTGCATATGAAAGATAATTAAGTGTAGAATATTATAAAATTGATTTTGATGGATTTTAAATAGTTTATTTTCTAAATTTGGGTTTTATTGGGAATGTAATTAGGTTAATTACCCTCTGATTATTCCATTAATTAATCTTAAACTTCTCATGTGTATTTAGTGGGATGACTTTTGCCTCCCCTAATTTTCTTGGGATTTATTAATGGTTTAATTAGGATAATTGTTGGATTCATTTCTAATTACTATCATTATGTAATTAAGCCTAATTAAGTGTGCAATTAGTGTTTTAATCCCTTGATTGAGTTAATTAAGGTTTGTTTAAGTGAATAGGAGGTTTAGGGAATAATTTTTTGATATTTTCCTTAAGCTATTCCTTAAACCCCCTCTTTCTTCCTTAATCCAAGCTTAATTAAGGATTAATCCATTAATTACCTACCTAATTAATTTGATAAAATTCTAAAACTTTCCAGAACTTAACTAATTCACTTTGGGTAAATGCTTAGGTGTTCAATAACCTATGTATATTGAGGAAATCAAAATCCAACTCACATGTGTGGGAAGGATTATGAAATTACTTAGCTTAATTAACCATTAATCATAAGCCAAATGCATTAGGCCTATTTCTTCTTACGTGCATTGCTAACTTAAATTCCTTGTGTGGTTTTATGTCATATCATTAGCTCATAATTATTTGGTTAACTATGCTAAGGTGGTATAGGTAAGGGGTAATAAACACACTTAATTTATACCTTAACTTAATCAAAATATAAAAATTATCTAATCATCTAATGATTAAAATAAAATGCCATACACATGTGGGAAATGGGTTAAGACCAGCAAACATTCTTTCACTTTTCCTAAATCAAACATAAAGAAAATTCAAAATAAAAATCACATTAAAAAACTTTGGTTCACTTTTAACTTTCATATTTCATAGGATTATCTTTAGGAATTAATTCAGACAACTGAGTTTACATTGCTTTCATCACTTTACTTCTTTCCTAGCATGCTAAATGTGTATGTTATATGGAATTCATGCATTCATATCTTTTAAAAATCAAAACTAAAATGAAATATTTTCTTTATATCAAATAGCATGTTTTGGAATTCATGTTAAATGTGTATGTCATATGGAATTCATGCATTCATATCTTTTAAAAATTAAAACTAAAATGAAATATTTTCTTTATGTCAAATAGCATGTTTTGGCCAAAGTTAAAAATATGAATGGCTATTATCACTATTAAATCTAAAATTATTTTTGAAAACTTATAAATCAAATATCAAAATTGAAAGGTATGCTACTTATAATTTATTTATAAGCTTGCATGTGAATATAAACATGTGTCTTATGTTCGCTTCCTTTCGTTCTTCTTAACATCGATTTGAAGAAGATTTGTAAAGTGCATAGTTCTTTTAAAAGAGCATAACACTTGTTTAAAATCTACTCTTATCCCCTTCCATGTTATAACTTAAGAAGGATCTTCACATTTACACATATAAATTGCATAAACAAACCAAAAAAGAAATAAACATAAACTTTGCATCTTTCTATCTCCATTTATTTCTTTTGTACATGCATATGTATTTAAAGAAAGTGGTATATTAGTCTAGACAACCCCGAGGTTGTGAGGCTTTAAGTAGCCCTAAGTAGGTCTTGTACTTGTGGTGAAATTTTATATATAATTTCTAAAGAATGTATACTTCCATCTTCAATCTATGTGAAATAAAATGAAGATAGAAATATACTTCTTTTTATGCATTTTCAGACACCACGTAGATCCAAAGATGTTCTTATTAAGGGTGATTGGTTATGACATTGAGGAGAGGTGTACTATCTCAAAAGATAGAAGTCACCACCCTATAATGGACCTAATCACCTCAATAAGGACTCTTAAGGACAACGAGTATGCATATGTACTAGAGATTCTTCCCTTACTTTACATCAAGCAATGAATAAACTAGGAAACATGCTATCTTAATGCACAAGCTAAACAAAACACCAAACATTTTATAAAGCTAACGTAAAAGAATAAAAGGCCATTTGTGATCAGGCACCACTGCACAAACCCGAAAACAAATCAGATAGCAGAGCTGTACCCTTATACAACCCAGATTACAAATGAATTAATTTACAATCAAGTAAGGAAATTCATGCTATGGGGTCTTCATTTCCTCTTTTCTTCTTTCTTATTTCTTCTTTCTTCTTTTGGTTCCTTCTTTTGGAGGGTTGGAAGGTGGTTGCTCCAAAGGATTCACATGGTACATAAGATGTAATCTTATGATCAATGCTCATCTTAATCCCCCATAATAGCTATTCCAAAATCTTAATTGCAAAGTTACATGAAAAAGAAAAGTAAATCTAACTAACACAAAAAATAGAGATTAGCTAAACAAACTATACAAATCCCAAGCATGTATATTGGACTTAACACCACACATGGGTAACCAAGTCCACCTGGCCTATTTGATTATACATAAGGGTATAAGCACCTACACATCAAGAGTATTTATATTTTTATTATAGCGCCCCTTAAGCACAATCCCATGTAGAAAATAAAGATTAGACTAAATCGTCCTACCATTCATTCTACGCACATACACCCTAGCATCTAGACTAAAAGTAATACATCACAAAATACAAGTAAACATTAATCCATGCACCGCCCTAACCTAAAGCTAGAAGTGGTGACTTAGTCTAATCTGTGTGCTATTTAAGGTTCATGTGGTATGCTTAGCTATTTTAAGATTTGGATTTTCTAAGTGTGAAGAGGTTCAACTTAGATGGGTGGTTTCATTTAACTGTTTAGTTGATTTTATTTGATGCTTTGTTTAGGTTTGAATGAATCCTACAATTAATTACTAAGTTTTAAAGTGAGGGAAAAGAGAAGAAAACTTCTCTTTCCTTCCCTACCTTAAGTAATTTCTAAAGTAGATTCATATTTAATTTTATTTAGTGAATGTTTTATTATGTGTTTTAATTAATCCTAAGTTTAGATTTTTCTTAAACAAACCTATTCAAAAAGAAAGGCATCTTAAGATTAAGTAAAGTGAACTAATATCACAAAACATGCATCACTTCATTTCTTTCCCAACATGAATAACATGCATATCGATGTATCCTAAGCATATATATACATATAAATAGAAATGTTTAGCACACTTTATGATTAATTCTAGGAAATGTTACTAAAGAAAATTGGATTGCTTTATGATGCATGATTTTCATTAAGTAGAAAAGAGGGGTTTCTTTTATCCATTATTCACATGCATATGGGTATATATGAAAGGCATAAGTGAGTATTGTTAACACCGTGGGGTGTAAGCTACAAGACCTACTTTACTTAAAGTCCTCAACCCCGGTTGTCCGACTAATATACCACTTTTCTTAAATACAAACACATGTACAAAAGAAATGATTGGAAAAAGAAAGATGCAAAAGGTTTTTATTAGTTTATTTATTTTATTTATGCAATTTATATGTACAAGTGTGAATGTCCTTCTTAGGTAATAGCATAGGAATGAATAGGAATGGGGTTAGGCAAGTGTTGTGTTCTTTTCAAATGAACTATACACTTTGTCAAATTCTATTCAAAACTATGCCAAAAGAAAAGAGAAGGATAGCCACACTATGCACATCTTCACATTTATATCCACATGCAAGCTTATAAATAATTATAAGTAGCACACTTTCAATTTTAGATGTTTTATTTCAAAAGTAGTTTTGGATTTAGTAGTGATAATAGCTATTCATATTTTTACTTTAGCCAAAACATGCAATTTGACATAAAGAAAATATTTCATTTTAAATATTTAGCATGTTAGGAAAGAACTAAAGTGATGAAAGCATGTAAACACATTCACCCAAATTTATTCCTAAAGACAATCGTATGAAATAAGAAAGCTTAAAGTAAATTAAGTTATTTTTAAGGAAGGTTTGATTTTATTTTGAGTTCGATTTAATTTGAGAAATCTGAGGTGAGTTTACTGCTCCTAACCCATTCCCGCATATGTTTGTTAATTTAGTTTGTTCTTAGGATTATTAAATAATTTTTATATATTTCTTAGGTTAAGGTATGAATTAAGTGTGTTAATTATCCCTTACCTACACCATCTTAGCATAATTAATCAAATAATTATGAGCCAATGATATGACATAAAATCACACAAAGAATTTAAATCAACAATGCACCTAGGAAGAAAAGGGCTTAATGCAATTGGCTCATGATTAATGATTAATTAAACTAAGGGGTTTAAGCTTAAGTACTTTCATAACCCCCCTCACACATCTGAGTTGAATTTTGATTTCCTCAATGTACATAAGTTATTGAACACCCAAGCATCTACCCAAGATGGATTAATTGAGTTCTGGAAAATTTTATAATTTTATCAAATTAATTAAAAGGGTAATTAGTGAATTATCCTTTAATTAAGGTTAGATTAAGGAAGAGAAGGGGTTTAAGGAATATCTCAAGGAAAATATCCCAAAATTATTCCCTAAACCTCATATTGACTTAAGAAAACTTAATTAACTCAATCAAAGGGTTAGACCACTAATTATACTGTTAATTAAGCTTAATTACATTAAGGGAGTGATTAAGGAATGAACTAGAAATTCCTCTAATTAAACCACCAATAAATCCCAAGAAAATTAGGGGAGGTAAGAGTCATCCCACTAATTATGCACAAGAAGTTTGGGATTAATCAGTGGAGTAATTAGAGGGTAATTAGCAAAATAACATTCCTAATAAAACCCAAATCTAGAGAAAAGTACTATTCAAAATCCATTAAAATCATTTTTATAATATTCTATGTTCAATTATCTATCCAATGTAATTTATTTTATATTTTTTTTTATTTTTTTAGGCTTAGATATAAATTTAAGAAGTTTCCATGATTAATTAGGTGATTTAAATTCAATTAAATGTTTATTTAATCTGGCTAATGGACACCGACACATGCCATGTGATGAGATTTGATATTTAAGTTATCACATCATAGATGCCGTACACGCGCTTTCTCATTCCCCAAGGATCGCATCGATGGTAGGTTAAAGTTGTGATTCTAAAGGGATAATCCATGGGATCTACATGTCTTTGATCATGGCCATCCATCCAAAATGAGTGGATGGATGGCCCATGATCATTCCCTATTCTTCTCTGTGTTAAATGGAACCATCCATCTTCTAGGAGAAGATCTGAGCTCGATTGAGCTCAAATTGGATTGAAACTCAACCCACACCATCAACATACAAAGGAGATCACATCTAATGGCTAAAATCTCATGGGGTGATACTTTACTTCATAAAGGACCTAGACAAATCTAGATTAAGCTCGGTTTAATGGCTTATCTCATCGGAGGTGATCACCGATGCTCGATTCTCTTGGAGAAGCTTCGTTTAGTGGAGATGAAGCTTTGTTGAGGTCTTAAGATTGGATGGATCCTTCTAAAGGCCAAGCTCCCCTTCAAGTAGCCTCGGTCTTGATCAAGATAGCACCTCCCTTGCCTTAGGAACTTGGGAAAAGGTTTAAGCAAGTTCGATTTGATCCTCTGATGAAGCTTGAGGGAGGAATTAGCTTGGTTTGAAGTGTGGAGTAAGTTTGAATTTCAATGGAGCTCCCTATTTTTGGTTTTAGTAAATCCAAAAATGGAGAAGTTGAAATCAATCCACGAAGCTTGGGATCACTTGACAATGGCTGCTCTGGCTTCCCTTAGCTCAATCGAGTATGAGGCTATTAGAATTGAAGGGAATTAGGGGGAGTATATCTTCCCCTTGAAGGATGAGATGAACGTGAAGGAGCTTGCCATTTTGATCCAATTGACCCTATTCAATGGATTGTTTGAGCTGTTTAGAGAGGCATGGCATTTGATTTTGGCCAGAGGAGGAGTGGGTGAGGTGGCCATGTGCTCAAACAAGGTGGAGGGAGGATTCCATTTTTTCAAAGGAGGTGGTCGCTTTGATTTGGGTTGGCTGACCCATCATTGGGTCATGCACTAGGTCCATTAGTGACCATTTAGTCCACTAAGAGAGCCAAGTGTCCATGAAAAGGAATTGACCAAATTCCAAGTGATTTTGATTTTTTACCTATGGCCTAGTAAAATGGTCTTTTATTTCAGTTTGAATGTATGATTGAAAAATGGTTGCCAAG
The DNA here is from genome assembly GCA_021442155.1 of Cymbidium sinense. Classification (NCBI taxonomy): domain Eukaryota; kingdom Viridiplantae; phylum Streptophyta; class Magnoliopsida; order Asparagales; family Orchidaceae; genus Cymbidium; species Cymbidium sinense. The sequence goes on from CM038224.1 coordinate 37,912,225, forward strand.
TTTCAATGAATTTGGAGTTGGTTTGATATGATTTTTCATGTTGACCCATTTAGGTCAAAATCAATTTGTCAAGTTGACAAATTGGTCAAATTGGGTCAAACCAAGGGTTTGGTCAAGTTCATGACTTTTGATATTTGGTATTTGGTTTGATTCAATTTGGTTTATATTTGATTTGTTCAATTGAGTTCATTTAGGTCAAATGGGTAAAAGTTGACTAATTTGACCCATTTGACCTATTTAAGTCATGGGTTGGTTCATGTTTGTTGGTCATATGAAATGAATTGGTATCTTTGTTTCCAATCAATTTGGTTTATATTTGAGTTTCTCAATTTGACCTTTTAGTCATGTCATGGCCAGTTTTGGTCTAGTTAATTGAGGCTTTTGTTTAACAATCATTTTGGAATGAACTTGACCCATTGGTTTTCAATCAATTTCTCTTAGATCTTCAAGTTTATTTTCACTTTTAGGTCAAGTTCAATCAAGTGGCCATGGGTTAGCTCAAATGTTGATTGTCAAGTTCAAACATTGGTCATGAATGAACTTAGATCAACAATTTCAATAAATTTGGCCAATGGTGGATTTTGGTTATGTTGGGTTTCATTTTGGCTAAGTGTTGACTTGATCAACCCTTAGGTTTTACTTGTTTTGACCCAATTTGAGTTATTGATCATCTCATGATGATTGTTGATCATGATGATTAGATTAGTTCAATCCAATTTGGTTAGGATTAGAATTTGGCTCACTTTAGGTCACTCAAGCCTAAGTAGTCAAATGGTTGGTCAAAGCTTGATTTGAGTTTGATTGAACTCACATATGGACTTATGATTGAAATATAAATCCATTTGCAAGTGGTTTGAAGTCAAATGGTTTTGATTCATTTGACAATTTCAAAAAAGGGTGAACATGAGTGACTTGGGTTTGATTTTGAATTGAGTTTGGTTTGGTGATGTTTGTTTATATTTGGATTCATGATTGTTTGATTGAATCATGAAGAAAAAATCAAGGGTTTTGATTTGAAATTGATTTGCTAAGTTCAAAATTTTGGCTTGAAAGGCTTAGGTTGGATTTTGATTGAATTTGAGTTTGATTTTTTGGAGTTGGTTTTGTTGTTTGAATTTATATTTCATATGTGAATATAAAAAATATAAATGTGAGAAAATTTCATGAATTTGAATTGATTTAAACCTGATTTAGGCGAACTCCTTAAGAGGGAATCAAAGCGACTTAGGAAAGATTTTTTATTTGGATTTAGTTTGATTAATTTGAATTTATATTTCATTTATATATGTGAATATAAATGGGAATATAAATGAGTTGTGACAAAATTTCATGAATTTGAAGTGGTTTGAACTTGATTTAGGCTAAGTCCTTAGAAGGGGATCAAAGAACTTAAGAAAGATTTTTGTAATTTGGATTTAAATTTTGGATTTAGTTTGATTGATTTAAATTTATATTTCATTTATATATGTGAATATAAATGAGAATATAAATGGGTTATGAGAAAATTTCATGACTTTGAATTGATTTGGGCTAAGTCCATAAGAGTGGATCATAGGACTTAGGTAAGATTTTTGTGACTTGGATTTGAATTGTAGATTTAGTTTGATTGATTTGAATTTATATTTTATTGAGAATATAAATGAGTTGTGAGAAAATTTCATGAATTTAAGATGGTTTGAACTTGATTTGGGAGAAGTCCATAAGGGGGATCATAGGACTTAGGAAATATTTTGAACTTGGATTTGAATTTTGAATTTCAATCATGTGCTTCAATAATTTAGAATTGATTATGGATTTCAAATATGTGGAATTTATTTGAGTTTGGATAAAATCAATTAAGTTAGAATTGATTTAGGTTTGATGTTGATTTGATTTAGAATTTGACTTGAACGAAGAAAGTGAGGAATGTGATTCAAGCCATGGGTTTTTCCTAACACCTCAAGGCATGACCTATTCCTATGGCTAACTTTTAAGTCTCTAGGGCTAGTAGAGTCCACCCAATCACTAGATGTGTTTTAAGACCAAGGATCCCTTAAAATTCTTAAGGAGTCATATGTTTAAGATGGAGGGGTTGAGAGCTCAGCCTAAAAATGAGGTCAACTTCTTCCTACCATTCATTCTACGCACATACACCCTAGCATCTTGACTAAAAATAATACATCATAAAATAAAAGCAAATATCCCATCACATCCTAAAGCTAGAAGTGGAACTTTAGCCTAATGTGTCGCTATTTAAGGTTTGTGTGGTATTTGTAGCTTGGTTTGGATTTTCTAAGTGTGAAGATGTTCAACCTAGATGGGTGGTTTCATTTAAGTGTTTAGTTGATTTGGGTTGATTTTATTTGATGCTTTGTTTAGGTTTGAATGAATCCTACAATTAATTACTAAGTTTTAAAGAGAGAAAAAAGAGAAGAGAACTTCTCTTTCCTTCCCTACCTTAAGTAATTTCTAAAGTAGATTCATGTTTAATTTTGTTTAGTGAATATTTTATTATATTTTTTAATTAATCCTAAGTTTAGATTTTCCTAAACAAACCCCTATTCAAAAGAAAGCATCTAAGACAAGTAAAGTGAACTCACAAAATAAATATCAATTTCATTTCTTTTTCCCATACAAGCAATATACATATGGATGTATCCCAAGCATATCTATACATACAAATGGAAATGTTCAGACACTTTATGATGAAGGAAATATTACTTAAGAAAATTAATGCTTTATGATGCATGATTTTCATTAAGTAGAAAAGAGGGTTTTTTTATCCATTATTCACATGCTCATGTATGAAAGGCATAGTGAGTAGGTGCCATTATCAAGCACTGTAAGCTACAAGACCTACTTAAAATCTCGCAACCCCGGGGTTGTCCAGACTAATATATCACTTTCCTTAAATACAGGCACATGTATAAAAGAAATGAATGGAAAAAAATAAAGATGAAAAGGTTTGTATTAGTTTGTTGATTTTGCTTATGCAATTTATATGTACAAGTGTTAATGTCCTTCTTAGGAAATAGAATGAATAGGAATGGGGTTAGGCAAGTGTTGTGTTCTTTTCCAATGAACTATACACTTTGCCAAATCATATTCAAAACTATGCCAAAAGAAAAGAGAAGGAAAGACACAATATGCACATCTTCATATTTATATCCACATGCAAGCTTATAAATAATTATAAGTAGCACACTTTCAATTTTAGGTGTTTGATTTATAGATTTTGAAAATAGTTTTGGATTTAGTAATGATAATAGTCATTCATATTTTTACTTTAGCCAAAACATGCAATTTGACATAAAGAAAATATTTCATTTTCAATTTGATTTTTGAAAAGCATGAATGCATGAAATTCATATGACATACATATTTACCATGTTAGGAAAGAACTAAGTGATGAAAGCATGTAAACACATTCAACCTAATTAATTTCTAAAGATAATCTTATGAAATAAAAAAGCTTAAAGAAAATTAAGTTATTTTTAAGGAAGATTTGATTTTGTTTTGAGTTTGATTTAATTTAATAAATATGAGGTGAGTTTGTGGCTCCTAACCCATTCCCACATATGTTTGTTGATTTAGTTTATTCTTAGGATTATTAGATGATTTTTCTATGTTGCTTAGGTTAAGTGTAAATTAAGTGTGTTAATTACCCTTTACCTACACCACCTTAGCATAGTTAATCAAATAATTATGAGCCAATGATATAACATAAAATCACATAAGGAATTTAAATCAGTAGTGCACCTAGGAAGAAAAGGGCTTAATGCAAATGTCTCATGATTAATGATTAATTAAACTAATGGGTTTAAGCTTAAGTACTTTCATAACCCCCCGCACACATGTGAGTTGGATTTTGATTTCCTCAATGTACTTAGGTTATTGAACACCTAAGCATCTACCCAAGATCGATTAATTGAGTCCAGTAAAGTTTTAGAATAATATCAAATTAATTAAAGGGATAATTAGTGAATTAATCCCTAATTAAGGTTGGATTAAGGAAGAAAAGTGGTTTAATGAATATCTTAAGGAAAATATCCCAAAATTATTCTCTAAACCTCATATTCTCTTAAAAAAACTTTAATTGACTCAATTAAAGAGTTAAACCACTAATTATACCCTTAATTAAGCTTAATTATAGTAAGCGAGTGATTAAGGATTGAACTAGCAATTCCTCTAATTAAACCACCAATAAATCAAGAAAATTAGTGGAGGAAGGAGTCATCCCACTAATTATGCATAAGAAATTTGGGATTAATCAATGGAGTAATTATAGAGTAATTAGCAAAATAACATTCCCAATAAAACCCAAATCTATAGAAAAGCATTATCCAAATTCCATTAAAATTATTTTAGAATATTCTATGTTCAATTATCTATCCAATGCAATTTATTTCATTTTTTTTATTTCTATAAGCTTAGATATGAATTTAAGAAGTTTCCATGATTAATTAGGTGATTTAATAACTTAATTAAATGTTTAATCCCATCGACGCCACGTGGACCGCTGACACGGCATGAGCTTACCAGGATTCGATATTGAAGTTTTCACATCATAGCGCCATATTAGTGACGGTGCTACATGCTTTCTCCTCATCCGTTCGATCAAGGATCAGATGGTTGAGGCTAACGTCACGGTTATAATGGGATAATCCATGGGATCTACGTGTCTTTGATCACGACTATCCATCCAAAATACGCGGATGGATGACCCATGATACTTCCACGCTCTTTCTATGGACTCCTCATCTTAAAAGATTCGAGCTTGATTGAGCTTTGATTGGATTGAAACTCAACCCACACCATCAACATACAAAGAAGATCACATCTAACGGCTAAAATCTCATGGGGGTGATACTTTACTTTACAAAGGATCGGACCACATCTATATTAAGCTCGATTTAATGGCTTACCTCACTGACACTCGATTCTTTTGGAGAACCTTCGTCCAGTGGAGATGAAGCTTTGTTGAGAGTTATTTGATCCTTTGATGAAGCTTGAGGGAGGAATTGGCTTGGTTTGAAGTGTGGAGTAAGTTTGAATTTCAACGGAGCTCCCCTATTTTTGGTTTTAGTAAATCCAAAAATGGAGAAGTTTAAATCACTCTAGGAAGCTTGGGATCACTTGGCAATGGCTCCTCTAGCTTCCCTCAGCTCAATCGAGTATGAGGCTATTGGAATTGAATGGAATTAAGGGGAGTATATCTCCCCATTGAAAGATCGGATAGCCGTGAAGGAGCATGTCATTTTGATCCAATTGACCCTATTTAATGGGTTGTTTGGGAGGATTCCATGTGGCCATTTTCAAAGGAGGTGGTTAGTTTTGGGTTTGGGTTAGGTTTGGCTGACCTAAACCCATTGGATCACGTGCACTAGGTCCATTAATGACTATTTGGTCCACTAAGAGGATGCCAAGTGTCCATGAAAAGGAATTGATCAAATTCCAAGTGGTTTTGATTTTGGGTTATCCTATGGCCTAGGGGTAAAATGGTCATCTAGCTTGGATTTCAATTTGAATATATTTGATATGTTTGAAAAAATAGGTTAGGCCATGTTTCATTGAATTTGGAATTGGTTTAATGTGATTTGGCTCATGTTGACCCATTTAGGTCAAAATGGGTCAACTTGGGTCAAACCAAGGGTCAAGTTCATATGACCATTTGAAATATTTTGGTGGCTTTGGTTTGATTTAATTTGGTTTATATTTTATTTTGGTTCAATTAAGTTCATTTAGGTCAAATGGGTCAAGTTGACCAAATTGATCCATTTGGCCTATTTATAGGTCATGGGTTGGTTCATGTTTGGTTGGTCATATGAAATGGATTGGTATCTTTTTTCCAATAAATTTTATTTATATTTAAGTTTGGCTCAATTTGACCTTTTATATCAAGTTGGGTTCATGGTCAATTGGGCTAGGTTAGGTCTAGTTGGCCAATTGAAGCTTTGGTCAAGTTCAACAATAATTTTGGAATGAACTTGACCCATTAGTTTCAATCAATTCAGCTTAGATAAAGTTTTGACACATTTTGACTTTTTAGGTCAATTTGGGTCAACTTGGGTCAAGTGGCCAATTGGGCTAAGTTAAACTCAAATGTTTAGTTGGTCAAGTTCAAATATTGATCATGAATGAACTTAGATCAATGGTTTCAACCAATTTGGCCCATGGTGGATTTTGGCTATGTTAAATTTCATTTTGGCTAACTGTTGACTTGGTCAACCCTTAGGTTTGACTTGGTTTGACCTAATTTGAGTGATTAATCATCTCATGATGATTGTTGATCATGATGAGAGGCTTGCCTAAGTTCAATCCAATTTGGGGATTAATTTGGCTCATATGGTACTTTAGGTCACTTTGGGTCAAGTGAGCCTAAGTAGGTCAAATGGATTGGTCAAAGCTTGGTTTGAGTTTGATTGAACTCACATATGGACTTATGATTGAAATATAAATCCATTTTCAAGAGATTTGAAGTCAAATAGGTTTTGATTCATTTGATAATTTCAAGTTCAAGGGGTGAACATGAGTTTAACTTGGGTTTGATTTTTGAATTGAGTTTTGATTTGATGATTGAAGTTTGCAATTATATTTGGGTTCATGATTGTAGGATTGATTGAATCATGAAGAAAAATTAATATTCTGGCTTGATTTGAAATTAATTTGGCTAACTTCAAGATTTTGACTTGAAAGACATTAGGTTAGATTTTGATTGAATTTGAGTTTGATTTTTTAAGTTGGTTTTGGTTGTTTAAATTTATATTTCATTTATATATGTGAATATAAATGAAAATATAAATGGATCATGAGAAAATTTTATGAATTTGAAGTGATTTGAACTTGATCTAGGCTAAGTCCATAAGAGGGAATCAAAGTGACTTAGGAAACATTTGATCTTGGAATTTCAATTATGGGCTTCAATCATAAGTTTCAATTATTTGGAATTGATCCTGGATTTCAATCATGTGAGATTGATTTGGATTTGGAGAAAATCAATTAAGCTAGAATTGATTAAAGTTTGATGTTGATTTGATTTGGAGTTTGACTTGAAGGAAGAAAGTGAGGAATGCGCCAAGCTATAGGTAAATTTTTCTAACACCGCGGCATTCCCCTATGGATAACCCTTCTAAGTCTCTACAGGTTAAGTGTGCACCTAATCACTAGATGTGTCTTAAGACAAATGATCTCTTAAAGTCTAAGAGAAGTCCTATGTCTGAGATGGAGGGGTTGAGAGCTCATCCTAAAAATGAGGTCAACAGTACCTTACACCCCTGGTGCTAACAATGGCGTCGTACTCACTTATGCCTTTCATACAGACACATGTGCATATAAATAAAGGAAAAAAGAATACCTTATTTTCTACTTAATGAAAATCATGCATCATAAAGCATTCTAATTTTCTTAAGTAACATTTATTAGCATTCATCATAATGTATGCTAAATATTTCCACTTATATGTACAGATATGCTTAGGATTCATTCATATGCATGTTATACATGTTGGAAAAGAAATGAAGTGATGTATATTTTGTGATATTAGTTCACTTTACTTAATCTTAAAAATGTCTTTCTTTTGAATAGGCTTATTTAGGGAAAATCTAAACTTAGGATTAATTAAAACACATAATAAGACATTCACCCAACAAAATCAAATATGAATCCACTTTAGAAATTACTTAAGGTAGGGAAGGAAAGAGAAGTTCTCTTCTCTTTTTCCTTCTCTTTAAAACTTAGTACTTAATTATAAGATTCACTTAAACAAAACCAAAATACAAAATAAAATCAACTGAAATCAACTAAACACTTAAATGAAACTATCCATCTAAGTTGAACATCTTCATACTTAGAAAATTTAAACCTTAAAGCCCAACTAAGCTTACCATAGAAACTTTGTAAAGCACACACATTAGACTTAGTCACAACTTCTAGCTTTAGGTTAGGGTCATGCATGGTTTGATGTTTGCTTTTATTTTGTGATCTTTTATTTTAGTCTGGATGTTTGGGTGAATATGCATAGAATGAATGGTAGGAAGATTTAGTCTAATCATTATCTTCTATAAGGGATTTTTCTTAAGAGACGTTGTAATAAAAATATAAATGCTTTTGTTGTGCAGGTGCTTATACCCTTAACGATAATCCAATAGGCCAGGTGGACTTGGTTACCCATGTGTGGGGTGCTAAGTTCAATATGCATGCTTAAGATTTATATGATTTGTTTAGCTAATCTCTATTTTGTAGGTGTTAGTTAGATTTACTTTTCCTCTTCATATAATTTTTGCAATTGGGATTTTTGGAATGAATGTTATGGGGGATTAGGATGAGCATTGATCATAAGATTACATCTTATATACCATGTGAAGCCTTTGGAGTAACCACTTTCCTACCATTCAAAAGAAGGAACCAAAAGAAGAAAGAAGAAAGAAGAAAGAAGAAAGAAAAAGAAGAAAAGAAGAAATGAAAACCTCCCATAACATGAATTTCCTTACTTGATTATAAATTAATTCATTTGTTTTTGAGTTGTACAAGGGTAGAGCTCGGCTACTCAATTTATTTTCAGGTTTGTGTGATAGTGCATGATGACAAATGGCCTTTTATTCTTTTGCGCTAGCTTTATAAAATGTTTGATATTTTGTTTAGCTTGTGCATTAAGAGGGCATCATTTTTCAAGTTTCTTCTTTGCTTGATGTATGGCCTGGATGACATTAGGCTCTTAGGGAAAAATAAATCTTCTACCAAATTAAACAACTCAAAATTAAAAATAAATAACTCATAACTTCATCTAAAGTTTAGGTTAAAAATCAAAATAAAAGAATTAGTAACCCCTTGTTGGATGTGTACTTTCTTTTCTAACATCATGCATCAAAAGCATATTGTTTCACTCTTGATTGAAGGCCTTCCACCTTTGCCAGAGAACTTGGCTTTACCTTTAAGAGCCTGGTGGAAACACACCTCATTATCTCACTAATTTTGGCCTATAATCTAATTTCTCATGCATTAAGCATAAAGAATCATATAGCCTGAGTTAAATGATTGTCCAAAATGAAAATAAAACATGTGAAAATTTTGCATTAGATTTAAGTCATTTGAAAGTATGTCCTTACATGATCTAGTCTCTTTAGGGAATGTGTTTAAGGACTTAGTCTCTTTCTAAATAAATAATAACCTCGCTATCTTGCATAAACATAAGACTTGCCTATTTTAAAATCATAGAGGAGTTAGTTACACCACCCCTGTGTAGTTGTAAGTCTAACAATCGAGTGGTTTATCCTCTCTTGTGGAGGTAAACCAAATACACATTTTCTCCTTAGATTTAGGTCATGCTTTTGGCCCTCGCCAAAGCTCCCGAGATTTAGGTTATGAGGTTGCTTCTCCCATTTTTGGGCTATAAGTATAAATTCTCACCTCTTAGGCATTCCCATGACCTTGCATCATGGAATTATAAGCCCTAAATTTCTAATTAAAAAATCTAACTCAAATAAAAAAATCCTTTTCAAATTTCAAAAATGTAAAGCCCAACCATATGATTGTTTGAGATGCTCGCTAGGTTTCCTTTGGCTTTGATAATAACTCTCTCCCTTTGATCAATCCCATTTGATTTTCCAAAATAAACCAATTTATTGATAGTCTAACCTCAAAATCTTTGAAGACAATGATCATTTACCTTAATCGAGAGTATTCCTAAGGAATCCTGTTCCTTAGGATGTAATTAACTACTTGCCGGGAACTTAACGAACCCGATTTAAAATAAACCCTATTTTATTCCATGTAAAGTAAGAATTTTTAGCATATATGCACCCATTGTCCTTGAGTTCTTATTGTGATTAGTCCACTAGATGGTGACTTCTATCTTTCGAGATAGTACACCTCTCCTCAATGTCATACCTGATCACCCAAATAAGAATATCTGCGGATCTACGTGATGTCAAAATGCATAAGAGTACATTTCTATCTTCATTTTATCCACATAGATTGAAGATGGAAGTATACATCTTAGAAATGATGAAAATTATTTTTCACCATAGTGTGCGATGGATCTATTAAGAAGGAGCTAATATCAGCCTAGACTATATTAGATTTATAAATCCAAAGGGATGGTCTACCGACTGCGATGTAGAGCTAACCAACCTAAGGGTGCCTTTCGGTGTGTAATGGTCAAGCTAAGAAAGCTTGTAGACTTACAACTTCCTGAATAAGGAACCACCGGGGTGATCAGTTGCTAGCATAACAAATCGAACCTGACCTAAGGCTTCCCATCAATTTGCAATGATCATGCCGGAGAGAATGCACGATAGACTTATATTTCCCAAAGAAAGAATGACCGCCGGGGTGACTTGTTGGTGGCACAACAAGTTGAACTTGACCTAAGGGTGACTACTGAGAGAGTGCCGACCCTAGGACTTATCTCAACTCAAAAGTAGCCAGGTAATTCCTATAGAGAGTTTTGCTGACACTGCCTTAAAGATAGGATGCCTGCTTGGGAAAAGGTAACGCTGGGGGATTTTCTCCCAATCCATAAGGAAATATATAGATTTTTTGTTTTGTTTATATATTTGTGTACTGCTGAGGACCACACTGAGAATGAGCTTATATCAGCCTAGTATTATCTTAGACTTACTGGACCAATGGAGAATCTGCATATTCGCAAGACAAATTCTCCAACCACAGAGGTGGCTACTAGGAAAGGGGGACTATCCAATCCAAAAGTGACCAAAATCATGATCCAAATAGAGTTCCAGGAGAGGCTATTTCAAGACCCTATAAAAGAAAGCCTATAAGTATATAGTGGCCAACTCTGGGAGAAAACTTATAGACTTACGTCTACCACGAGTGGTGTATCCACCGGGTGGGTCGCCTTTAGCATGGCGATAACCAACCAACCTAAGGTGTCGGTCTGTTTGTGATGATCAACCTAAGAAGGTTTGTAGACTTTCATCTTCATAAATGGAAATGATCATCGGGATAGTCTATCATCGGCAGGACAGATACTATCCAACCTAGGGCAACTACCAAGTGGGGAGTCTCATGTAAGGACTAAACCTAGGCTTGAAGTAATCAAGAGGAAAGGATCCACTGCAAGACTTATCATAAATCTCAAATACACTCGACCTAGTCAGTGCATGATGGCTAGTTCAAAAATAAAGTGTGTAGGCTTACATCCTCTTAAACAAAGTCACATGGGATAGTTTACCAGCTGATAGTAAGGCCTACCAAACTAACAAGGTGCACTCGATTTGCAATGGTTAAGTTAGGAAGAAAGTTTGTACACTTATAACTGCTAGACAAGTAACCACTAGGGTGACACACTAGCATGGTAGCACGTCAACCCTAGAGTAGCTAAGGAGTGAGTGCCACAGAGGGCTTTATCCCACATTAAAATAGCCCGAAAGAAAAGATATATGTTTGTTTTATATATTATTGTGTGTAGTTTGTATTGGTGTTGTGTTACTAAGGATAGGATGCCGCTTGGGTTCCTTACACCTACCATAAACACATCATGGCAGATTCATAAGCAAAGATATTCCTCAACATAGAAGAGATAGAATTTGAGATGAATGAAATTTTATTGAAATTGATTTGAAGCAAGATTTATGGATAATATTTCTTGAGGTAGAGCCCATTAATTGGAAGCATAAGGCACTCTCCCTTACAGTTTATAAGGTGATAAGATCCTCCTTGGTAGGCCTTCTCTATGGCAAAAGGGTCTTCCCAAGTGGGTTCAAATTTTCCTCCCATCTTTCGACGGGCAACAATTGGTCTTCTTAGAACTAAAACAAGCTCTTCTACTTGAAAAGCTCTAGGATGGACCAAATTGTTATGAGTTTGAATCATTTTATCTTTGTATAACTCGAGATTTTAGCATGCCCGAAGGCATCTCCCCTCTAAACCTTTGAGCTCTTCTAACTGCAACATAGCGTTATGCTCCATTATGATCTTACTACTAATAGTTATCCTTAATGATGGGAGTTAGACTTCTAATGGTAGGCCTACTTCAGACCCATACACTAAGGAGAATGGGGTAGATTGAGTTGGAGTTTTGTATGTGGTGCGGTAAGCCCACAATGCTTCAATTAACTGCACATGCCACTATCATTTATTATCATCGAAGTGCTTTCTTTAGTATTTGGATGAGAGTTTTGTTGAAGACTTCTGCTAAGCCATTTGCCCTTGGGTAATAGATAGTAGAATATCTCCAATCTATGTTGTGTCTTTGGGCAAAGCTATTGATTTTAGTGCTCTTGAATGTAGTACCATTGTCGAATATAATTCGTCGAGGCACCCTAAACTTATATACAATATGGTTCCTAAAAAATTAGAGCACATACTAAGTTGTGACCTCTCTGAGTGGGATTGCCTCCGCCACTTGGAAAAGTAATCAATGGGAGCTAGAATGAACTGATGACCCTTGGAAAAGGAGGATTAATTGCACCCACTATGTCGGTACCCCAACATTCAAATGTCCATGAGGCCAAGGTAGGATGTAGAATATTGGTGGTGTGATCACAGTGGCATATTACATCTACGTCATACATATGATCATCAAGGCCGAGTATCCTTATCTTGATCTTGGCTTTTATTTTTGGACTGAACTGATGCACTTCACATAAACCTAAGTGTGTATTGGTCACGATCCTATGGCTTCACATTTGTCCAAACAACATAACCACATATGATCGAAGAACTGCCGGTATAAGGTGCCATCTAGAGTGTAGGAAAGGGCTCTTTGTTTCACCTAATGTGCTAGTGACCTCTCTTGAGATAGTTTGCCCATATTTAGATAATCCATGAATGGTTGTCTCCAATCTGGCTCCTCATCCTTTTTGGCAATGGCAACCTCCCCATCAAGAGAGAATCTTTCGATGAGTTCAACGTCAACAAGGGATAGGACTTGTCTATTTTGGAGCATTATTGGTATGAACTCATCTTCCGGATAGGCCAATTCCTTAGCAAGCTTGGCTAATGCATATGCCACTATGTTCTCTTCTTTAAGAATCTTATAGATGGTAACCTTTGGGATTTGGGCCAATAGCTCCATAGTGTACTTATGGTAATGATAGAGCTTAGGCTTCAAACCCTTATAAGACCCAACTATTTGGCTGATAACTAATTGAGAATCCCCAAAGATATTGATACTCTAGATGCATAGTGTAATGGCTAACTTTAGACCGGCAATCAGAGCTTCATATTCAATTGTTGTTGTTGGATGATGATATGAGAGTCTCATCACATCGTGGAAGTCCTAGTTTTTCTGGAAGAGTAAATCATGGTTCTTCTCCCTTTTGAAAGGAATACACCATCAAAATATATCTCCTAGCGATGAATGTTAATGTCCCCTAAGTTCATGATTTGTTCATCGGGGAGGTCATCACTAAGCGGAGAATCGACAGGAAGTGAGTGTGCTACTAAGAAATTTGCTAGTACTTATCCTTTCACCGCACAAAGGGGTACGAATGTGATGTCAAATTGTGACAAAATTATGGACCAACATGCCAACCATCTAGATAATGTTGGTCATGTCATGAGATATTATAGTGGATTGATCCTAGAGATCAAGTTCACCTTATGAGAAAGCATGCAATGTCGTAGCTTTTGGGATGCAAAGATTAAAGCTAGGTAGTGCTTTTCAATAGGTGGATAGTTTGCCTCAGCAGGGATTAGATGACGATTGAGATAATAGAGAGCATTCTCCTTCCCTTTATTGGTTTGAGCCAACAAAGCACCAAGGGAGTCATCTAATGCAAGAAGATATAATATGAGCTTCGGATAGGGCCGCTAGAACCGGCGTCATCGTATTACTTGATGTCTTGAAGGCACACACTTATCGTCCCACTTGAACTTGGCATCCTTTTTGACAAGTGCTAAAAATGGTTGGCATCTTCATGATAAGTTAAAAATGAAGCATCTTAGATTCACCAACCGCCCTTAGAATGACCTGAGGTGTGTTAGACTTTTAAAGGGTGGCATTTTTAAGATAGTTTTGATCTTCTCCGGATCGATTTCTATTCCACGATCTCAACAATAAACTTAAGAAATTTCCTTGAAGCTACTTCAAAATGCACACTTCATTGAGTTCATTTTGAGGTTATATTGTCTTAACCATTCGAAAACTACTCTCAAGTCAAAGAGATTGTCTTCCTTTTCTTTACTTTTGACTACGAGATCATCAGCATAATATTCAACTTGATAATGAATGAGTTCATCAAAGATTCGAGTCATGGCCAGCTGGTAGGTAGCACCGGCATTTTTAAGGCCGAAAGGCATGACCTTATAACAATAAATTTTGATCGGGGTTTGAAAAGCAAGTTTTTCTTTTATCTCAAGAGCCATCTTTATTTGGTTGTATCCAGATGAGCCATCCATGAAGGAGAAAATTGCATGAGATGAGGCAATGTCCACCATCAATTCTGGGATTAGTAGTGAAAATTCATCTTTAGGACATGCCTTATTTAGATCCCTAAAATAGGCACATATGTAAATTTGGTCATTCTTCTTCTTAAATGGAATGCCACTAGCCAACAAAGTAGGATATTTTTCTTCCCTGATAAAATTAGCATCGATCAATTTCTTGACTTCAGAAATGACATTTGTTCAATGTCTAATCGAATGCATATGGGAGCTTGCTTGATAAAGTTAGCATCAGGTTCTTTTGCAAGCTTATGGACTGCCACATCAAGAGATAAACTGAGCATTTCTTCATAACTCATGCAAAGCAGTCCTTAAACTCAGCCAATAGCCTAATTAAGTCATTGGTTTCTTCTTCATTTAACAAGGAACTGATGTATATCAAACATAGATTTTCTTCTGTCCCTAAGTTGATCTCTTTAAGTTCATCAATGGTTGATTTGATATCTTCTTCAAACTCGGTGGTGCATCTTTGACTTCAAAGTAATTTGGATCATCTAAAATTTCTAAACACACCTCATCGTATGAGTTAGCATGATTTGAAAAGAACTTATCATATTCCAAATGATTGGTGATGACTAGACAATGATCGTCGTCATCGACTAGACCCACTGTACCAAATCCTAGTCCTAGTCTTGATTGAGGATGTCTGCTTTGGTTGTCCCATAGCCTTTCAAAATAGTCCGACCTGTGTTTAGACCAAGTATGTGAGATTAATCCATTCTTTGTTAAATTAAGAACACAAGGCAAATTCCAATCAAAAGGCAATTGTATTAAATCTTTATATGAATCATCTTTAAGTTTTACATCAACTTCTTAACTTAATGATGATGCTCCCAAAAAGAACCTCTGAATTTTTCCATTTGTGGATAACTTAGGGGCTTCCTTAACTACCAAACCCTCAAAGTGGGGTTAGAGCTAAGGTTCCCAACTGACTCCTAACTATTTCATATGCAAACTTGGATACAATTATGCTTTTCTTTTGAGGTCAGTCTTCATCACTATCACACTCCAATGTCACCTTGAAAGGGATCTATTGCTAAGAAGAGCTAGCTGGTGTGTTAACCACATAAGATGATCCTTTGAACTAGATTCTAAGTCTATGTGGATAGCAGGTGTACTCCTGGTGACTGGCACATACCTCCTATTGGGTGGCGAATAGGAAGGTTTTTCACCTTGAGGGCTGCCTCTGAACTGTCCTTTGCCTCTTCCTAGTGGAGGTTTGGTCATCCTACCCATGTGTTCAAATGGAGTAATGAACTATGGGTGAAATCTAATGTCAGGCTCTATTTCTTCCCCTGAGTCCATGTCTCGCTCTCTTTTATTTTTTTTTTATTTATTTTTTTCTTTTCATTTTCTTTTTTTTCCTTTTTCTTTTCTTTCTTTTTGTCCCTCTTGGGGATCTTGATTAGATTCATGAGAATGAACTTATTGATTTTGGGGAAGAAAATAAGATGCATCCTCATATATCTCGACCTCATGAACTAAGGGCTTAGATCTCCTTTGACACAGTATGCATGCCTCTCACAACTTCATACACTAATGTAGAGAAGATGGAACTGCATTGTTCTCATATCCATGATCTCTTGAGCAAAGCATTGAAAGATGTATCTAAGTCTATGATATTAAATTTGACTTGGCCTTCCGCCATCTATCTCTAATGGCAACACTATGGAGAAGGCCCTCTCATCTTGTTCATTGAATCCTCTCAATATCATCCTCTCTTTTTGGAGTTTGGAGATGTCAATCCTCAAATAGACAGGGTTCTTAAACTCATAATGTTAATGATGCACCTTGGTCAACCAGAACTATTGATATCCTCTGTATCTACCAATGTCCACTATAATGTAAAGATGGCGGTTGTGCTTGGTCATTCCAAGAAGCAAGAATCCATCACTAAATGTAACTCCTAAGATGTCTTTTGAGCTACGTGCCTCCACTTTAGTAGCGATCAGCTAAGCTAAGCATATCTCTAGATCAAGAAGAGCTTTGATTAGAGATTCCCTCATCTCTTTGGATAAGATAAGGGCGTCATATATGCTTAACTTAGTTGGCAACTTTCTAAGATGTGCTAGAACATTGTAATCAACTTTGACTTCCAGACAAGTATATCCATGGGTGGAGCATCTTGTGAAGGGGATATCTGGTCACTAGAACTAATGACTTGTTTACCCTTATCGAGAGGTGCTACCCTAAGAGGTAGAACTTTTCCACTGCGTAGGTTAACTTCAGAGACTTCTTGGAATGATGGACTTATGAAAAGATCTACTTCTCATTAGGTATAACTATAACTTCTTCTATGGGATCCTTAGAGTCAGTTGACTCCAAGTCAATCTCAAGAGGTGAACCAATTGATTCAAAAAAGGAAAGTCTGATTCTAAATCAGAAGAGAATGGATCGAAATGTCTAGAGTTATCATTATTATTTCTAGACTTGGAGAGTTTTCAAGAGGAATAAAATCTAATGCATCAGAAGTGAACAATATGTAAGTGAAAGCTTCCTTCATTAATTTCTTCTTAGGTGGAGGTACATGATAGATATAAAAAGTAAGTGGAGGGGATTTAGTCCCCATGATACAATTCTAGAAGAGGATCTAGAAGAAGAAGAAGTAGTAGTGCAATGGTGAAGGAGTGCGGACTGGACTGGTTTTCACCGGTTATTCTGGACAAGTAAGGTGAACTGCTGCTGTTGTTGGGCTATCACCTTCTTTAAGTTATCTTTGGTAACTTGCAAACCTTCCTTAGTGTTGGAGGTTTGAGCTACCTCAGGCACCTGAGAGAGTTTTTAATTTTGGAAACTACTTTCTTAGAGGTTCGAGATAAGGCAATATCTCAACCTTCCTTGATCTTAAGTGGATCACAGTTTTCCCAAGAATTATCCTAATAGAACTGGAAGGTTGTTCTAATAAGTATTCCTTGGGATAACTATGGTACCTGAACTGTAGCTATGCTCAATCCAGTCCTTAAATACAATCCTCTAAGACATGACTAACCATACGGTGGTATGGTTAATAGTTAGGATCATCACTCTTGCCCACATCCTCTGGCCTCTTGGGATCAAGTAACCGAAAGTCAGGTTTTTTTTAAGAGATTCTTAAATATTTTCCTAACTACCTCCCTCTTGAATGAATATGGCTTACTCAATCTATTAGCAAGAGTAGGTGGGTAAAAGCTACCTAGTGGTGGGTAGGAACACCGTTGTTGGGTAGACTATTGATGTGGCAGAAATGGACATTATGGCAGTGACGGTGGCTGATATGATGACCGAGGTGATGGCAGAGGAGGTGGTAAAGGAGGTTGCTGAGCTTGGGGTCTCTCTCTGACTGGCTGCTTCCCTTCATCCACTGGCATAACTATCTTTGGCTTCTTCTCGAACTCCTTCTATGGCTTGGGCCAAGATGATTGGTTAGAAAAAGGCAACTATTTGGCCTCTTCTTGTAGCTAACCGCCTTGTTAATTAGTTTCTCAAATGTCTGAATGGTAAAGCCCTTAAGCAAGAAGGCGATCGGGCCATGAATATTCTTGAGTTGTGGTTGCATTTCATGCTCAAGTTGTACCACTTGAGAATATAATCAATAAGAGACTCATTGGATATTTGTGTCGCTATAATAAGATCGCCTACGGTACTCTTTGATGAGCTCCAGTAAACCTCTTAATGAAGAGGTGCTCTAACTCAGCAAAAGTCTCTACCGAACCGTTGGGCAGTTCGGTATACCAATCAAATGCAATCCCTGCTAGGTTGTTGACAAAACGTCTGAACAACATTACATTACTACCACTGGCATTGTAGCAACCAGCTCTGAAATGTGCAATATGCTGATGTGGGTTCTCACTGCCATCAAAGATTTTGAAGGAAAGTGGTACAAAACCCTTAGGGTATTGAACTGCAATAAATTCCTCTGGGTATGGTCTACCCTTTGGAATAGATGAGCTTCCCCATGCTTGCGCCATCGCTTTCTTCATCTGCTACTCTACCATATGCTTGATATATTTTTCATACATGGAGGTGCCATTTGTAACCTTCCTATGCAAACTACTAGTGTCATCCTCTATGGGAATGCACCTAGGATGCTCTAGGCTATATACCAACTCTGGACGGTTGGCTGACATTGGAGAGGGCTATAAAATGAGGTCAGGTCGCAATCGCAACTAACTCCTCAATCTTCTTTTCCCATCCTATCAATGATCATCTCTCTATAAGGTGGAGGTAGAGTCAAGTGAGAAGTGTCACCTTCCTCGAGCACAACACCTTTTGGCTAGTCTACTCCCGCTATAAGGATCCTTGATTATCAACCATGTGGACCTCGACTGTATCATCCAACATGTCATCCTCATCAAGATCAAAGCTAACTCTATCCTCACCCAGTCAGAGCAGTCATTCCCAAAAATCTCTCTCTTCTTGGCAAAGTAATCTGCTAATATATCATCTAGCGATCGATTTACTATGCCAGACTAGACTGGGACAAATACCCACTGACTATTAGCTATGGGACTGTGCTCCTCCTCCTGAATGCAATGGACACTACCTATTGCCAATACTTCCTCACCGGGAGGATCAGCTATCATGGGACTATGTCAACCCTCCCCTCTTTGTCTCTCAGAGTGGTGGTGATGCAATGACAATGCTCTTAAGTTGACACTTTTCCAACCTGAGGTAGGGTCGAAAGCTCGATCTCACTTCAATAGGTGAAATGGATGGAGCGGGATCCTTGGGTCGTAGTCAGATCACCGAAGAGGAAGGTCTCTTCCCAGATGGGGGCTTCTAAGTCTTGGCGGGAATGGTGGATGCTGCGAGCTGAACGGGTAATGGTGGATGACGAGGTGTGCGGTGTGATGGCAAGATCATCTGCCTCTCAACCAGGGATCTCTGCCTGCAGCGGACTGCACTAAGAATAATGTTATGAGTGGTCAGCTCTGACTGGGTGATGATTAGGAAAATCCATCAGAGAGGAGGTTACCGACGCCCATATACTCTCTATCGCTCTCTCTGCTCTACCGACCGCCACTCTTTTGTATTTTCATCTCAATTTAACATTCGGGATCAAAGACCACAAGTCAACAATGACTACTGAAGCCCATGGCTCTACCTATTTGGTGAATAACTGATTGTAATCCAGCATAGGGCCTCCTTTTCTCCCTAGCTGGTACCTCATAATAAGCTGGTGCTGGAGGTGATACTGTAATCCTCCTGTAATCCTCCTTTCCATCTGAGCCTGAGAGGGATGGAACTTGTTGCTGGTCATAAGTGGAGATACCTCTCGGGGAGAACCCTCCTCTACAATATGGGATGCCACCTCTATCTCTGTAGTTGCTCACTCATGATGTCGCTTAACCTTCCAACTCTGTCACTGAGTGCAAGTGAGTCGAAAGTGGGAGAGCTAGAACCTACCTCAAGGTGGGAGACTATATACTAAGATAGCCTCCCCTTTGAGGGGACCAATGAGGAGGTGTCAGCCTGCACAATGAATAACCGATGGAATGATGGGAACCACTAATGTTGCTACCACAAATTTGATCATGTCAAGCTAGCTTCAGCTGGGACCTCTACTGCCTTCCTCTTTAGTGGAGGAAACTTGGAGTCAGAAGGCATGCCAAAGAGAACAAGTGGCGTCTATCCCGCCACCTCCTCCCTACTGACTATCGTGAGGGCTGTCCCATCACAAGTAATTTGCATAGCCTCAAACTCGCGACTAAACTGAATCAGACCCACAGTGGGTGAAGTGTGCTCGACTTGATCCAGGACCAAGTGAAGACCAGTCGGGAAGGAGAACATAAACTTGCTAGGAGCCATGTGTGCTAAAACTGAACTGAATAAGAACTGACTGAGCTAAAACTTTGTATTTGTTGAAAACATAACTGAATTAGTCCCTCTTACCTTGGTGTTCACTTTTAGAAATAAATCCTAAACTTGAATTGAAAATTTGAACCCACACTCAACAAATTTAGTTGTGTTAAGTGAGGTTCATTAGAGATTTTGATAATGTGAGGAGGTCTTTGCCATATAATTTTGATTTGGAACCCATACTCAACCAATTTAAGTAGGTTGGGCAAGGTTTAAATATTTGGAGATGTTTGTGTTGTTATCTTGTTTGAAAATTTTTGATTTTGAAATACTTACTTAGCAAATTTAGATATGCTAAGGAAAGGTTATGATTATATGTTTTGGAAATTTTATGAAAAATCTTTGCTTGTGGTGATTGATTATGTGTTCATTTGATTTAAGAATGAGGTTCTCTACTTAACAAATTTAGTATGTTAAGTGGGAACCAAATGAAATATGATTTGAAAATATGATCCTCACTTAACAAATTTGGTATGTTAAGTGGAACCAAATGTAATGTGATTTAAACATATCCTCACTTAACAAATTTGTATGTTAAGTGGAACCAAATGTAATATGATTTGAATATATGATCCTCACTTAACAAATTTGGTATGTTAAGTGGAACCAAATATAATGTGATTTGAGAATGAGATTCCCACTTAACAAATTTGGTATGTTAAGTGGAAACCAAATGTAATGTGATTTGAACATATGATTCTTACTTAATAAATTTGGTATGTTAAGTGGAACCAAATGTAATATGATTAGAATCTCACTTAACAAATTTGGTACGTTAAGTGAGAATCAAATAAGACATGATTATGTGGTTCTCACTTAACAAATTTAGATGTTAAGTGGAACCAAATGTGATATGATGAGATTCTCACTTAACAAATTTGGTATGTCAAGTGGGAATCAATATGGTATGATTATGTGATTCTCACTTTTACAAATGTTAAGTGAAAAAATGTGATGATGAGATTCTCACTTAACAAATTTGGTATAATAAGTGAGAATCGAATATGGTATGATTTGAGAATGAGATTCTCACTTAACAAATTTGGTATGTTAAGTGGAACCAAATATAATATGATGAGATTCTCACTTAACAAATTTGGTATGTTAAGTGGGAATCAAATAAGGCATGATTTTCTTTTTTGAAAAGGGAGAAACTTCAATTCTAACATATGTAAGACATGTCAAGTGAATTTTTAGTTTTATGCTGTGATTTTATTTGAAAAAAAAACTCTTCATTCAACAGTCTTGAGTATGTTGAACGAATATGGTCATTTTCCAAAAATGTGCTTTTGAAAAGATGAAAATTTCAACTCTAACATATGTGAAATATGTTAAGTGAAGTTTCAACTTTATGCTATGATTTTATTTGATAATAGACTCCTTATTCAACAATTTTGAGTATGTTGAATGAAAGTGGTCATTTTCAAGAATGTGATTTTGAAAAAAATGGAAACCCTAGCTTTAACATATGTGAAATATGTTAAGTGAAATTTCAATTGTATAATATGATTTTATTTAAAAATAGACTTCTCATTCAATAATTTTGAGTATGTTGATTGAATATGGTCATTTTCAAGAATGTGCTTTGAAAAGATAATTTTGATCTCGATTTTGAAAAGAACCTCCATGTAACAATCATAAGGATTGTTAGGTGGGGTCTAGTAATGTGAGTTTTTGAAAAAGGTGCTTTTGAAATGTGGCACTTTGCAAAAGAACTCATTTTCTTAATTATTAAGATGAACATTGCCTTACCAAGCTAGTGGTAAGGAGGTTCTAAATTTTAGTCATCTCTTTTATTAGTTAATTTTACTTTTCACCTATAGACTTGGGATTAAAAGACCCACAGTGAGGTCCTAAAACATAAAGGATGTTGGCTAGCTTTACTTAAGAATGAAATAAGCTAAGAGCCAATGGAAAGAAAGATAGTCTTGGTCTTATCTAAAATATAAGTACATCAATGTTTGGAGATAATAATTATCTACTGAAGATGGAGAGAGGAACTCTCCTAGTGGTGTCACCAGAAATTTGTGGTGTTTATTTTTGAGAGGTGGGACACCATGATCTTAGGGGCTACTTATTGAAGTGATCGGGTATGACATCAAAGAATGGTGCACTATCTCCAAAGATAGAATTCACCACCCTATAATGGACCTAATCACCTAATAAGGACTTCTAAGGCATGATGGGTCTTCAAATATACTAGATTTTTCCCTACTTTACATGGAAAAAGGTGATTTATTTTAAGTTGAAAGTATGGAGGCAAGCCCCCATAGTTAATTACACCCTAAAAAATGAAATCCCTTAAGAATACTCTTGATTAAAGTAGACAATTAGGGTCTCCAAAGATTTCAAAGATAGGACTATCAATAAATTGGTTATATTTATAAGATCAAATGGGATAGATCAAAAAGAGAGACTTATTATCAAAACCAAAGGGAGGTGAGTAAGGGATGCTCATGATACTAGAAACCCAGTGAGCACCCCAAACTATCCTATGGTTGGGCTTTATATGTTTGAAATTAAGGAAAGTTATATGCTTAAGTTGAAATTTTATTAGAAGTCTAGCTTATGATTTCATAATACAAGACTATGAAAATTCCTAAGAGGTGAGGATTTATGCTTGTAGCCCCAAAGGAAAACAACACCTGATCTTAAATTTATAAAACATTGGTGAGGGCCAAAACATGACCTAAATCTAAGGTGAAAGTGGGTATATAGTTTACGTCCACAAGAGAGAGTAAATCACCCTGACCGGATTTATCGCCTGAGTGCCTAGCTAACTCCTCCTACGCTTTAAATCCATGTAAGTCATATGCTTTTGCAAGATGGCTATGTTATTATTATTTAGAAAAGAAATTAAGTCCTTAAACCCACTCCCTAAGAGACTAGAGCATGAGGGGTATAAGTAATGACTTAATCTAATGCAAATTCTTATCAAATTTTATTTAATTTGAGACTCTTTATTTTGACACAAGATATAGGATTTTGTATCCTAAATGCATGAGAAGTTGATTACAAGCCAAATCAAAGGGTAAAGAGGTTCTTCCAATATAGGCTCTCAAAGGTTAAGCCTTACTATCTGGTAAAGATGGAAGCCCTCCATTAGTAAGAGTGAAATAAGATGATTATGCATGATATTAAACATACAACATCTAGATAAAGGGTTGTTAAATATCTTATTATCTTGATTTAATGTCTAGGCTTTTATATGAGGTTATGAGTTATTTTAGAGGTTTAGTTATGAGTTGATAGTTTGGGTAAAAAAATTAATTTTATCCTAAGAGCCTGATCGCATCCATGCCACACATTAAATCATCAATCATATAAGAAACTAGAAAAGACATGCAATTTCTAATGCACAAGGTAAACAAATCATCAAACAATTTATAAATCTAACAAAAGAATAATAACATGGGTCAAACTGCACAACCCAAAAAAAGAGAAAATGGGTAACGAACCTCTACTTATACTACCCCAGATATAAAAGAATATTTATAATTTACAAATAAATGAATGTTATGGGGTGTCTTCATCTCTTCTTCCATTTCTTCTTTGGTTTAGTGGACTTCAAGGCATCACATGGCACACTAGGACTAAGCCTTCTAGTCAATGCTCATCCTAAACCCCCATAACACTTATCCAAATCCTAATGCAAAATTACATTAAAAGAAGGAAAGTAAATCTAGCTACACCTGCAAAACAAATGTTAGCTAAACACACCATACAACCCAAGCAATTATATGATTAATTTGGACTTAGCACCACACATATGGGTTTGGCTTAAGCAACATGCACAACAAAAGCATTTATATTTTATTTAC
Organism: Cymbidium sinense; assembly: GCA_021442155.1. NCBI lineage: Eukaryota > Viridiplantae > Streptophyta > Magnoliopsida > Asparagales > Orchidaceae > Cymbidium > Cymbidium sinense. Next base: position 37,936,269 of record CM038224.1, read on the forward strand.
CTTAAGCACAACCTCCTACGAAAATATGATTAGCTAATACTAACATCTACAACAAATATACACCCTAACATCCGCCTAAAATATTATATCACAAAAAAATACATACAAACCATGCACCTATAAAGCTAGAAGTGGTGACTTAATCTAATGTGTGTTTTAAAGCGTGTGGTATGTCCTAACTAGGCTTTAGAGTTATAGTTTCCTAAGTATAGAAAGATTCAATTTAAAGGGTGGTTTCACTTAATTTTTTAGTTAATTTGCAAATTTTTTTTACATAATATTTTCTTTTATTTCATTTGACCTACACAAAACAACTAAGTGTTTTAAAGAAAAAGAAAGAGAGGATCACTCTTTTTTATCCCTACCTTAAATCACATTTAAAGCTAATTAATTAATCAATTTTCTTTAGTGAATAGCTTATCACATATTTTAATTAATCTTAAATTTAAGTTCACTTTAAACAAACTCATTCAATAAGAAAGGCATCTTAAGATTAATTGGAATGAATTACTATCACATAATACATGTTTGTTTATTTCTTTTCATTATGTATATCATGCATATGATCAAATCCTAAGCATACCTATACATACAATGTATATCTTAACACACTTAAATGATGAATTAAAAGAAGTGTGTTTGGAATTTAAATATTTCACTTGATTAATTATGAATGCATATTTTTTTAATAGAAAAAGAGATTTTCATCCATTAGCTAAGTACACATTCACATGTATAAAAGTTTTAAGTGAGTGTCATTGTTCTAGTATAAGGTACAAGACCTACTTAGCGCTTAAAGCCCGGATGTCCGACTAATATACCACTTTTCTTATATATGATATATATATATATATATATATATATATATGTGTATATATATATATATGTATATAGCAACTACAAAAATAGAAAAACTCATGCAAAAGTTGTAATATTTATTTGATTTATGATTCTTATTCATTGTTCATATCATACATACATATGTAAAAGAGTTTTAAGTGAGTACGATGCCATTGTTCTTCACCGTAAGGTACAAGACCTACTTAGGGCTATTTAAAGGCTCACAGCCCCGGGATATCCAGACTAATATACCACATTTCTTATATACATATGAATGTACAAGAAGAACCATAAGAATGAGAAGTCATGCAAGAAGTCATATTTGATTTGATTATATGATTTATATATGTGATACGAAATTCTTCCAAAGTCTTAGCATGAAGATGTATACGAGTAGATTTAGAAAAAAATTGTGTTCTTTTCAAATGAACTATACATTTGTAAATCCCGTATATATCCATATAAGGCAAGGAAAGAGAGTTTCATATTGCATATCTTATATTATCAACACATGCAAACTTATAGATATTTGTAATTAACATCACTCCATCTATTATAATTGATTTATGGGCTTTTGAAAATAACTTTTGATTTAATAGTAATAATAGTCACACCTATTTTTAATTTAAATCAACACATGCAATTTGACATAAAATAAACCATTTAATTTAGTTAGTTTTAAAAGGAATGAATGCATGATTATACATGGCAAGCAACATTTAATATGATTGGAAAGAAATAAAGGGACATAAGTAAATGATCTCATTCATTCCAATTAATTCCAAAGAACAATCATACTAAAGAAGTTATTTAAAATGAACCAAAGTTCTTTAATGACATTTTTAGTTTTGAGTTTGATTTGATTTAGGAGATGTGAAAGAGGTTTGTTGATCTTAATCTCATTCCCATCTGTGTGAGTTAATTTGATTTAATGAAAAGCAATTAGGTTGATTTTATGGATTGATTAAGTTAAAGCATGGATTAAACTAATTAATTAACCCTTACCATATGTCACCTTAAGATAATTAATTAAACAATTATGTGCTAATATGATATGCAACCATATATAAAAGTAAATAGAAATGCTCCTATGAAATGAAAGGTGCCTAATGCATTTAGCTTATAATTATTAATTAATTAAGCATAAGGAGCTCACTTAATTACTCTTATGATTTTCTCACACAAGTGAGTTAATCATAATTTCATTAGCTCTATCTTTAGGTTATTGAACACCCAAAGAGCTACCCAAGAGTTAATTAGACAAGTTCTGGAATGATTATGATTACAATTTAATTAATTAAGCCATTTAATTAATGAATTAAACCATTAATTAATCCCAAATTAATTGATTTAAGTCAAGTGAAATAAACTTAGGGAAAAGAATGAGAAAGGGTCCCAATCTCATTCCCCATGCCCATTCAGTGTACCACAATGATTAACAAACTTAATTAATGATTTTCTTACTATTTAGTATGTTAATTAATTACTTAATTAATTAAGAGAGTAATTAAGGCTAAGATAAGAAATTTCCCTAATTAACCAAGCAATAAATCTCAATAAAATTATGGGAGGTAGAGGTCATCCCATTAATCAACCTCAAAAAGCTTGGGATTAATTACTTGGGTAGTTAGGGAGTAATTAAGCTAATTAAGTTTTTAATTAAAACTAAATTAAGCCTTAATTACTATTCAAAATTAATTAATATTAATTTTAAATTAATCTTCTCTAAAATACCTTTAAAATGAGTATTTATATGTATTTTTTAAAATTTTTAACAATTAGTTATAATTTTTCAACGTTTCCATTGATTAAGATGATTTTCATGAGGTTTGTTAATTTATTTTTATTAAAATAAATCATTTGAATTTCAAATTTTAGTATCTTTCAATCGAGAAGTTATTTTAATTTTTTTATGGTAGGTATATCATAAGTTCAATTTCAATCCTTGAAATTTCAACTTAATCTAATGTATATTTTTGGTTTAATTAAAGAAATTTAATTTTTATTAAAACTCAAATTATGTTCAAAATATCCACTAACATTTAGGGATTTTTAGATTGTTGGATTCCTCTAGGAAAGATGAATCCAACGAGTCCTTCTTTGCAATTGTTCGTTAAATATTTTATTTTTTATAAATTTTTGAAGTTTTAGATGATTTAAATAATTTTTAAAATCATAAAATACTCTAATTTCTTAATTAACACAGTTAGCACCGCGTGCGACACTGACACGCGGATCGGATGGTCTGGATCCAATCCGCGGATTAGATGGTCCAGATATGATCCACAGATTCGAAGGGCAAAACACGCTGATCAGACGGTTTGGATCCAATCCGCGGATGAAAAATGCACGCATCGTGGTCAAGTTTTGACATGTATCAGGCCATTCGATCCACATTGCGGATCGGATGGTCGCGCTTCGACGAAATAGATGGAAATATTGTTCACCCAAGTGATTTTTATATTTTTGGGCAAAATTTCGTCCGATTGGGCTCGTTTTTGCGGTGATTTTCACCAAATTTTTTTGATTCACATGGGAATGATATAAAATTAAAATTGCAATATTTATCTAAGAAAAATTCCTAAGATTGCATGAAAAATTATCACAAGTAATAGATCCTATGGTCGGCTAAAGATTGGAGAAATTACCTCGCCGGGGATGATTTTCGGCGACGGTGATGACTCGAGCAAGCTCCTGAAGGTGAGAGGAAGCCTTGGAATGAGTTCAAACCTTTTCTTTCCTTAGAAAAGTTATGGTCACTATTGGTCATCGCTTTCTCTAAAAGCTTTCTTTTTGGTGTTTTTTTGGCTCAAATCAAGTGGGGGATGATTGCTATTGGCTTTGGGAGTTTTTGGGGGCTGAATGAGCTCTGAATTTTTTGGAATAAGGCTTCTTTTCTTGCTTTGAAGGGGATTGCCAAAAATTTCAATAAATGTCATGGGAGGTGGTTGTGATGGATGATGGCTTGATTAAGGACTTTGGATTTAGCTCCAAAGTCTTCCTTTACTATCATAGGATCAGCTCCATTGAATGCAAGTGTTAGGGAGGAGTTGAATGCATGTGATGGGGAGAATTAAATGAGTTTGGGTGAAATCTTATGTGGGAAGGATCTATGAGAGATTTAATTGGGTTGATTTTGTGATCCCGATTTGGGTCGTTTGATTAACTAATGGGTCATGGCTTGGTTTCAAGGGATTTGACTCAATTTAGATCATATCATGTTAGATTAATCAATTGATCAAATTGAGTTAAACCAATGCTTAGGTTAGGTTCAAATGATAATTTAAAGTGTTTTGGTATGATCAATTTGATTTAATTTGGCTTCGGATTGATTTTGGCTCATTTGGAATCAAAGGGTCAAATGGGTCAAGTTGACCAATTTGACTAAAATTGGCCAAATTGGCTTGGGTTATGGGTTGATTCATATTTAATTGGCTAATTAAAGATGAACGTAGCCTTTGATTTGAATCAATTTGGATTTAATTTGAATTTTGACAAATTTGACCCCTTAGGTCAATTTGGGCTAGCTTGTGTCAAGTTGATCAATTGGTCAAATTAGGCTCAATTATGGCTTTTTTCAAGTTCAATAATCAATTTGAAATGAACTTCAGCCATTGATTGCAATCAATTTGGGTTAGATTGAGATTTGACCCATTTTCACTTTTTAAGCCAATTTGGGTCAACTTTGGTTAAATGGTCAATTAGATTTGGTTTGGCTCAATTGAGAGTTTGGTCATGTTCAATCATTGATATGAGTGTGTTTGGATCAATGGTTTCAATCAATTTGGAATATGATGAGTTTTGGCTAGTTTAGATTTCATTTGGGCTAAAGGTTGACTTGGTCAAAGGACCAAATTAACTTGGTTTGACCCAATTGATTGCAATTGATCATCTTAGGGTGATCAACAATCATAGTAGAAGGTTTTGGTGAGCTTGGTTCAATCCAATTTGGGTTGGATTGGAAGTTGGCTCAAATGAGTCCTTTATGTTAAGGTCAAGTGGACCTAAGTTGGTCAATTGGTTTGGTTTTGGCTTGATTTAGGTTTAGTGAGACTTATATGTGAGCTTAGGATTGAAATATAAATCCAACTACGATCAATTTGGAGTCTAATAGGTTTTGGCTCAATTGAAAGTTTCAAGTCAAAAGGGCTAAGTTAAGCTTAACTTAAGTAGACTTGAATTTGGTTTGATGATTATAGGTTTCATTTTTATTTGGATAGATGATTGAAGGAATGATTGATTTAAGAGAAAATCCATTGGTTTTGACTTGATTTGGATGGAATTTAGCTAAGTCCAAAGAATTGGCTCAAATGGCTTAGATTGGATTTAGATTGGATTTTGGATATAGTTTTGGTCATTTTAATTTGGATTTCATTTATATTTATGAATATAAATTAAGGAACAATTGATTTATAAGAAAATCGATTTGAGTTTGTATTGGTTTAAAGTCTAATTTAGTTAAGCACATAGAGGTGGATCCATCTGGCTTAAAAGGGGTTTTGGTTCGGTTTGATTTAGTTTTGATCATTTGGATATGGATTTCATTTATATTTGTGATTATAAATAAATAAATAATTGATTTATAAAGAAATCAATTAAATTTGATTTGATTTAAAGGGGGCTTTGGCTAAGCTTATGAAGGTGGTTCATATGACTTAGGAAGGGTCTTAGCATTTGAATTTGATTTTGGGTTTCAATCATTTGAGTTAAATTTGGAATTAGATTTAGAATTTGAATTTGAGGTTTGGTTTGAGATTTGAATCTGGGTTTGATTTGAGAAAGTATGTGGATTAGGTTTAGGCTATAGGGTAGGTGATTTCCTTAAGTCCTAAGGCATGGCCTAACCCTATGATTAACCCTTCTAAGTCTCTAAGCTTAGGTTAAGTGTTCACCTAATCACTAAAAGTGTCTTATGACTAAGGAACTCTTATTGTTTAGAAGAGTCCTAAGTCTAAAAGGAGTAGATTGAGAGCTCACTCCAAAAGTGAGGTCTATAATAATTTTCTTAGGAAGTTCATGTAAACAACTATCTCATGAAAAAATAGTCATTATATGTGATGCATCTAATGTCATATAACATGGAATAAAGTGTGTCATTTTAGAAAAATTATCAATAACTATTATGCTAGAGTTAAAGCATTGTGTGGTGTGGTGTAACCCTAAGATAAAGTCTATACTAAAATCTTTTAGTGTGCTCACGAAGAGTGAACATCACAACGGATGGAGGAAAAATGCTTGCTCTGAATCTTCCATTCACCAAAGTAGAAGAGATGGGATGAGTCATACTTACCTAAATAGAACAATTGCAAAAGATCACTGAATCCCTCTACTATCGGACATCAAGCTCCAACCTAAGGAGTCTTCACTCAAATTCTTCATAAAACCAGTCTAAATCTTTTTCATTACATTGAATAAGATGATTATATAAGTTATAACTACTCAAGGGATATGTCTCTTCAAAAAATCCCTGAAAATTTGAAAAAAAATTGAAACATGTCATTTCGCAGCGCCTAGATGTCAACTTCTCTATTCACAAATTGGAAAAAAGAATTTGGGTCAGGATATCCCAACCTAAATGTAGTCAAGACAAAGCTCAAAATTATAGGACTTACTAGAGATGAGTATAAATAAAGTTGGGGGATTTACATACATGCCACACAATTATAATGTATTTATATATCTAACACTTAAACTTCAATTTTATATATATAACACCACAATCTTTAATATCATATCAAAAATATCATCATCACTCACTCTGCAAAAGTGAAATTCACCTTTTTAAGCATAGAAAAGTATTAGATAAGTAAATATCTAACTTTAGGGGTTAGATATATAAATGCATAAGAATTGTGTGGTATGTATGTAAATCTTCCTATAAAAGTTTACTGATTACTCATTCATTGCATTGATTTTCATACAAATCTAATTATTTTGATATTCATCCTCGCCAAATTTTAATCCACCATTAATGAAGGAATTTGTGATTATTCTTATTATTTTTTTCAATTGTGGGAAGCAGTTAAACGAGGTCCTTACCTCACTAAAAAATGCATTGAAGCATAACCAATTGTGGTCACTGCTGAAAGGTTCTGATTGGAACTAAACCCTGAAAACATGGGTGCTTCTTGATTGTAAAATCTTTAGATTATAGAGACCATCATTATAGCTGGATAGACATTAGTGGAGTTATATTGGTCTTTAATTACTAAAAGATTATCCTATTCATATATTATTTTCTTCATATCTATTATGTTCTCTTATTATCACTGCTTATCTATATTACAAATGTTCATGTTTTGTTGGCTCAAATCAAACTAATAAAAGAGTGAAGAGATTCAATTCTTGGGAAGTATTTCTTCTTTGTTCTATATTTTGAGAATAATTTTTAAAATGTTTTATTAGGGTTAACTATTTAATGAGTAATGGGTTCTGTGTTGTCCCATGAGCCTGCTTGGCATGTCAAAGCCCTCTATCCCCTTGATGTTGAGCATAATTAAATTTAAATAAAGATATTATAATGCGAACTAATTAAGAAAAAAAAATATATTTATATCATTCAAAAATTTCTTATTTCTCTTAAAAAAAATGAACTAATAAACTATATATTTGAACTTGATATGAATAAATTGAGGGTAGTTTTATAAAAAGTGAAAATTTAAGTTGGAATTATTTGTCATTAGTCTTAATGAGGTGTGACAACAATGATTTTTGTTTTATTTAAGGTTAATTAGTCTAAATAGAATGCCCATTGTAACTTATATTAATAGAGATTTTATTTTGGTTTATGCTGAATCATTATAGAACTAATTTAAAATGTAGTATACTCATTTTAACTACACAATAAAACTTGTGTGCGATTTTATTTAAATAAGGAGTTGTTTGGGATCTCTTTTGTTTTTTTTTGTTTTTTTTTTTTTTTTCGTTTGGGATCTTAATTGTGCAGGATGATTGGCCTCATTTGATGCTTAGCTTTGGTTCTATTATTATATTCTTATGCTATGTTTTTCCTTACTTGAAGTACCCACGAAATTTTAGAATCTTGAACCCATGTGGTATATATATTTAATGCTTTTATATATATATATATATATATATATATATATATATATATATATATATATATATATATATATATATATATATTCAGTGACAATGTAATAAAAAAAATTATTTGTGCCCTTATTAAATTGGTGTCATGCATTATTTTAAATTTTTTTAAAATTATTTGTTCTTCAGTTGGATGTATAAAAATTATCACAGTGATTTTACATGATTGCATGAGAAAATTATGACTTTACTTTATACATACTTTAAAAAGCTTCGATTCAAATATTTGAGTTATTAATAGTAATTAGGATATCTCGCTTGTACATAAGGCTTTGATTGATGAAGGATAGATAAAATTAGCCTTTTATAGTGGTTCTAATATAATATATTATGTTATGCTTCTAACATGCTTTTTATGACATAATTTATAAAATTCGATCTACATATAATTTTTGTGTAATAAGTTACCATTAATGATGTGATTGAGTTTTAAGATTTTATAAAGTGATTAATTTACAATAAAATTTGAGTGGGAAAGTCATTCTCTTGTCATGAGAAAAGTTTCAACTCTTTCTCTCATTGTACATAGATAATATCCAAATTTTATTTGTTTATAATAATAAGTAATGTCTTAGAATATTTTCATTTATTTTTGTGTGATATAATTTAAAGAGAGGGAAGTACAAGTTGAAATTTTATTGTGAATCTTGATGTTTCAGTGAATTTAGAAAATGATGATTGTAGGATAAGATTGAAAATAGTTGAAACAAGCTTAAGTTGATTAGTTTTAAGTAGCTTGAACCTAAACTCCTCTCAAGATTACTTAGGAGCTTGAATTTATTTCTATTCTAACATGCCTCTAATATATAAATCATTAAAAAGTTTTTATTTCAAAGTAATATATAATAACCCTTTTTTAACTAAGTAGTAAATTTTTATTTATAATTTATTTACATTTTAATATATATTTGATTTTTTAATTTAATACTTCAATTAGTGATAAAATTTTGTAATTACTTTACATATAATAAAGTATTCATAATACAAGCATTTAATTTACATACATCTAACCAAACTGAAAAAATAATTTTCATTCATTTACTTTACATATAACCAAATAATTGTAAATTATTCAGAATCCATTGTATTCATTTTATAATGCATTTCTTTTATACTGTATTATTTTTTTAACCAACCAAATAGCCCCTAAATTAATATTATATAAAAATATTTTTAAATATAATTTTTTATATTTTAAGTTATAGCAGAGAGTTTTTGGAATCTGGAGAATGAGATTTGAGCGAGAAAGAAAATAATAATAATAAGATATATTTATCATAAATAATTAAAATTATAAAAATTATAATTAAATTTAAAATTTTTGAATTGATAATAAATTGTATTCATTAAAATTGTTAAAATATAATAAAGTAAATTAGATATATATTACTTAAATAATTAATTTAATTTTTATAATGAAATGATTTATTATTTATTATTTGATTTATTTTATTTATATTTATTATTTTTAATTAGTATTATATATATTATGTCCGACATATTATTGTTTTTTTTAAATAGGAATGTATAGTCATATCTTACGTGCATCATAGTGAATAACTTGTCAAAAGTTACCATTCCTCTCCTCTCCCAGACTCTGTTATAATGAATCTAAATGGGCTGAAATTTGAGCAACCGATCATTTACAACTGGAAGTCCCACGCTTGTCGAAAGCGTGATACCTTCTCTCATGAATCGACTAACGTCTCTTCTTTGAAGAACTTATGCCTGTAGCCAGAGCAACCTCAGGTGCATGCCCAAAATACCCCTGTTGTGGTTGCCACCGATCCTCCCAGTGCAAACCCTCCCTCTTTTACCCTCCCAGTGCAAAACCATCTCCAATACCCCTCCACATACACCATACTTACCCGGTCTACCACTGCTTCTCCCTCAAAGGCTTCTACCTCTTTTTCTCAAGTCCCCCTCCTTAAAACTCCTGGCAAGCACTCCTATGACAAGGATATCTCTAAATCCCCGACCACCCTCCACTCCTTGGCTCATAAGGCCAAGAAGAAAGTTAAACACCATTAAAAAGGTACCCCAAAATCTCTCCCCAGGATTGGCTATTGGAATGTGAGAGGAATTCTCGTTGTTGGCCGGACCCGTGATTGTTTGAGGATTATCAAGGAGTATCGTCTTGATATGCTCTATCTCCTTGAAACTAAATTGAATAGGGACCCTGTGCAGGATCCATATTCAAACAAGATGCTCCGTTTATTCCCATCGGAGGAGAGTTATAATAACTTTACTTATTGTACAGGTGGTCGTATCTTACTGAAATGGAACCCTGCTATTGTTTCCTTTATCCCTCTTCTCACCACCTCCCAGCTTATCCATGGGGTAATTTCTGTGTCTAATTCTCAAAGGTTCTCTATTACTTGGGTGTACGATCACAATGTTACTGTTGATAGACAAGAACTTTGGAATGCCATTAGGCATATTTCAGCTTCTATGGATTTGCCCTGGTTGATCTTGGGGGACTTTGATTGTACTCTTTACTCCAATGAAAAGGAAAGAGGCAACTTAATTCCTCCAAACCATCTAACAGATTTCAAGGATTGTGTGAATGAGGCTGGACTAATTGATCTCCCTAGCTCTAGCTTATTTTTCACCTGGTCAAACCAAAGAGTGGACAATCCCATTATAACCAAAATCAATAGACCTCTTTGCAACTCCCTTTGGCTGGATGCTTTCTCTTCTTCCTCTTGCAAAAGTTCAATGTTGATCATCTCCCTCCATGATCGTGTTCAGAGGAAACACAGATTTATTTTTCATAATTACTGGGAGATTTACCTGACTTTTTCTAGCTTAGTAAAGGATGCTTGGTCAGTGTATGTGCAAGGGGATCCTATGGATGTTCTGTTGAACATGCTTAATTTGGTTAAGAAAGCTCTTTGGAATCATAAATGGAAGTCTTCTTCTTCTCTTGATCATCTGTTCTTTAACCTGAAAAAAGACTAGGAACATTTATTAACTCTACCTTCAAAATATTCAAGAGATAAATACTGCCTACTTTGATACTACTAAAAAGGAGAGCATATGGGTTCGATAAAGAGCCAAAAATGCTTGGCTTGTTCTAATGATGATCTTAATTTCCTCTACCTTTAAATCAAGGAGAGATGCAATTCTAATCTTATTAAAGATCTCCTTGTGGATAGGAGTGTCCTCACTACTCCCACTGAGATAGTGGATGAATTATGTAACTATTATTCTTCTCTTTTCAATAAGCCTTATTTTGATGTGAATCTTAGTGTGGATATCCTCTAGGTCCTGTTCTAACTCCCTCTCAGTTTTCTGATCTTGGGGCTCCCATCTCTGATCAAGAGATCATCAGGGCTCTACATGGCATAAACATGGATAAAACTATGGGACCTGATGATTTTACCTCTAAGTTCTTCATTCAATATTAGGACTTAATTGGTAAGCAGTTCTTCTTAGCTTCTCATCACTTTTTTAGGACTAAGAAGTTCTCTGCCTTCTTCAAGCCTAGTATCATTACTCTAATACCTAAACTCAAGCACACTACAACCCTTGCCAACTACATACCAATTTCCCTTTGTAACACTTTTATAAAGTTATTGCAAAAGTCCTTGCAAATAGACTAAAGACTGTGTTACCCTCCATCATCGACCCTACCTAGTCTACCTTCATAAGGATAGGGACATAGCTGGCAATATTTCCATGGCAAATGAGATTTGTGTTGGCTTCAAAACTAGGGGCTCTCCTAATGCTTTCTATGCTAAGATAGATCTTAAAGAAGCCTTCGACAGTGTCAACCAAAAGCTCTTCTCTAAAGAATGCTACAGAAAGGCTTCCCTGATATCTTTGTAAACTGGGTAAATGCTTGTATATCAGAAGTCCTTTTTTCTGTTTTCTTAAATGGGCAAATCCATGGCTATTTTAATTCATCTAATGAACTAAGATAAGGGTGCCCCCTCTCCCCTTTTCTTTTAACTATTATGATGGATATCTTCTCATGCCTTTTGGAAAAAAAAAAGGGTTGCTAACTCTGAATTCAAACCAATTATTTTGGGTAATTACTCTATCTCTCACCTCCTTTTTGCTGACGACATTCTTATTGTAGGGGACGTTGTCCTTTTTCTGGAATAATTCTTTAGGATTTATTGCACTCTCTCCCTTATAGGTCTGGAAGTGAACTACAGAAAATCCCAAATCTACTATTCCAAAGATTCTGATGAGGGTGATCAGTTTTGTCATGGATTGAGCATTGACCAAAGAAATTTCCCCCCTCTTGTATCTTGGTCACCCCCTTGTGCCAAGGTCACTTAAATTGGTTCATTTCTCATATCTTCTAGATAAGATTTCCTCCTGGATTGTAGGATAGAAGTCAAAATAGCTCTCTTATGGTGGCTAGAGCTTATGCGATCATCAATTAACAACTATCTTTCTTATTGGCTGCGTGCGTTGGCTATTCTAAAATGTATTCTTAAGAAAATCACCTCTATCACTGCTAAATTCTTCTACTAACTTGGTAAAGAAAGTGCATCATATCTCTGGCCTAAAATGACACTCCCTAGAGATAAAGGTGGGACAGGTTTGGTATCTATAAATACACTCAAAGTTATGTGTAAAATAAAGGTGCTTTGAAAGTGATAAATCATTCTTCCACCCTTGCTACTTGGTGTAAGAACAATAAGTATGGCTCGATCTAGCAAAAACCCCTTCGCTCCTCTGCCCTTTGGAGGGAATTACAATGTTGTGCCTCTCAGTTTAGAGAAAGCACATCATACTTAGTTGGGGATGGCTCATTGATCTCCCTCTTCTATGATCCTTGGTGTCATGGGAAATCAATATTGGAGATCTGTGGTTCTGAATATTTTTCTTTGCTTGATCTCCTCAGGACTCTCCACTTAGCTCTCTCATAAGGAATTAGGCTTGGTTTGTGCCTGAGGCTTTCATTAGGAGATTTCCTCTGTTTCCAAACTATTCTTAGTGTTCCTTTGTCTTTTGGATATGATTCTACTTGTTGGAAAGGGAATAAACAAATCACCAATAAAAAGATCTTGAGTGCCTTATTTGATCAGGTACCCACCGTGGATTGGTCGAAAGACATTTGATTCAAAGGTTTTGCCATTAATTATGCTATTTTTTGTTGGATGGCCATCTTGGGTGGGCTCAAGACTTCGAACACTATCTTCCATAGAGGTCTTGGCACCATTTTAGATTGTAGATTTTGTCAATCTGAGAAGGAATCTCATTCCCACCTTTTCTTTGAATGCCCCTTCTCCCTCAATCTTATCAGGAATCTGCTTCCAAATGGGAATTTCTTTTTATTCTAGTCGACTCACCAATTTGTGTTGCTGGCTCCTCCATTTTTGAACATAAGGCCTTAAAGAGACTCTATCTTTTGATTGTAGCTGTATATGTCTATACGATTTGAAAAGAAACTTAAGACTTTTCCAAAATCAGGATTCTTCATACACAGCTTTATCTCTTAAGATTAAATCTTTGGTGGCTTTTAAGCTTTGTCGCTGGAACTTCAAAGCAATATGGCCCCAACTTGTTCTAACCATTCTAGATACATGGAGAAATCTTGGCAGCTCTGATTCCCTAAATGCACCCTCTTTGCTGGGTTGATGTCCCTATCGTTTTACCCTGTTGCCTGGGTCATATGGAATTTCATACCGGGATTGTTTCTAGGTGCTGGTAGTCTAGTGCTTATTGGTTTTCGTTTATGTCATCTCACTATCTCTCTTTTTCTCTTTGGAGATAAACCTTCTTATTTCTGGATCGTGATTTCTTGCATTCTACTTTCTTTGTTTTTTTTATTTATTTTCATTGTTACAACTTGGTTTCATTTTATATGTTTTGTGTGTTGTATGTCTGGACGATGATGAGACTACGGTGATGATTTGGATGTTGCTGCTCTGTAATTCCTTTTGGCTCCCCCTTGGATGACGCTCCATGCAACTTAGAACTCTGATGCCTTCTTCTTCTGGTTGCCTTCCTTTTTGCCTGCTACTGCTCACTCTGTGTACAATGTTTCTAATGTTTCAATGGAAAGCGGGAGTTGTCAATCGTTGGCATGCCATTTTTTGATCGTTTGAAGGACGATTTATTCAAGTACCTGCCGCCACATTCCTTATCGGAGATTTTTGAGTTTCTCAGTCTAGGAATTCTTGTTATAGTCAACTTTGTCTTTATATTGTTTTGCTATTTTTATTCCCTCAAGTTTTCTAGGCTCTTTTTCTTCCCCCATAATTTTTTTGTAATTATTGTAATTAACTTCTTTGGAATGAAATTAAGCTAAATTTTTTCAAAAAAAAAAAAAAAAAAAGAAAAAAGAATAACTTGTCGAACACATTGATTTGCAGCGGTGTGTATTTCTACCTTTCACTGCTCATGTAGTGTGACAATCGTAATAACCCTAAACTTCTCTGCCCTTTCTAGTTTTCTGTAGCCGGAGAATAATGACGTTCCTCAAGCTCTCCCACGCACTCTGAAAGGCCGCCAAACCTTTTCTCTCTCTTCCATCAGTCGATTCTCTTTTTCGTCTCCGGAGGATGCCGCCGCCGAGCGCCGCCGTCGGCGCCGCCTCCTCGGTATGCCGCCGCCTTCTGCCCTCGGCGACATCCGACGTCCTTTGCCTCCTGACCAACCCCTGTTCGCAAACCCCAAGCATGCCCTAGCATTCCCAAACTCCCCGAGCCCACTTCTGCACTCTCTGGCCCTCGTCTCCTTTTCCACAACAACATCCTCTCCCTCCTACGCTCTGGTGATCTCCAAGAAGCAAACCTCCTAGTTCGTCACTCCGTCTACTCCAATTGCCGCCCCACCATTTATACCGTCAACGCTGTCCTCTCCGCTCTCCTTGGCCAGTCTCTCCACTCTGACCTCCTCTCCCTCCACCGCTTCGTTAATCAGGCCGGCATCGCCCCCACAGTCGTCACGCATAATCTCCTAATCCAGTCTTACATTGAAAGTTGCAAGTTGGATCTTGCAATCGATCACTATCGCTTCTTATGCCGTGATCTCCCGCTCCCTCCTTCTCCGTCCACCTATAGACTTTTAGTTAATGCCCTTGTAAGTGCATCTAAGATGGAAGAAGCTCTGCAACTAAAAGATGAGATGATCGCCATGATGGAACCGGACCTTGAGGTATACAACCTCCTAATATCTGGGCTTGTTGATGATGAAGATCCGGACGGTGCCCTGGCTTTATATGAAGAGTTGACAGGAAAGCTGGGACTGAGTCTGAAGGTTTTTGGCGGAATTGTTCAAGGTAGTCTTATAAAGGCGTATTTTAAGAAGGGAATGCAGAGGGAGGCATTGGAGTTGTACGATTCTGTGCTAGGAAAGGAGGGTTCCCAGCTTAGGCTCAGTGCACAGAGTTACAACTCTATTCTTGATGTTTTTTGCAAAAATGGTAAGTTTGAAGAGGCATTGTCTTTGTTTGAGAGGATGATGGCCGATCATTGCCCTCCGAGAACGCTTTCTGTGAATTTGGAGAGTTTTACTTTGATGGTGGATGGTTATTGCGTGACAGGGAGGTTCAAAGAGGCCATTGATGTTTTTAGGAAGATTAATGAGAAAAAAATCAGTGCAGATACTTTGTCATATAATAATTTGATTGGGAAACTTGGGCAGAATGGAATGTTGGTAGAGGCTGAAGAGCTTTTTAGAGAGATGAGTGAACATGAGATTAAACCAAATGAACTTACTTTTGCATTACTCATGGAAGCATGCTTTGGGGCGCAAAAGGGTAGAAGATGCAATTCGGTATTTGTCTGAAATGGCAGATTCAGGAGTTGAACCTGGGACTTCGGCATACAATACTGTTCTGTGTGGACTGGTGAAGGTAGGGAATCTTACTGAGGCTAAAGTTTTCTTTGATCGGATGATAGAGAAGGAGGTGAAGAGAGACCTCGTGAGTTATGAGGTACTTTTAAAGGCATTTTGTGACTCTAATAGATTGGATGATGCATTTGTGGTGGTTAAAGCCCTTCTGATGGATAGCAAGGTGGTTTTCCAACCACAGATGAAGGAGCTTGTGGAGGATTCTGCAAGGAGAGAACAAATGGAAGGAGAATTGACTAGGTTATATGATGAGGTAGAGAAGGAGAAGGAAGATACTCTTGCTCAGGCTGCTGAGATGAAGGCAAGAGCTGATACTCTTTCAAGGGAAGAGAGACTGAGAAAAAGAGAAGAAGCTAAGGCTAAACAGGCTGCCACCACAAAGATCACTAAAGAACATATTGAAATGCATATTAAAAGGTTTTCATTAAACAATGCAGAAGATAAACAGGATGTACCAGCCTTGGGTGGGATTTTTGGGAGTGGAGGTACATCCAAATAGGCTTCTGATAACAGTAATTCTACTAAAGTATTTAAGGTCATGAATGAAGATACCGGTGCTAGGGGTGTTGTGAGAATTTAACATATGATATTTCCTGAGGTGAAGAAATGAATGGTGGAGATGGAAAGAGTTTTCATCGATAACAACTGTGTGAGCATGATCCTTCCAAATGTAGTTGATCAGATTGTTAGACTGAAGCTGAAGTTTTCTTTCCATTTCGTTCCTGAAGTAAGTTTGAGCTGCAAGATGGTATTGCCACTAACCGTTTAATTCTTCTATTTTTTTTTGAATAAAATAACCTTGTTGAATGATTTGAGCATTGAAAATTGTTGTAATAGATTATTAAGCTAATGATCCGATTTATCTGCCTTTTTTTGTTACTCTTGATAGCATTTACACTCATTTTGTTGCTATTTGTAGGGTTAAGAATGACATCAAATGAAAACAATTCAGGTTTGTTCTTGACTTTTTATGCAATGCTCTTATGTGTTGTGCTTTGAGGTGATTTCAAACCCTGTTCTCTGATAGTCATTTTTCATATAAACAACAAACATTAATGTATGGGAGGAAGAGCTGCATATATTTGTAAATTACAAGTCCTTGTTCATGAAGGAGCCAACTAAGCTTTGGTTGACGATAGAGCTCATCTAGTGCTTGGGGTTGTTCTTACGGGGTAGGTTCTGTTGAAAACTTTTCTAAGGAGGATCTATTTTTGATCTGTTTTTTTCAACATTAATTACCTTGTTGGGCAAATCAATGAGAAAACAGGAAGAACAATGATTTAGATGTAAGGTGTTGAAGTATAAAAATTACCTTCTAGCATCCTTTTATTATCCTTTGCATGGTTATTATCATCTTTAAAGACCTTAAAATTTTGCAAAATCTTTAGTCTTTCATAAATACAAAATGAATACTGCACTTGCCATCCCATATTAGAAGCTTATAAGAAAATGCTGGCCTTCATTTTGCGAATCATAACCCTAATTATTGGTTATCATTTTGGGGTTGAGGGTTAGCTACTAAATTCCATTTGTCTAGTTTTATCTTCAAGCAAGAATTACGGATTATTCACTCAAGTTTAGGAACATATTAGTTTTCAATACATCAATTCTGCAACATCTCAGATCAAGTGAAAATTGAACACTAATATACTTATCAATTTAAGATAATTTTTTATTACAAAAATATATCCTACTTGTAGGAAGTGAGAATCCATCATGATAAAAAACTAGAATTGTGATAAAAAAATATGAGTGGTATTAGGTAGAACCAATTTGAAGTGGGAGCTTTTTCAACCTTCCTTAAGGGGAGTATAGAGAAGTTGAATAAATTTTGAGTTGCTAATTATTATTCCTGTGAAGAAATCTCCTTAAGGGGCTATTTGGTAGGGTGCATTTTGAATGCACTGCATTCCAAATGGCAACATTTCAGTGTTTGGTTTTAGTAAAGTAAAATTTCGGTCATTTAATCGAGAAAAGTAGGTTCGTGTATTTGGAATTCCAAATTTGGAATTATACTGGCCAATAAGTGATCTGGCGGGATGCCGTCCCATACCCATCGCGCGGACCCCGTGACGTCGGCGATTCTTTACATTTTTTACATTACATAAAAAAATACAAAGTCATGAATTTGTAAAGCTCTCAATCAAACAATTATAAAGTAATCTTTTTTACATTGAATTCCTTTTACACTGCATTCCTTTTACATTATATTTCAAATGCAGGCAACCAAACAGCCCTTAAGGCGATAAATATTACATCGAATAGTCACGGACTCCTTGGCAAATGAGTCATGTAATTTGACGTAGAGGGAAGAGAAAATAAATCATTAGAATATTAGGATGCAGAGGAGGTAGACCCATCGAAAATCCATTAGAGAAAAATATTAGTAAAATTGTCTTCGAAGAAGCTGCTGATTATAAAATTGTTATAAAAAAAGTTGCTGTTTATAAAGTTATTGCAGAAGAAGTTGTTGTAACTTAGTTTTTTTTTAGCCATCACACTCAGTTAAGTCAAATTGAAAATTTTCATCACAAATTTTCTAAAATATTATTTTTAAATATGAGTACGATGCGAAAATACACATCACTATTATCTCAAATGCAACCTTAATATTTCTGTCAAATCAATATATATATCAAATGCAGTTGTATTCAAATACTCTAATGTAGTGGAACTTTGAATCTAAGAATCATAATCTATAGAAATTGATATAATCAAGATTCAAAAGGTTTCTAAAGTTTAATTTTATTCAATTAATAGTACAACTGAGAATTTGAATGAAAAATAGAGATAATAATACAACTACATGACTAATAATTTTTTAATCTTAATTAACCAAAGCTAAATTTTGTTCATTCATGCCAATGATCTTTGAGTACATCATTTCTAAATTTTGAATTAAGGGGGGTGGCAAAACCATTGCTCTTTTTAAGGAGACTTGAAACTTGAAAATGTATTCCCACACACTTTGGCAAGTTATACTTGATTTATAATTAGCCTAACAATTATTTAACTTAAGGAACTACAATTCTAAAACTTTTTATGTAGATTAAAATTTGAAAATCCAAAAATTTATAATTCAACATATAGTACACAATAATCTTTTTTCCTTTCATATCCATATAATTATTTACCTAAGCATAAACTCATAGTCCTCAATATATTGATGTCTTTGAGGTCTCAATCTTGATCTTATTGTGAGACCTTTATAATTAACTTGATGTTCTACATTGTTATAAATACATAATATTTATTAAATGTATTATCATATGAAATGAAAATATCATATACTTTGAGAACAATTTTCTTCTTATATACTAAGAATCATTTGATTGCTTGAAGTTGCAAAATAAATTTTAGAAAATGAAGAAATTCACAAATCCATCATTTAGTTGAAAAGGGTTAGAAATCAACATTGATTTCAAGCATCACGTCTCAAATTTCTCATGAAATTAATGTTTAAAGCAATATTTTCAAAAATATTTTCTAGTTAGTAATCCTTATGCTAAATTTAGCTAGGAATATTCTATGCAAGCTTCTTCCCAATCCCTTAATATTGGAGAGAAATAATATAGAACATGATGGCAAAAATTTGATTGAACAAAACTTTTTAGAGCGCATAAATACTAAAGTAGAAAGATTCAGTCAAGTGCCATCTGAGAACATACATAAAAATTTTGCAATCGAATTACTATTTTTTTTTTCAGCTGGGTTGCTTTCTCTACCTCATTCCTTTATCATTAGAAGCAAGTTATATTGGCAAATATTATAGAAAAATTGTTAATAAGATACAAGCAAATTAATAAAATGTTTATTGACCAATTAATAGGTGTTAAAAAGAAGAATTTATTGAACTCATAGTTTTTTTTTTTTGTTATCTTTGGAGCTTAATTGTGTCGATCAATCTGACAAGTATTGTCATTTTAGCCCTCAATTTGGCAGGCAGAGCTCAATGGTGAGCTTATTGGGGGTTGTATGGGCCAGCGAGCCCCATGTCAGGGGGGTTTTGGGGTGAAGTCCTCAAAACACATATACTAAAGTTGTCTCAAGTTAAATATGTTGAAAAGACCCTCAAGAGATTCAATATGAATAAGATAAATCATGTTTGCACCCCTGGATAGTTATTTTCAATTATTTAAGGAACAATCGACTTAGTTTGAAGTTGAGAAAGAATAAATGGAGAGAACCTCATATACTTCAGCTATTAGAAGCTTAATGTATGCTATCATTTGTATAAGATCACATTGCATATTCAGTAGAAGTAGTTAGTAGATTAATGAGTAATGCTGACAAATATCATTGAGAGGCTCCTAAATGGATTCTTAGATACTTGAAAAGAGTTATTGACATTGTTTTTTTAATTTGAAAAAGTAAAAATTGAATTATAGGGACATAAGCTGGAGACATTAATGGTAGGTGGACCATAATTGGTTTTGTCTTAACCTTAGGGACTGCTACAATGAGTTAGGTTTTCAAGCTACAAAAGATTATTGCTCTTTCAACCACAAAGATTGAATATGTTGTTATCACTTAGGCTAGTAAAAAAATGATGTGGTTACAATACTTTATGGTGGAATTTGACCAGGGGTAAGGGGATGACAAATTATATTGTGATAATATGAGTGCTATTCATTTAGCTTAAAATGTTGCATTTCATGTCATGACAGATTATTCTTTTAGTGATTTATACAATAGATTAGATATCAAAGAAGGTGAAAGATGTATGTATAAGTTAGCCAACCAAAGAGATAAGAGAAGTAAAGACATAGTTCAAGTGAGGGGTATTAATGATGAAAATAATAAAGTGATTTTCTTAAAAAAAGATATTGAAAATAGGTGGATGAGGTATTTTAATAAACTTTTCAATGAAGGATCTGAATGTACAATTGATTTTAGCAATCTTAATACCCTAAACAAAAATAGAGAATTTCATTTTTATCATTGTATTAGTAAATCTGAAGTTAGTGAAGCTTTAAAGAAAATAAAATGTGGAAAAGCAATAGGATCGGATAATATTCCAATAGAAGTGTGGAAATGTTTAGGAGATCAAGGAATTTCTTACAAATATTTTAATGTTATTTTAAAGACTAAAAAGATGGATGAGTGGAGAAAGAGTTTGTTGGTTCCTATATTTAAGAATAAAGGTGATGCAAGAGTGTGCAAATTATAGAGGAATTAAGTTAATGCACCATACATTAAAATTATGGGAGAGAGTAATTGAGCATAGTTTACGATGTGATGAAGTTTCTCACAATCGGTTTGGTTTCATGCCGTAGATCTACTATGGATGCTATACATTTGTTAAGAGATTTGATGGAGAAGCATAGAGAAAATAATCTACATATGATATTTATTGATTTAGAGAAAGCTTATGATAAAGTCTCAAGAGATGTTCTTTGGAGAGTTCTAGAGCGAAGAAGTTAATATTGGTTATATTCAAGTCATTAAGGATATGTATACTAGGCATTACTTGTGTCCAAACACAAGGAAGATTGACAAAATATTTTCCTATTTCGTTGGATTACATCAAGGATCAACATTAAGCTCTTATCTTTTTACTTTAGTTATGGATGTTCTTACGAGGCATTTACAAAAAAGATGTACCTTGGTGTATGCTTGACATTCTTCTTGTTGATAAAACTAGAGGAGTCCAACGAAACTTGAATTATGGAGGTCAACTTTAGAGTCTAAGGTTTTAAGTAGATCTAAAGTGAATATATGGAGTGTAATTTTAGTTGTAGAAGTTTTAGTGGTAGTGTTGTGACTTTAGGTGATCAAGTCATTAATAAGAGTGAGCGATTGATATTTAGGCTCTATTGTTCAAAATGATGGTGAAATAGATGGAGATGTTATTATTAATTGTTGGATGGTTGAAGTGGAGGAATGCATCCTATTATGTGATAGAAAAGTTCCACTTAAACTTAAGGAAAAATTTTATAAGATGGTGGTAAGACCAATGACTTATGGTGCGAATGTTGGCCAATAAAAGAGAAACATAAGACTAAGTATTACAAAGATGAGGATGCTCAGTGGATGAGCGGCTTTACCCTAGAGATAGAATGCAAAATGAGTATGTTCGGGAAAAAAGTTGGAGTAGCTCCAGGTGGTAGATAAGATTAGGGAGTCGCCTTAGATGGTTTGGCCACATAAAGCGTGACTTGATTAGAGGAGAAGATGCATTAGATTTGCCTTATGTTAAGAAAGATAGAGGTAGACCTAAAAGACTTGGTTAAGATGTATAAAAAATGATCTTATACTTGAATTAAATGAGAATTTGACACATAATAAGACACAATGGAGACGAAAGATTCATGTAGCCGACCCCACCTAGTGGGATTAAGGCTTGTTGTTGTTGTTGTTGTTGTCATGTCATGATGTAGTTTATCCAACTACGATAATATTTCATTCATTCAATTTATTTTAGTTCATTAAAAATATGAGTTTTGTATCAATCGAAGGTTTCTAAAAATTGTTCTCCACTTTAATACTTCCATTAGGGCTTCATCAGGTTATTTGAAAGAGTCTTTTATCTTTAATTTGTTGTAAGTAGAGATCATTACTTTGTGATACTAATCAAAGAATTCATCTATGATAGTAATATATGTTTAATTGGTCCTTGGATAGTGTTCATACTCACTTTCTGATTAGAAAAACAAAGAGTACATATATAATAAAAAAAAATCTAAAATTGAAGTTAATATTTTCAACTATTTAAAAATTTATTTCATACTAAATAAATTAATATAGCAATTATCTTACTATCAAGCTGAATTATGGCTGAATTCAATTGTTAAATTTATTTTTCACTTTCATTGTTCACTACTTTCTCCTTATTTATAATCTACCAATTCTAATATCCAAATTTGAAGGAAAATTATTGATCTTGGGCCAATGATGCATAAATTCTATTGCTCATGCCTAAATTTTTGATGAATCGATAAAGCTTTCAGTCAAATACTGTTGATTACTCTGACATTTACCCCATCTTTAATATTGTATTGATTTTTACCATCCAAATGTATAATAATAAGAAATATGCTATGTTTCATCTTTTCCACCTCTTTATTAGTGCATATAATGGAAAGATATTGGTTAACATTTTTATGTGTTCTATATCATTTTCCTTCTCATTCTCCATCTTTACCTTATCCCTATCCTTCAACTATAATCGATTCATACTTGATCATTATTCAATCCATATTGAAAAAAGGATTAAAGATAATGTGATGTTTGTTCAATTATAATTTCATCATGTTCCTACTAGTTATAAGATATCAATTGGTGTTTTATGTTTATGATATATTTAATAGCATTTTGAGTTTAAGATTTAGAAAATGAACATCATGTTTTATCTAAATAAAGCAAATGAATAACATCACAAATATGTACTTATGTCAAACTAGAGGGTGATCATTATTTTGAAATATTGCATATTAAAACTAGAGAAAACACTAAGAAGAGAAATGGTTGATGTGCTCTTTTCATTTAAAGATAAGGATCTTGAGATTTTGATAAACAAGGAAAGTATTTTTGACCTAAAGTGAACTTTCAAATAGATTTCTTCAATAAACAAATATCATAGATATTTTGACAATTTCATCATTATGGGGGTATATGTAGTTAAGATTCTCTTCTATTTGTTATGCACTCATCAATTTTTACTTTTGATCAAATATTTAAAAATAAAAAATTTATATTAAAAGTACAAATAATAATTTAAATATCAAGTCTCAAAATTTTAATTTAAAATTATATTTAAAATATGTAATAATTAAGAATCTTGATGTAGAATATCATATATTAAATTGATAAAATATTATCAATATTTCATTTAAATTATTTAAAAATAAATTAATATTTATTATATCAATCGTTTCAACATTTATACATTTAACTCGTATTAAATTATTAAAATTTAAAGAAATTTATATATACAACACTCAAAATTTTGAATATTATTGATATGACACTGAAAATTTTACTAGTCGAAGCACGAATCTTGATGTCGAAAGCAATCTGATTCTGAATCAAGATTAATCCAAATCAAACATAATTGAAAACTTTGCGATATCAATCGGCTCCTAAATATGGAGTGTTTATAGTCAAATCAAGCTTCTTGACAAACCGGATCTAACAAGCCCAAGATCTCATAATTTTGACTTCATTTGAGCATTCAAATACACAAAATACATCAGATGATCAAGAGAATCATTATGAGCCATCCGATGGAGTGATTTGGATTTTTCATGTATTTAAAATGCCTTCTCTAATCTATAAATAACTCCATTCTTCATAAAGGAAGCCGAGCAAAAAGATGAGAGGCGTTTGAAAATCCTCAGCGTAATCGTCTTCTATATCGACCACTCCGTTGGTTGCAACCCGCCGTAGGTCGCGCGCCGTGTGCCCATTGTCGGCCGCCCGCCGTCTCATCGTCGTCTGCCCGTCGATTGCCAATCGCGCGATCAATCGTCGATGGTCATCATCGATCGATGCCGATCCGCCGCCGTCGCCGCCACGGCATCTTATCGGTCATCCGGCGACCTTCCGCGTCGTTACTCTCCATCATTTACTACCACTGTTATAACTTCATTGACCTACCTATTTTCGATTAAGATTCTCATTGTATGCCCTCTATATAATTCTAATCCGTTATCGAAACTTTTGTATTCAAACGGTCATGTGGAAGATTTTAACTAGGTCCTGATTTTTTCCTCTTTTAGGGGTTTTTTTTCGTTTTTTTTTTTTCAAATATCGTATGTGTCTAGATTACAAAGTTAAAGCCTAAATTTTTATTTTATCGCAACTGATTTTCTAGCACGTAATAATTATATATCCCACTCTAGCCCCTTAAACTTATTAATAGAACAAAATTAATACTCTCCATTTGCTCTATTTCTCCTTACCGTTACCTCTTTCCACCGTATTATCCTCCCTGCCCTCTTGAATTGCCGACACTAGTAAGGTTTAGGAGTTCAACGACAACATCAGGAGAACACCGAGAGCCTCTATGGTAATGATTTGAGA
Source organism: Cymbidium sinense (assembly GCA_021442155.1). NCBI lineage: Eukaryota > Viridiplantae > Streptophyta > Magnoliopsida > Asparagales > Orchidaceae > Cymbidium > Cymbidium sinense. The sequence goes on from CM038224.1 coordinate 37,961,061, forward strand.
AGAAACAATCTTAATACCTAATGTATTGCTCTTCGTTGAATTAAAATTTAAGTTAATTATAAATCCCGGATTTAGCGAAGGGAAAAAAAAATGTAAATCCATGGATGTGATGGATTTAACTTAAATTGGAAATTCTCATGAGCTCCTTATGAGTTAGAGTTAACTCATGAGCTAATTCATTTAATATAAAAGAGATAAAAAAAACAAAAAAATTTTGATTCAAAAAATTATTATGATAAAAATGATAAAAAAAATTAAAACTTAAAAAAATTTAATAAAAACTTTTAGATACAAACAAATGAGATATAATTTTTAAATATTTTAATAATTTTATACTTCAACAATTAAATTCTAATATTATATTTTAATTAATATTAATTAATTAAGTCAACTCGCAAGTTAACAAGTTAGTATTAGCTTGACTTGGCTTGTTAGTTTATCAAGTTCAGTTTACGAGTCATTTGTCGAGTCAAGTTTGAGCCAACTCATGAAATAATTTGACTCACTCCTCTTATCCTGTCGATGCTTTCTTCTCTAGCCACCTTGTGTCACCACAACCTCATCTAATTGTTAGCATGGAAGACAACTATACCATTAGACTTAAAAATGATTGTAGGGAATATTGCAGTGGTTGCACTCACATTGACGATTATCATATTGCTATTCAATGTTAGTGATAAGAGGGTCAAACATGATGTATCAGTCTCAAAAGAGTGGAGGCAGTGGTGGAACCAAAAAAATTGAAGAGATGGGTGAAGAAATTTAGTGGTGACGACTGTTCACCTAATTAGAGGTGATAAAATCTAGAAGAATAATTAATGTATTATATATTATTAAAAATTTAGTAAAAATTTAGAACTGATGATTATTCTCTAAGTATCTCTTGATTCTACCACTGAGTGGAGGTGATATGAAAGAGAAATTGGAGAATACTTTGATGGATATGACAGAGAGGTAATGAGAGGAAACTAGAAATGAGAAATATTAATTTTATTATATTAATGAAACTAAGATGCTATAAATATAAATACATAATTTTAAGTCTGAACAAAATATCTAAAATTTTGTTTTCGCATCGACATATAATCACGGTTCGAGCTCCAGTGGCAGCACTCAGCACTGTAGACCGTAGTTCGGTTTGGCCCTTCATCGCGATTAGCAAAATAGCGTCTGCTCACCTGGCGTGGAATTTGGCTCAAACCCATGGCTTCTCCTTCTCCGATCGATCAAACCTTGATACTGCTCGTTCTTCTATTGCTCCCCTTCAACCTTTTCTCCTTTGTTCATCGTTCCATCCGGCGTACCGATGGGCGGGGAGGTCGCTACTTCCGATCTGCAATCATTTCCGCTCTTCTTATCTCTCTCTCAGCGATCCTTGCACTGTCCGAGCGTGATCCTTCCCCGCCGAAGCACCCCAGTTCTGATTTGGAGGAGATGAAGGTCCAAATCACCAAATTGGGTACTTTTACCCGTCTATTTCTCATTTCTTTTTCGGCTGATATGATATTGGAAGGGGAGAGGAAGCCTTGGATTTATATTAGATTTTTATGTGGTTTTTTTTAGTTTGATTTGAATTGAGGGCTTCTGATATTGGCGTGCTTGATATTATTTGGTAGAGTCCCTTTTGGAGGAAAAAAAAATTCCAGAATTGAAATTGAAAGGTAAAAGATGATTGAGAGATGGATAAGATTGAATGCAGAAGGCATTTTTATTCATACATTACAAAAATATATTTCCTTAGTACATCGACTACATTCCTTCTTACTGGAGCAATTTTTTATTAGAAAAAAAAAACCCGGTTATAGTTCAGAGTTGACTTTCGTTTTATCATGTGAATAATTGGCCAAACCCTAATTTTATTTCATTTAAACTGTAAAGCAATGAAAAAGATGGAGTGAACATTTTCCGCACTTAATCTGTATAGCTACTTTTACTCCGTACTTTCATCTAAGTGACCAGGATCTAACATTCTGGTTGTCTGTACTTCAGTTCTCCAATTTAGGTCTTTTTAGCAGGAAACAGTTGGAATTGCATTGAATTGAATTGTGGATGAATGGTTTATCATGGCACTTAAGTTTGTTTCAAAATTACACTAAACCATTACTTGCACACATTGAATCAGCCTTAGTCAATCCTAGTTTTTACTGATATGATAGCTAGCCTAATACAATTGACATCCTTGACTTGCTTGCAAACTTTAGAATTCATTGAAATCTTGATTAGAGTCTTATTCATGAGTTACTTGTTGAGAGAGTCATACATGATTAATTATTCTTATTAAGTTCTTGATATTTAATGATATCTATAATATCATAAGAGGTGAACAACAACAACAAGAGATTAAGGATTTGTTTGGGGCAGTTGTAGTATTTTGTAAAGATGGTTGTAAAGCTAATGTGAGGAAAATTGTTGTGGATATTACAAATTTTTCATTTTTTTTATAAAAATTCAAATAGTAATTTTTTGACAACCAGCACATTTAATGATATCTATAATATCATAAGAGGTGAACAACAAGCAACAACAAGAGATTAATTTGTTTAAATGTAGTATTTTTAAAATGGTTGTAAAGCTAATGTGAGGAAAATTCATTTTTTTTTCAATTTTTTTTATAAAAATTTAAGTAGTAATTTTTTGACAACCAACACACTTTTAATCGTTTTATTTCTCAAAAGTAGCTAAAAAATTAGTAATCAAACACATTTATAATTATTTTCTGAAAAGAAAAACAGTCAGAAAATTTCTTTAAATGCACCTTGAAAGTGGAAGGTGTTAGACCAATTGTATTCAAAGAGACTTCAAGAAGAGAAACACTCTGCATCTTATTTGATGATGAAATGCTTAACCATAAATTGTTATTCAAACTTTTTTTAGTTAGCATGAACTAAAAATTTATGGTAATACTCTGCAATTCTTCCCCAAAAACCATCAATGTGGCAACTTTAGCATTATTATTTTATTATGGAAAATTTAGCTTAGTCTTTATTGTTCAAAAAGTTTATTTATTTCTTGAATTATTTTTTTAATTTAGACCCTTGAGCATTTGTCAAGTTTGAATGAGGCATTAATTCATAACTACTTTTCTTATTCAGTTAGTGCACTGCATTTTGCAGGTCTCATATGATGTTCCCTTAGTTTCTGATGAGAAGATTAAAGCTATGTCCGATGAGGTCTTGCTCATTCTCAACTTTACCCCCCACATACTTGACTTTGCTCATGCATGTTCTTATAAGTTTATTCTTGTGTGCTACATATATGTCACTTTGTACCATAGTACCCCTTTCTTGTAGCAGTAGTCGTTGCTTGAATTTGTAACTTATTTGTGTCATTAGTGATAAATTTTTAGGTGCAACAATTGTGGGATGAGTCTAGAAGGAATAACTTCAACATTCATGTTTCAGAGTCCAAAACATGGGAAGCAGAGAAAAGAGTGGAAGAATTAGCTTCAAAAGTTGAACAGGTTTGTTTATGCTCCAACAACAGTGCACCTTATGGTTAATGACTCTTGAATCATCTTAGATTTGAATTGTATTTATAAATGCAAAACAATCAAAAAAATTAGGAAGGCTTACCAAAGTAGTGTTCTCATAATCTCACCATGAATGAATGCAGCAATTGATCAGTAAGGTGTGTGGAAAAGCCATATCTAAGCTACAATAAAGTTTAAGCACAGCACAAGAGTGTGCAACTCACTTTTAAATGTTTTGGATACAAATCTTGGTATGCAGCACAACTGAGAGGAGGGGTGAATTAGTACCTTTTTGAAAATGATTTAGAGGTAAAAAAAAATTAAATAAGTATAGAATTGAAAACTTAATTTGTAAGAAAGTAAGTGGATGCAAATTTTATGACAAGCTTAAGAGTAAATAAAAACTATTAAGTGACAACATGCACAAAATCTTTATGAGGTTAGACTTCCAACTAAGCCTTCATCTTCGCTTCGACATTCATCATTTAGAATTTCATTGTATTGATCTTGCTATTGTAAGATTCTCTCTTTCCTGGGGCAGAGAAAAGCCTTACAATGTATGCTCTTTCTTGATAAGAATGAGCTACCAAAAAATTTAGGTTACAAAAATTTAAAAACAAGCATGTGAAATTCTCTAAAACTTTATAAGAAAAATAAAAGTAAAAAAAATGAAGATATAATACTTAGATTTAAAAGAAAGTTAATAAATTTTGAAAAAAGAAGTGATATTATAGACTTAATAATAATTGAGCAACTCGAATGCTTGCAATTGTTGTTGCTATTTGAGTCACTCAAACTTTGAAAAATGTTTGATAAGCTAAAAAATTACTCATGAAGAAAGTTTTTCATTAAAAAAAATTAAGAAGAAGAATGAGAGAGTTTTTGTCAAAAAATGGTTCATTAAAAGAGAAGATTGAGACATTTAAATAATTTTAATCTTAATTTGAGCTTATAAAATTAGCTGAATAAAGTTTGAGCTTATGCCATCATTTTGCAATCATGACCTTACTGACTCTAAAGACCTTTTGGACTTTCATTAGCTTGTCTTGATCAACTTAGGCTCTAGATGTGGTCCATAATCAACCATAGATTTCATTGATCATCAAAGATTATTAAATTTCCTTTAATTTTTTTCCAAATGTACACCTTGATATGGAAAAACACCTAATACTGAAATCACTCTAGATGAACAATTAGAACTTCCAAATATATGCTTCTTATCATCAAACTAAGCTCATGTACATTATGGGCTCAATAATCTTACTTTTTCTATGATGATAAATCTATGTTGGCTAGTGATTTAGATGAGCATTCACAATGACATTTCATCCTCAATTATATGATAATTAAGTATCATAAATTGTATTAAGTTATCACCCTGAATGTATGCAAATATTTAGAATCAATCTACATTTCTCTTCTGTTGTTGGCAACATCAAAAGAGATGCAAATTGAATGAGAGATGAAAACATATATTATAATATAATATCAAAGTATGTAACATTAATTGTAGAATGAAAAATAGTCATCATAAATGGGAATCTAGTATTCCTAGTTTTCTTTTAAGATCACAAAAATATTCTTCATTTGAAGGTTTTGTGAACATATTTGTAATTTGAAAATCAGTTCTATGATTTTTTATTTACATCACCTTTTTATACATAATGCCTAACAAAATGATGTGTAATCTCAATATTTTTTATTCATGAGTGTTGAATTTGATTTTTGTTAAGTTGGTAGCATTAGTATTTCACATCTAACTGAAATAATTTATAGTCTTATAGAATAATTTTCTATTTGTAACATTTTCTATAGCATATGGGCAACACAACTATGTTTAGGAATCTATCAACCTCCATAGTGTATAAAAGTTTAATTCTTATGGACAAAAAAGATAAGTGATAATCCTAGAAATTGATATGTGCTTGAATTATTGGTTCTAGCATAATTAGCATCATAATAAGTAATTAGCATCAATTGATCATAAATGGGAATCTAGTATTCCTAGTTTTCTTTTAAGATCACAAAAATATTCTTCATTTGAAGGTTTTGTGAACATATTTGTAATTTGAAAATCAGATCTAATATTTTTTATTTACATTACCTTTTTATACATAATGCCTAACAAAATGATGTGTAATCTCAATATTTTTTATTCATGAGTGTTGAATTTGATTTTTGTTAAGTTGGTAGCATTAGTATTTCACATCTAACTGAAATAATTTATAGTCTTATAGAATAATTTTCTATTTGTAACTTTTTTTATAGCATATGGGCAACACAACTATGTTTAGGAATCTATCAACCTCCATAGTGTATAAAAGAATAGAGTTTTAATTCTTATGGATGAAAAAGATAAGTGATAATCCTAGAAATTGATATGTGCTTGAGGTATTGCTTCTAGCATAATTAGCATCATAATAAGTAATTAGTTTGCAAAACATAAAATTTTGGAATACCACATTTTAATCTTGATATGCTTATTAAATAAGAAAACATATGCTTGACTGTTAAGATGAGATTTGTTTGGATTAACTTAATAATGAGCATATACACGTACAACAAATATAATATTAAGCTTATTAGTAGAAATATATAAAAGCAAATTTATTATACCATTATAAAATTTCTATTTAACTAATTTTTATGATTCATTTATATTCAGTTTTGTAATTTTGCTCATGCGGGTCTTACTAGATTTGAATTTTTCCATGCCAAATATTTTAAATAGCTTGTTAATGTATTTGGTTTGCAAATAAGATACTTGCTTATTGTCGTTTCATCATAAGTGTAAAAGAACATTGAGTTTTCCCATTATATTTATTTCAAATTTTTTAGATATAGTTGCTGAAAAACTCATGGCATAAAGATTCATTTATAATTTTAAGTAAAATATCATCCATATAAATTATATAATGATTATATCATTTCCCATGTTATTGATAACAAGAGTGATATCTACTTTACTGTTTGTAATCTTGATGAACCAAGAGTGAATTCAATATATTATACATTCCATGATAAAGAAGCTTCTATTTTTCAACTTTAATAACATCATTAAATGAACTCTTGATATCCATTTGATAGAGTTTAAAGCTCTTAAAATATGCATATACTAAGAGCAATCTAATGTCCTTGGTCTTGCTATATAGGTGTAAATGATTTTTTAAAATCTATAACCTCTAAATTTGTGTACCTATATGTAATTAATCTAGTATTTTTTTTAGCAATACAATTTGAGTCATCTAACTTATTCAAAAAAATTATATTGCTTCTATTAAATTTTGATATTGAGATCTTGGTTCTAATTCCCACTCATCTTTTTCAATAAATTGATTTGACTCATCTTACATTATTATATTTCAAATATTATCTTTTAAGATTTTATCAAATTTCTTTTGCTCAACTTCTGATATAAATTCTAAATAATACCTCCTTGGTATGTCTTCTAATTCTAATTTCTGGGGATGCATCACTTATCATTAACTAATTTGGTTGACTTGGCTAATTTTCATTCATTTAGTATGGAGTCATTTTTTTATCTTCCAAAATTATATTTTTGGCTTTTTCTTTAATTTTTTTTAATGTTAACCTAATGAGATCAATAAGTAGTCATCAAAGACAACATGACTAATTCTTATACTAATAATTTTCTTCAATTAAATACTCTATAAGCTCTTATAAGATTTTAAAGCTCTAAAAGCATTACATCACTAGATTTATTGTCAGATGTCTTAATTATTCTTTTTTATTATTAAGAATATAATATTTACATCTAAATGCATAAAAATATTAAGTTTAGATCTCTTTCCAAGTAATAATTCATATGATACTTTTTTATAAACGTTAGTTCTATAGATTACATAACGTGCAATATTCACTACTGACCAAAAATATTTTTATAAGCAATATTCATTAAGCATAAAATAGGCCAATTCTATTGAAATTATATTTTTTCTATCTACAATTACATTTTTGTAAGGAGTCCTAGGGGCTATATGTTTAATTTTATTTTCATCATGATAATCTTCAAATAATTTATTTTCAAAATTTTCACTATTATTTGTTTGAATTCTAGAAATTATATATCATTGCTCACTCTACATATATTATATATATTTAAAATCTCCAAATAAATCATGTTTATTTGATAGGAAAATCATTTATGTATTTCTTGACTCATCTACAATTATAAATTTATATGATTTTTTTAAAGCTAGTGATGCGAATAAGTGCCAATAAATTCATATGAAATAGATCTGTTGGTTTAGTGGTGCTCACTAAGATCATGTGTTTAAATTTATTCTTAGTTTGTTTATTATGCATGAAAGTATCACAAACATGACAATAAAAATTAAGTTCTAAAAATCTAATTGCCTAATCCTTTTTTTTTTTTTCTAATTTTCTATAATGTGTGCATGTTGACATGCAACCTCCTATTTCGTAACTAAGAATCATCTGTGCTAGATTTAAAAAAAAATTAAATTTAAGCTATTCATATTTTCAATATCATTCAATTAAATATTATTATTTCTATGATATGCAAAAATGATATTACCATTTTCTCTAATGCTACAATGTGATGAATTATATATAACTTCTAATTTGTGAACATATAATTGTCTATTAGAAATTAAATTGTGTTTCTAGCTACTTATTACTAGGATCTTGTTAATGGTTGAAGTGTTATTTCTAATTGAATGGATTTCAATGATACAAATTGTTTGTGTTAGTGTGAAATAATACTCTAGGTTAAATGGTGCGTTCATTATCCTTAAGACCTTAAGTTAACCAATTACACAATCAATACAATGAAATTTAACCTAAACACTTAAACGAAGCAATACCTCTGGAATTGATTTTTGTTGTCTTTAGTCTTTAAAATTTGTCATTTGAAACTTGTTTCTGGATTGCAAATAGTTTAAGGTTGCTTAGAGTAATTGTTCAATATGTAGCAAACCATTTGTTTGTTAGCATTAAATCACTTATAAGCGAATTGTAATTTCTAAACAATTAGACTCATAGGGTGAACTCGACTATTATTAAGGGTGTTGTTCACAAGACGCTTTCAAACAATATACTAGCTCTTGCAGTGTTCAATTTAAAAGCGTTAGTTTTTAGCATTAAATTCCAAGGTCAACTATTAAGTACGTTAACGACCTTTAGAGCACAACTTGTCTTACGATCAGATGCAGAGCATAATTAACGAGCAGTGGATTCAGATTCAGCAACTTGAGCAATCACTTCAAATGACAAAGGTAACATTGCTATGTCTCTTAGCTATATGAAAGCTTTGAAAGCATTTTGTTTCTAGTTGTACAGAAGTAATGCTGCTCTGCTAATCCACTGTGATAATTGATTTGCCTTGATAGGTAATGACATCAAGGGTAAAAAATAAACTCTCCTCTGATGGTTACAAGAAATGGAAGTCTATTAGCTGTTTAATGTCAAGGGTATGCATGTTTTACTTGAGGGTGTGATTTTGGGTTTACATTTTATTTTATGCTGTTTGCCTTATCATTGCTGAAGCGATCCAGTGATATTCATCTTTTACGCTAACTTTATGAATCATTATTATCTTAAATTTCAGGTTTTTGGGCTGAACGTTTTGTGTTAATTTAAGCCCAAGTGATGGAGCAATGGACCTAGAGAGTGAAGAGAGAGATTGAGTGGTAGAGAGGGAGTGGGGAGAGAGACCTGCGTGGAGATTGAGGGGGATCTGGTAGGAGAGAAAGGTGGGGTTTTGAGAGAAACCACGATTTTATTCAATTATTATAATTAATTTTAAAAAAAGCATAAGGATCCCCTCTATGGAAGAGTGCTCGTAATATTAGGATTACAATAGCTACAGAAAATATACAAATGATTATGATATCATAAGACATGAAATAAGTAACATAACATAAACTATACATAAACTATGTTGGAAACACATTTAAGGTATAATGTTTTCTCAGTTGTTTATATTTGGGACGAATGTTCATGTCCATCAATTCTCTCTCAACCATAAAGAACTCTACCAAAGAGTTGAGAAGTGAATGCCATCACGGTGGAGGCAGGATGGATTTGTTTACATTCCTTATTGAAGCAAAAAACTTCTAGGTGAACTGCAGATCATGAATGAGTTTGGAGGCTTTGGTGGAGGTCATCACAGTATTTTTTGCATGTATGATATTGCAACAAATTAAATGGCTTGAAGACAGAGCAGGGGACTTTGAGGCAGAATGTATCTGCCATATTTAATTTGTAGTAGTGGTGACAGTATAGCATAATTAATTCATGCCTTCTGATGTGCTGGTAACATATCTATTTCAGTGGTTGACTAGTAACAACAGAAATCAGTTCAACATTAGAAATCACTGTTTCAATCTCATGTTCATTGTCATTAGAGTCAGGCACTGAATCTGACAACTAATAGCTCTCTTCAAGATCACGTTCTTCATCAGAGAATGGTTGGATGCCTTCATACTGTTTAATTGGATAAATCATTAAACCAAGTGGATTTGAAAAGCACAACTTTGGAATTTCAAATGGTTGAACTAAATAAATTCATATATTTGGTCAATTGCCTTTAAACTTTCCTTAGGCTTTCAAGTTCTTTGGCTATTATTTTAAAATGATTTCATGAGTATATATTATTGAACTACTGTAGAAGGGATGAGTTTTGGAGTGCACCAAAAAAACATGATGGCTGGAATCATAGGTCTCATTATGTGATCAGGGATAGTATGTTTATGAAACCTAGAATGAGGTATATTAAAATGATCATTGACATAAGAAGAGTAATTAGGGCTTATAGTGGTCATTTTGATAATTTATGTTTTGTATGAAAAGCATAATGTGTTATAAGGGTGTATCAAGTTGTGTTATAGAGGAAGCCCGACCTCAGTTAGAGCTTGAATATGTTGATTTGAGTTGAGTTTCAAATTGATGCAAAGTTATGCACACTTGCACAATCCATGCACATGTGCTCACCTTTGCATGCGTGCAAACAAGCGGACAAATAGATAAACAACTAGAAGAGCAAGGGTGACTTTTGAAGGGCCCTAAAAACTTGATGGTTGGAATTTTATGCACCATTATATGGTTGGGGCATATCATGCTCTATGATACTTAGAATGAATTCTATCAACATTTGCAAGTTCATAGGCATAAGAAGCATAATCATGGCTCTTATTACTACTCATTTTGATGATTTTTGCTCTCAATGATGAACATAATATGATTGGGATGAAAATGATATCAAGTTGAATTGAAGAGGGGACCCATACTCAATTAGAATTTGAATATTATGATTTTGTGTTTAGAGTTGGTACAAAGCTACACACATGCATATGTGCACAAACACATGCACACACTCCCATACTTACAGGCACCTACACATAAATATGCTTATGTGGATATATGTGTGTGTAGACACACCAATGGAGATATATTGATGTATGTGCTCATAAATATTGAGTCAAATTTGAGGTTACAACAACAACAACAACAACAAGCCTTAATCCCACTTGGGTGAAATTTTCATCCTCATTAATTGTGTCTATTATGTGTCAAATTCTCATTTAATTCAAGTATACTAAGATCATTTTTATACATCTTAACCAAGTCTTTTAGGTCTACCTCTACCTTTCTTTATAGGCAAATCTAATGCATCTACTCTCTGTCATTTGGACGGGCGCTTTATGTGGAAACCATCAAGGACTCTCCTAATCTTATCTACCTGAGCTACTCCAACTTTTTCCCAAACATACTCATTTAGATTCTATCTAAGGTAAAGCCACTCATCCACTTGAGCATCCTCATCTCGTAACACTTAAGTCTTATGTTTCTCTTTTGTGGCCAACACTATAAGTCATTGGTGTTACCACCATCTTATAAAATTTTCCCTTAAGTTTAAGTGGAACTTCTATCACATAATAGGGGATGCATTCCTCCACTTCAACCATCCAACTTGAATTCTACTAATAACATCTCCATCTATTTCACCATCATTTTGAACAATAAAATAAATTCAATCTCACTCTTATTAATGACTTGATCACAAAGTCACAACACTACACTAAAACTTCTACAACTAAAATTACACTCCATATATTAGGTTTTGATCTACTTAAACGAAAACCTTTAGACTCTAAAGTTGACCTCCATAATTCAAGTTTCATGGACTCCTCTACAGTCTTATCAACAAGAAGAATGTCATCGACAAAAGCATACACCAAGGTGCATCTTCTTGTAAATGCCTCGTAAGAACATCCATAACTAAAGTAAAAGATAAGGGCTTAATGTTGATCCTTGATGTAATCCTGAAATAGGAAAATATTTTGTCAATCCTCCTTGTGTTTGGACACAAGTAAGACTCAGTATACATATCCTGACTGATATACCAATATTAACTTCTTTTCTATTCTAGAACTCTCCAAAGAACATCTCTTGAGACTTTATCATAAGCTTTCTAAATCAATAAATATCATATGTAGATCTTTCTTATTTTCTCATGCTTCTCCATCAAACCTCTTAACAAATGTATAGCATCCATAGTAGATCTACGGCATGAAACCAAAGCGATTGTGAGAAACTTACGTATCACATCGTAATTACTCAATTACTCTCCCATAATTTTAATGTATGGCATTAACTTAATTCCTCATAATTTGCATACTCTTGTGCATCACCTTTATTCTTAAATATAGAACCAACAAACTCTTTCTCCATCGACATCTTTTAGTCTTTAAAATAACATTAAAAGATTTGTAATAAGAAATTCTGATCTCTAAACATTTCCACACTTCTATTGGAATATTATCCGGTCTCTTGCTTTTACATTTCATTTTCTTTAAAGCTTCTGATTTACTAATCGATGATAAAATGAAATTCTCTATTTGTTTAGGGTATTAAGGTTGCTTAAAATCGAATCTTTCGATCCTTCATTGAAAAGTTTATTATATCATAAAACCTATTTTCAATATCTTTTTTAAGAAAAGACTTTATTATTTTCATCCTTAATACCTCTCATAAATATGTCTTTACTATCTCTTTTGGTTGTTAACATACATCATCTTCTTTGGTATCTATCAGTATCATCCTAAAAATTTAAATTTTTCTATCATTGTATAAATCAAATTTGAGGTTACAACAACAACAACAACAACAAGCCTTAATCCCACTAGGTGGTCATTTCATGAATCCTTTCTCATTGTGTCATATTATAAATTCTCATTTAATTCAAGTATATTAAGATCATTTTTATACATCTTAACCAAGTCTTTTAGGTCTACTCTACCTTTCTTAACATAAGGCAAATCTAATGCATCTACTCTCTGTGTCATCGGACGACGCTTTATGTGGCCAAACCATCTAAGCGACTCTCTAATCTTATCTACCTGGAGCTACTCCAACTTTTTCCGAACATACTCATTTTGCATTCTATCTCTAAGAGTAAAGCCACTCATCCAGCATTCTCATCTCTGTAACACTTACTTATGCTTCTCTTTTATTGGACATTCTGCATAAGTCATTGCGTCTTACCACCATCTTATAAAATTTTCCTTAAGTTTAAGGGGAACTTTTCTTTCACATAATAGGCCATTTAAATCAAACCATTCTCCTATTAATAAATCAATTTTTATTATGAGTTGATTATAATTTGAGTGATTATTGGAAAGGTTATGTGCTTCAAATATTGTTATACTCCAATTAGTGGTTTAGAGTTCTAATCATATTGATCATATCCATCGTGTAGGAGAGAAAAAGAGATTTACTTTTAGGTTGATAAAATGGATGACAATTGTAAGAAAGAGAAGAATGGATGGCTAAAGACGGATTGTTTAAGGTGAGAGGTCAATGACATAAATGGATTCATGGAATGAAGAATTGTCAAGGAAGAGTAAATGAGGAAATCATTACTGAGAGAATATTGTGAGCTGATTAGAGAGAAGGATGATACTTCATTTAATTTATAGATAAGTTAGATATTGTCTACTTGGAAATTTCAATTAATAAGATAATTGAAGCTAAGGTTGATGGTTGCGTTAGGTAATCGACAACCGGCATAAAACTTATCAAAAAATCATGAAATAATCCTTTGATACACTGTTGATCTTGGCATTCTTTAAGCGATTGCTTGACTGAATCTGATAAAAAATGTGCAAGGTCACTTCGATGCAGTGCGATGTTAAATAAATAAGGGTTTCCACATAATGGACAAATGCAGGCAAGAAATTAGTCCATGAAACTAAAATTAGGATAGGAACTTGAAATATAGATACTCTTATGTGTAAATTAATGGAATTAATAGATATTATGGCTCGTAGGATGATAATATCTTATGTATTTAAAAAATTAAATGGATTGGGGAGAAGATCAAAGAGATTGATTGTTTAGGTTTTAAACTTTGATATTTTGGTAGGTGTAGGTGTGATTATAGATAAGAGTTTGAAGGATAATATTTTAGTACTTAATATCGACTACTAGTTTTGGATTTTATGAAGGGTTGGAAGGTGAAAAATAAATTAAAATATTATTCTAAGATTAGATGGGTGACTTAAAGAATAATAATAAAAATATACTTAAGAATAAACTACAAGATCTTAGTATTTGGGATGTTCATGAGAAAATTAATGTTATGTGAAATGTTGTAAGTGAGATTAAATAAGTAACAAAAAATGTGTTTGGAGAATCAAAAAGAAAATATTTTTTAATAAAAACACTACTTAGTGGAATCAAAATGTGCAAGAAAAGATCAAAGATAATAAATTTTTTTTATAAAAATTAGTTTACATATAAAAGCTCGGAGAATTGGGAAAGATATAAAGTGGCCCCGTAGAAATTTTATAAAAGCAATTTGTGATGAAAAATTTAGTTTTTAATGATTTATATAATAGATTGGATACTAAAGAGGGTAAAAGATATATGCATAAGTTAGCCAAACAAAGAGATAGGAGAAGTAAAAATTCAGTTTAAGTAAAGTGCACTAAGGATGAAAATTATAAAGTATTTTTCTTGAAAGAGGATATTGAACATAGGTGGATGAAAAAATTTGATAAATTTTTCAATGAAGGTTGTGAGAGACGATTGACTTAAGTGAACTTAATACCTTAAATTGAAATAGAAAATTTTATTTTTATCATCGTATTAGTAAAATCAAAATTGAAGATGCTTTAAAGAAAATGAAGTGTGAAAAAGAATAGGATCTGATGATATTCTAATAGAAGTGTGGAATGCTTAGGAGATCAAGGAATGTTTTAGCTTACTAATCTTTATTTTAAAGATTAAAAAGATGCTTAATGAGTGGAGAAAGAGTTTGTTGATTCCTCTTTTTAAGAATAAAGGTGATGCACAAGAGTGTCAAATTATGAGTTCAATTAACATTAAAATTATAGAAATTGAACATAATTGTTGCGATACAAAAGTTTCTCAAAATTAGTTTGGTTTCATGCCTGATAGGTCTACTATTGATGCTATACATATGTTGAGGGGTTTGATGAAGAAGTATAGAGAGGGGAAGGAGGATCTACATATGATATTTGTTGATTTAGAGAAAGCATATAATAAAGTTCCAAGTTAAGCGCTTTGGAAGATTCTAGAAAAGAAAGGAGTTAATATTCTTTATATTCAGGTCATTAAGGATATGTATAGTGGAGCTGTTACTTGTGTTCAAATACAAGGAGGATTGACCAAGTATTTTTCTATTTTAGTTGGATTATATCAAGGACTTTAAGCTCATATCTTTTTTGCTTTAGTTATAGATGTTTTTACTAGACATTTATAGGAGGATGTACCTTGGTGTATGCTTTTTGCTGATGATATTCTTCTTGTTGATAAGATGAGAGAGGGAGCTCAAGAGAAACTTTAGTTGTGGATGTCAACATTAGAATCTAAAAGCTTTCGTTTAAGTAGATCTAAAATAGAATATATGGAGTGTAATTTTAGTTATAAAAGATCTAGTGGTGGGGTTGTGACATCGGTGATCAAGTGATTAAAAAGAGTGAATGGTTTAGATTATCTTAGATTGATTGTTGAAATGATGGTGAAATGGATGAGGATGTTATTAGTAGAATTCAACTTGGATGGTTGAAGTGGGGGAATGCATCTTACCTGTTGTGTGATAGAAATGTATCGCTTAGACTTAAGAAAAAATTTTATAAAATGGTGGTCAGATTTGTAAAGTTATGGAATAGAATGTTGGCCAATAAAAGAGAAGCATAAAATTAAGTTAAGTATTGCAGAGATGAGGATGCTTAGATGGATGAGTGGTTTTTCACTTAGATACAAAATGCAAAATGAATATATATGTGAAAAGGTTGACATAGCTCAATGGCAGATAGGATTCGAGAGAGTCGCCTTAGATGGTTTGATCACATGAAACATCGGCCATTTGATGACCCATTTAGAAGAGTAGATGTATTAGATTTGACCTATGCTAAAAAAGATAGAGGTAGACCTAAAAATACTTGGTTACATAGTATAAAGAAATGATCTTAATTTATTAGAATTAAATGAGAATTTGACACATAATAGGATAGTGGAGAAGAATGATTCATGTAGTTGACCCCACGTAATGGGATAAAGGCTTGTTGTTCTGTGATAATTGAAGCTAATATATGTGCTAAAAGTCTTGATATATATATGTTTATTATAACACTGTCATGATAGAAGTAAAATTTATAATTTCTCATGTTCGTTATGAGATGCAATCTTTGCAACTTAACCTTTTAATTATTTTATATGGAGGATATATTTCTGCATGAACTATCAGTTGTATCTTTTAAATGCTTGATTAGTAATTTCTTACATAATGTATTTTATGCTTTGCTCATAGATTTCTTTATAATGTTAATTTAGTACTTAGTTTTATAGTTTTTTTAAAATAATGAGCGAAATTTGGGGTAAGGAGAGAATAATCAAGAAAACATACAAGTTTATCTTGGAAATATAAATTCTCAAATTAAAAATTTGAAGGGCTAAATTACAAAATATAAGTTTAAATTTTTAAAATATGTGGTGATGACTGTATTAGAATTAGGAGAGATTCAGGTGGAGGGACTTAAGAATACTCTTGAAATTACCTCACAAAATCTCCCTTATTTTATGTTGTTGACTATCTTTTTGAGATAAAATCTAGGAATTGTTAACTATTTTTGGGGGATGCTAAGCAAAATTTAAATTAATTTAAGAATTTAGAATAAGGATTTTTAAATTAATGCTTCTTGTTGGAAGTGTGGACAAACACGAAGTGACTCCAATTTTTCTATAAATATGAGGCCTTAGAATGTAATAATTAAGCTTTAAAGCAATTGAATTTTCTTCTATGTAATACTCTCTAATATTGGACCAACGAGGTCTTATCAAAGAGTATTTTTCCTCTCTTTCTTTGGCACACCATCTCATGTTTTGATTAAACACAAAGGAATGGTGCCCATACAAGTTTTGTTGGCTTGTTTTATCTCCTCTTGGGTAATATAGAGAAACCTCCAACAAATCTCGAGTCCTCAATACGAGGATCTATTTTTTTCCTAAACATTTTATATTGGTTTCTTAAACCTTTTACTCCCTTATTTTAAATCATATTTTTATATCAGAGCACTAGTTTCTACTTGTAGGCTGTCATTATGGTTTGTGTGGGATTTAAGGGAATTTTAGAGGAGTACATGGAGATAGCTGCTTATGCATTGGATGGAAGCCAAAAATCAATGAATTCAAGGGGAGTTCTAAAATATTTCAAGTGGTTGTTTTAACATCTCTAATTACCTGACAAAACTCATGGCTACAATTGAGTTTTTCTCCATATCATGCTTTGTAACTTTATCATTCATCATTTGTTATGAATGATCATGTAAAATAGGAAAATGAGCCAAAAAATAGAGATGAAGAAGAGAATCAACAATTTATTCTTGTTGATTTATTTTTGGCATGTTCAAAAAAAGAGTTCATAGGTTGTAGGAGTCTAATAGGACATGTTATGGTGCAAGAGAATCTACCAAAGTAAACCATAAGGTGAGTGCTATAAGAGATCAATGTGTACCCAGGAGGTCATAACTGATGATGGAACAACTACAATGTTTTTAAAAGAGATAACTAGTTCTTATGAAGATGTTGTGGGCTTCGAAAATTCATCACTGACCTTTCGATGAATAGAGTTTGGATTAATGTCGGTCAAATTTTTAGAAGGCAAATGAAATAATAGATAGGACACTACCCAGAGATTTCATCCTCATTTTGTGAGGATTTTAGATCTGATTCCAGGTTTTCTACACATACAAGCATCTATAGTTAATTACCTTTCCCGAGAATGAGAAATTTTTTTTGATTAAGGCTAGTCATTAGGTCGTTAGTTGCTTAGCATATAGTAGCAGTAGGTAGAGTATTGATAATTTATGAAATTCATCATTTATTGACTTAAAGCATATGCTTGGTGGGATAATGACGTGCCTAGTCAAGATCCCATGGTTTCGTCATCTCAAGTTGTCGTGGTATAGTTTCTTAGTAGGAATGATAGTTTATTTCAATCGATTGAAGGATTCTTTGTCGGTATGAGTTGCATTGTCTAAGGTGCCCTTGTAGACCTAGGGTGGTAATTGTTTAAGGAGATAATTTTAAGTCTACCTTAACGACATGATTTTATGCCTATCAAATATGTTATGATTCATATCTCAAAGAGCGAAACACGTCATGGAATATAATAGAGTTATTTAAGGGCCTACTGGGTAGAATAGTTGTACTACATTTTATGTGGTGTCATTTATGGACAAAATAATGCGACAGAGGATATTGGCTACGTCCTTATTGGTATGAGATTATTTGAGTTTGAACATAATGATTTATTTGACTCGACATTAGTTTCTTTGTGAATTAATGTTTTTTAATTTATCATCTCCAACAAATGATGGCGGATGAGTGAATGAATTATTTGCTTTAAGTTCTTAAATGATAAGTTTCATTCTATTCGAATATACTTAGATGAAATTGAGCTTTATGATGAATTAGTTTAAAACTTAAGCATCTTTTAATAGTAACATCTCCTTGGTTGGGATCTATAATCAACATGGCTATGATTGAGGTAGACTTTATCAACTCCGCTTAACAAAGGATCGGCTCTATAAAGTTTGAAGCCAATTCTGTCAACTCTTACTTTTATAAGAAAGAGGATTAGATTGGTTGAATCAAATTTGCAATCTAATCCATATAGGAATATATAACTAATAGATTTAGTTTTAAAAACTAAACATTATCATCAATTATTTAAATCATTCATTCAACTTTTTAGGCAATAATGGATTTAGATTGATCTAAATTTGTAGCTTGCGTAACATTCTCGAGCCTTATGATTAAATGTGTAACACATTGGTCAGAGCACATGCAGACGATTCATATATATTTTATGTTAACTCGCGAAGCATCCTTAAACAATGAGTTTAGACATTTGTTACTATATCGAAGCCCATGCGGGTTATTTCAACTTGAGTGCTTACATGAATTTTAGAGAATCTAATATCTTCTTAAGCACTTATACAAATAGATTGAACACAAGAGTGTCTTACATTGCATGCCTAGATCATTTAAATTTGAGTGCTAGCACAATATGGTATTTATTCCATTTGAATGACAAGTTTCAAAGTACTCATGTTGAACGAAATGAGTGCATCATGAGTGCTTCGTGATGCATGTAAAGTTTACTTAGAACTTCTAACAATGCCTTTTATTTGCTCTTATATTTATGTTGCAGATTCGGTAGCGTTTGAAGGTGTTTCAAGTTTCATTCAACCATCCAAAATAATATTTGCATTTAAACAATGGTTTATTGAATTCTTAAATTTCACAAAAACTTAATTTCAAGTCTATTTGATGGACAATCACTTTGTATAAACCAGAATGCAATCAAATTGTCCATTGGAGAGTCTAGCTTGTACTCATTAATGAGCCATTGTAAGCATCTACATAATTTAGTCATGGATTCAACTAAGGTTATTCCAATTCACTTAATGTACGATATAATCGTTCAAGCATTCATTAGGAAGCAACACTTATGTCTCTATGCTCGTCAATGAGCCACTTAATCAACTTCCATAACCTGCAAATGCACATTTAAGTGTCTTGTAAACCCCAGATAATTAAATTCTATATTCATCTAAAATCCTCTTAATTATTGCAAAGTGAATTGCAAAACAATCACAATGCTCAATGAGAACTCTCTTACACTTATTAACAAGTCTTTAAATTCATTTCAAGTCTCGTACTTTTGATTATCTTTCAAACTATTTGAAATGAGTCATGCTAAAGATTAGTGTTCATTAAGGATGGCTTATGAATGCTCAATGATGAGCTATTAATTTTAATATAAATCTCTTGTAAGTCTCATTTGAATTTTATATTTGAAAGCCGTACTTCAATCCTACTACAAACTTCTGATAATCCAACTTTGTGTTCAATTGGGTTTACCTTTATGTTATACTGAAATGAGAGATTGCAAAGTCATGTCCATGCTCACCCAATTCATCTCATTGAGTTCAAGAATCATAATTGAGTTGGTTCATTTTGAGTTCAAATTTCATTTGTAGCATAACTTTTCAAGCTTATTTCAAAATTCATCTGTTCCCTTTGCAATTTTGAATTCAATTTAATATCCAATAAATTTCAACAAGTTAAGCATTGTTATTTTAGTCCATTTAAGTCTTCCTACAAGTATGAAATTTTGACAAAATTTTAGTGGCATTTTGACAGCATCCCGATGTTGTCTCTGCATAGAGAACTACTTCAAATATGTTGGGCATGCCCACCATGCTAAGAAAAGCGCGTATGAGTGGTATAAACACTACGGCTGAATACACCATCCTACTATGCTAAGAAGACATGTATGGGTCTTCAAGTATCTGTAAACATAAATTTTTCTACCACGTTAAGAGAGGCATGTATGAAATGTACTTGTAATTTTAGCTTAAATGTCAACTTTCAAATTTAGAGTTGATTTTATATTAAGTTATTTAAGCCACCCGTCGGTGTGAAATCTAGTAGCATTTCGGTACATCTCGGCTCGTCATATATAAATTGGCTATGTCGTATCTTTGTGCCGGCCAAAGAAAACGTGTATATGTGGTTTAAATCGCGAATGTCTTTATCTTAAGAAAGTCGTATTGATTTTTGAACCCGCAAGAAAACACTGATTTCCACACCGAAAGTTGTGCAGATACTTATATCTTTGCAAACACAATTTTCCCCGCCACGCCATGAAAGGCGTATATGGGTACTTAATTTGGTGGCCAGAAGTCCTCCCCACCACGCTAAGAAAGGTAGGTATGGGGATTTCACCTACATGAAAAGAAAGTTGCCTACATAGGATTTCCCCGCCACGTCAGAAAAGATATGCGAGACTTGATATTGACATTTCTGCAACCAATTATTACATTTTCACATTAATCAAGGTTGGAATTGGCGAGGCATCAAACTTTGAAAAAACTAGCTGAAAATAATTTCTTTTTATTTGCTAATTTGGAAGGAGAGGAAGAGGTAATGGAAAGATTTACTTGATCTAAAGTCCTATTGCTATTCTACTCCAACCTGATGCTGCTAGCTTGAACTGTGAATTTTATAGGATCGAAATTGTCCCATCAGAAATGACCAATAAATCATAAAAGATTTGAAATTCTGCTGCTACGTTTTACCTTGGCTGCTGGTTTTGGGGATGTCACTGCAGCCAACAATAGTGAATTGAGAAAGATTTATTGGAGAAAGATGTTGGTGGTATGGGCTTAATGAGGTTGGGTGGCTATGGGAGGCGTGAGACGTGTGTACGAGACAGGAGAGGGCTCTGCTTTCATCCTGTATGAGAGGGTTAAGATCCCGATTTCATGCAGTGGAGTCTTGCCGTGGGTGGAGTTGGGAATTCAGCCGGTAGGAGGTATGTGCGATGGGCTGGAAGAGTGCAAGACGAGATCTCGGTTTGGATTAGAGTAGTTGGCGGCACAGTAAAGAGATTATGGCTGCTGTGGGATAACGTGGGGGGGAGAGAGAGAGAGAGAGACCGCTGTTCGGTGGAATCGAGGGAAGACCGAAGAAATCCCGAACAGGGACTTGTCGGCCAAGAGAGGGGCACGAGTGCTGGTGTGTGGATGACCCTAGTTCAGGAAACGGAGAGGATTGGCGGCTTAGCCGAATTGATTGAGATGGACCAAGCAGAGGGAGTCGCAAGATTTTTTATTTATTTTGCCTTCAGTTGCTTGGATTGGTAGGATTTTAGAGAAGATTAATGGCAACCCTCATGAATTCCTCTTATTACCTTCCATATGAGATTGCCAAAATCAGCCGATTTCAAAATTTTTTTTGAATATCATTAAGAAATCATTTAGGAAGGTATTAAATCGAATAATCATTTGCTATTTATGCCCAAAATTTGATTTAATTCTGATATAATGTATTTATTAAAATTAGACTTAATTGTATCTGACTAAATATTTGTATTTTGTTTTGTTCAGCTAGCTTTTTGCGACATTACATCGAAATTTATGTGAATTCTATCAAAATTAAATTCATACAAAATGAATATAGTTTCTAAGCAAATTCGATGTTCCGAATGCATCAACGCAGTCCATCTTGTGATCGGAGGTCATTTGGGTAACTTTGAGGTCGATCGGGGCAAACTCAAGTTTAATTCACTCGTCATTGCACTCTGAATTTCACCATTTGCTCCACATTTCAATTGATCATGGAAGATCTCGTTTGATAGATTTTTTTGTTTCGGTGACAAAGGTGCAATCCGTTTCACGAAAAGGGTTCATTTAGATAGTGTCGAGATCTCTCGACTTCGATATGCACAAAATCACTTATTTGCTTATTTTTCATCATTGAATGATAATTAGTTGATGTAAGAGGTCAATTTTAATTAATTTTGATATTTTGGACGTATCGACGTAGTCAGTTTTATGATTGGAGGACATCTTGATCGATTTTGATTGCGATCGAGACGTTTCAGCTCCAATTTGCTTGATGTCGCATTTAATTCTCGCTGAATTCATTATGTATGTGCGAATATACTTAGGAGAATCATTTATAGGTCAACAGATGCTTCAAAAGATAAAAATTGTAGAAATTTTCCTGTATTAATCTAGGTATTCAAGTACAGATCACTTTTTGGGATAGTCAATTAATTTCAACTTCATTTAATGAAATCTCATTAGATGGTTGAGCATTATGTAGATGAGTTTTGTTGATAAAAAGGATCATCAAATGAGATGACCATGAATTGGACAAGCTATTAAGTTTGGATAATAAATATTTTAGTTATCATGTGATTTAGATAAACATCATTAGTTAACTATTGATTATTTTTCTAAGTTATTATTATTTTGTAATTGATTGTATTGCAAGAGCAAATGACATAAAGAGGATTGTGATCTACAAGACTTTCAAGAAAGTTTGCAATTTAAACCTTCTAAAGATGAATTTGCATATATAATAATCAGGGGATAAATTGCAAAATTGCAATTTAAATATTATAGAGTGGGATTTATGTGGAAGGAATCAAATAGACTTCTCTAAAATCAATTTACAAAATTTATTTTCCTTATTTAAGTAGTTGACCACCTTTCAAGAAAAGAATTTATGACTTGTTACCCATTTTTATGGGATAACTATCCAAACTTTGAATGGACGTAGGAAATTTAGGATAAAGATTTCTAAATTAATGAATTTACTTGGAATTCTGAATGGACATGGATTGGCTCCCATTTTTTTCTTTAAATGGATTGCCTTATGAGGTAAAAATTAAGTGTGGAGCAATTGAACTATTTTTCTTCTGAAATTCTCCTCTCTTTCTCTCTTTTTCTCTTTTGGCACATCATCCCAATTTGTTTAAATTCAAGGACATGCCTTTGAATGCAATTTCCATTGTCTTTCTCTCTATTCTCTCAGGTAGGATAAGAGGGAGGAACTTGTACTAATATTTCTTACCAATTCCATTGGCCTACCGAACCCTTATTCAAGATAAGAGGGAGAAGCTATGTAATTATTCAAGATGAGAGGGAGAAGCTATGTACTATGGAAATATCCCGCCTATGTGATCACAATTTTATTGTATTATTATTTTCTCTATAATAATCAATGGTGAAGCTTTTTTTTGTTATTTTTTAATAGGTGGTTTAAGTCAGTTGTTGGGTTGGGATCATGTTAAACTTAAATTAACCCTTATAATGTTGGCCCAAATATGATTCATTAATATAGCTTGCCTGAATTTCAAATCAAACCCGAACACAAGTGGCTTAAACTTGATTTTCCTGACACTATTATCATACAAGTTATATCAGTCGGTGGTTAACATTATTCCTAATTTTAAAATTTTCTTATTGTTACATAGGGAGAGAGTGGGTGTGCAAGCCTTTGGGTTGCAAAATCGATGGTAAACAAGGATGGTGAGAGTAACTTGAATGAGTGCCCTACTTCTATATGTTTATGATATTATAGAGCTTTGAGATTAACACCACGATAAAAACAAACTCATTGCAAATATTTGAAGTTAACTTTGTGAAACCTCCTCCACTTTTATTTATTTTTTGTGTGAGTGTGTGTGTTGGGTTGTATATTTACATGTATAACACTTAAATTTTAATATTTTCATATATAACACTTAAATCTTTAGCATCACATGAAAAATATCATCTTTACTAAATTTTTTAAATTGAAAAGTATTTTTTATTTATATGAAAGTGTTACACATGTAAATATGGGATTTTAGTTGTTAGATATATAAATGCATATGAATTGTGTGGTAAGTATGTAAATTATTTATTTATTTTTTTAAAGGGCACAGTGGAGTCAATCTTCCTTAACTAAGGGTTATTTGTTTGGTTGAAAAATGAATGCATTGTAAACAAAATTCAATATAAAAGGAATGCAGTGTCCAAATACTTTGTGGTTGTTTGAAAAAATGTCAATCAAATTCAAGAATTTATATGTAAATCTTAAAGCGGTTGGCTACAAAAGTGGCGAGGTGAGCTTAGCTCATTAAGGAGCTCAATTATGACTTGATTACAGCTCAATTAAGGCTTATTTATGAACAATATTATTTTAATTTTTATTTTTTTAGGCTTAATAAGCTTTAATTGATATAATGTGTATATTTATCAACAAGCTATTGGCAAACATGATTTAAGGCTTGATTAAAGCTTTTTTATTTTATTAAATGAGTTGTTCTTTAACAGGCTTGATAAGCCAATTTGAACTGGCTCATGAACAAACTCAAATTGATTTTGAACACAATAATGATAAAAAAACTCAAGCTTGAACACCATCCTAAGAAGCTCGAATCGAGCTCGAGTTTGATAATTGAAAACAAGTTTCAACTCGAACATGCACATGTTCAGCTTGGCTCAATTTGTTTGCAGCCCTACTCATTGCAAAGTATCTTCATTTTAGAGATTGAAATTATCAATATTATAGTCATTGACGGTCATGGTTGTGCTTGTCATGAAGATTTCATGATAGGCCATTTACTGGTTACCCCGACCACTCTAATACCAATAAGAGTAGAAAACTTGAATTTTAAGTGAGGCATGGATGTTTACACTTAGAATGTAGATTGTAGGGGTCTCAGTAATATGATTTAAGATGGCTCTAATTAGACCACCGCAAGTTGAATAGGGCTAGTCACTTATCTAGGAAATTCACACAAGGTGATCAGAGTGACAATGCCTTTAATCCATATATGGAAATTATCCAAGCTTTAGAGAGATCAAACAATTAGTTGGAGTTTCTCTTTGGTGTGCTTGATGCTAAGAAAGCTTAGTAGAAGAGGATGTTACTAGAACTTCCAATATCGATTAGAATCTTCTTCATATTGAAACATGATTTTCTTATATTGGAGTTCATAACTAGTGTATTTCGATGTGAAGAATGTATTTTCTTGAGGTCGGAGTCATTAAAACAATAACTTGAATAATATGAGACTTATTAATGTCGATTCTTCATGAATTGTGAAAAGTACTTGGCAATGTCTTTGACTAATGATATGAATATTTTATACTGTGAATGTTGATAGCTTAACAATTAATGGTGACAGATTGAATTTTTGATGGATGAATTAAGAATGATAATTTTGGGATTGTTGAATAGTAACTACAATATCTTGCCATTTTACATTAATAAGTTCTTCTCTTTGAGTATTGTATTTTACTCCAAATGTTTTATTTCATAAAGGCATGTAAAGGTCATAGAGGCTCTAGGAAGTTCAACTCTTCTCAAGCAAATTGCATGATAATGAGTGCCTATTGATACTAGTGGATACAATTAAAGCATTACTTTCATGGAGATGGTGTTGGGGGAGAACTAGTGTTATTTCTTTTATTTCCTCTTTTGTAGGCATAATAATATTTACATTTTAGATATTAATAATTTAGATAATTTGAATCTTATTTTTTTAAAAAAATTACCACATATGTTGCTTAATTATGGTATAGGATGATATGCCTTCCTAGCATATGCATACTCAAGAAAATCTTAAATTTGGATGTAATTATTAATTTATCATGATTGATTTTATATTATATCATTTATTTGATGCGCATCAATATTGTAAACAAATCATTATCTCAGTTTAGAACAACAAGTCTTTATCCCACTATGTGGGTCGGCTACATGAATCTTTCTTCTTCATTGTATCCTATCATGTGTCAAATTATTTTTTAATTTTAATAAATTAAGGTATTTTTTATACATCCTAACCAAGTGTTTTTAGGTCTACCTCGACCTTTCTTAACATAAAGAAAATCTAATACATACACTCTCCTAACTGAGTCATTAGATGGCCGATGCTTTATGTGGCTAAACCATCTAATGCGACTCTCTTTAATCTTATTTGCCATTGGAGCTACTCCAACTTTTTCCTGAACATATTTCGTCTTTTATCTCTAAGAGTAAAATCACTCATCCACTTGAGCATCCTCATCTCTGCAACACTTAGTTTTATGCTATGATGAGCTTACACTGACACTTACACACTTTTTTTAAAAATACGGGACAACATTAACACATTATAATAATAATTAAAATAATATATATAAATTAAATAGATAAAATATTAAAAATAATAAAAAATAAGTCATTTAATTAAAAAAATTAAATTAATTACTTAAGTTATATATATATATATATAAATTACTTAAGTTAGTGAAGCTTTATAGAAAATGAAATGTGGAAAAGCAGTTGGACCGGATAATATTCCAATAGAAGTGTGAAAATGTTTAGGAGATCAAGGAATTTCTTGGCTTACAAATTTTTTTAATGTCATTTTAAAGACTAAAAAGATGCCAGATGAGTGGAGAAAGAGTTTGTTTGTTCCTATATTTAAGAATAAAGGTGATGCACAAGAGTGTGCAAATTATAGAGGAATTAAGTTAATGTGCCATACATTAAAATTATGGGAGAGAGTAATGAGCATAGGTTACGATGTGATAAGTTTCTTACAATCAGTTTGATTTCATGCCAGATAGATCTACTACGGATGCTATACATTTGTTAAGGGTTTGATGGAGAAGCATAGAGAAAAGGAGGATCTACATATGATATTTATTGATTTAGAAAACTTATGATAAAGTTTCAAGAGATGTTCTTTAGAGTTCTAGTATAGAAAGGAGTTAATATTAGTTATATTCACGTCATTAAGGATATGTATACTAGAGGCTACTTGTGTCCAAACACAAGGAGGATTGACAAAATATTTTCCTATTTTGGTTGGATTACATCAAGGATCGCTTTAAGCCCTTATCTTTTTTTACTTTAGTTATGGATGTTCTTACTAGGCATTTACAAGAAGATGTACCTTGGTGTATGCTCGATGACATTCTTCTTGTTGATAAGACTAGAGGAGTCCAACGAAACTTGAATTATGGAGGTCAACTCACAGAGTCTAAAGGTTTTCGTTGAAGTAGATCTAAAATTGAATATATGAGTGTAATTTTAGTTGTAAAGTTCTTGTGATAATGTTGTGACATTACGAACAAGTCATTAATAAGAGTGGCGTTTGATATTTAGGCTCATTGTCAAAATGATGGTGAAATAGATGGAGATGTTATTAGTAGAATTCAAGTTGGATGGTTGAAGTGGAGGAGTGCATCGGCTATTATGTGATAGAAATGTTCCTCTTAAACTTAAGAAAAAATTTATAAGATGGTGATAAGACCGCAATGACTTATGTGCGAGAATGTTGGTAATAAAGAAGCATAAGACTAAGTTAAGTGTTATAGAGATGAGGATGCTTAGGTGGATGAGTGGCTTTACTCTTAGAGATAGAATACAAAAAATGAGTATATTCGGGAAAAAAGTTGGAGTAGCTCCAATGGGTAGATAAGATTAGGGAGAATTCCTTGATGGTTTGCCACATAAAGCATCTACGTAAACCGTCAGATGAGATTAGGAGAGTAGATGCATTAGATTTGTATGTTAAGAAGGTAGAGGTAGACCAAAGACTTGGTTAAGATGTATAAAATTGATCTTAGTATACTTGATTTAAATGAGAATTTGACACATAATAGGACCTGATGGAAGAAGGATTCATGTAGCCACTAGTGGGATTAAGGCTTGTTGTTGTTGTTGTTATTGTTGTGTATTGTACTTTAATAATTTTAATGAATAAAATTTTTTTATCAATTCTAAATTTATAAATTTAATTATATTTTTTTGATAATTTTAATTATTTATAATAAATATATCTTATTTTTCTCTCTTTTCAGCTCAAATATCATTCTCTAAATTTCTAAAACTCTCTACAATAATTTAAAATATAATAAATTATATTTAAATATTTTTTATATAATTTTAGTTCAATTATTCAGGACATGCGTGTCCCTTAATTTTTTTAATATTATTTTAATCGTACTTTTCCGTCTTTTTTAGTCCATTGATGCGTGTGGATATTGCACACCTAATTTTTAGGAGTGTTGGTGCATTATAGGTTTTATGCTTCTCTTTTACTGATCAACATTCAGCACCATAAATCATTATAGGTTTTGCCATTTTCTTATAAAATTTTTTCTTAAGTCTAAACGATTCTTTTGTATCACACAATAAGCTAGATGCATTTATCTACTTCAATCATCCAACTTGAATTCTACTAATAACATCTCCATCTATTTCACCATTATTTCAAACAATATATCTGACATATCTGAAACGCTCACTCTTTTTAATAATTTGATCACCCAATATCACAACACCACCACTAGAACTTCTACAACTAAAATTCCACTCCATATATTTAGTTTTAGATCAACTCAAATGAAAACCTTTAGACTCTAAAGTTGACCTCCATAATTTAAGTTTCTCTTTGGCTTCCTCTCTAGTCTTATCAATAAGAAGAATGTCATCAGCAAAAAGCATACACCAAGATACATCCTCCTGTAAATGCTTTGTAAGAACATCCATAACTAAAGCAAAAAGATACGGGCTTAAAGCCAATCCTTGATGTAATCCAATTGAAATAGGAAAATATTTTGTTAATCCTCCTTATGTTTGGACACAAGTAACAGCTCTAGCATACATATCCTTAATGACTTGAATATAATCAATATTAACTCCTTTCTTTTCTAGAACTCTCTGAAGGACTTCTCTTGGAACTTATCATATACTTTCTCTAAATCAACAAATGTCATATGTAGATCCTCCTTACTTTCTCTATACTTCTCTATCAAACCTCTCAACAAATGTATAACATCCATAGTAGATCTACCCAGCATGAAACCAAATTGGTTTTGAGAGACTTTTGTATCACATCATAACTTATGCTCAATTACTCTCTCCCATAAGTTTAATATATGACACATTAACTTAGTTCCTCTATAATTTGCACACTATTGTGCATCACCTTTATTCTTAAATATAGAAACCAGCAAACTCTTCTTCCACTCATCTGACATCTTTTTAGTCTTTAAAATAACATTAAAAGATTCGTAAGTTAAGAAATTCCTTGATCTCCTAAGCATTTCCACACTTCTATTGGAATATCATTAAGTCCTACTATTTTTTCACTCTGTATTTCCTTTAAAGCTTATCCAATTTCAAATTTACTAATTCGACGATAAAAATAAAATTCTCTATTTTTGTTTAGGGCATTATGGTTGTTAAATAAATTATATTCTTAGATCACTGATTGAAAAATTTATTAAAATAACTCATCCACCTATTTTCAATATCTTTTTTCTAAGAAAAGTACTTTGATTTTCATTCTTAATACATCTTACTTGAATTAGATTTTTTCTTACCTTTATCTGTCTTTCTTTTATACATACGTCTTTCTTTCTTTGATATTGATATATTATATAAATCACTAAAGTTAAATTTTTTCATCACATATTACTTTCTTGGAATCTCTTGAGTCTTTATATCTTTCTGATTAGTTTTACATCTACCAAATTTTATATGAGAACTAGCTTATTCTTGTTTTTTTCTTGCATTTTGACTTCATAATTATTTTTACTAAAAGAAGCTTTTTCTTTTGATTCTCAAACATAGTTTTGCAAACGAATTTATTTTTTTTTCACATAATATTAGTTTTCTTATGAAAATCTCAAATTCTAAGCTCTTAAAAGTATTTTTATTAGTATTCTTTAAGTGTCTCCGCCCCCATCTAATCCTAGGATTTTATTCCAATTTATTTTTCATCTTTCAATCCTTCAACTTAAAATCTAAAACTAGCAGTCGATGCTGGGTACTTAAACTTTCACTCAGAATGACCTTACAATCTTTACAATCTAAACGATTTATTTTTCTTATCATAAATAATTAATTTGTGTTTTACTAAATTCAATATTATAATTAATAATATACTTATCTCTTTTCTTAAATAAAGTATTAACAACTATAAAAATCATAAACTAAAGCAAAATTTAATTTAGTTTTAACTTTTATCAATCACTCCAAATCTATAGCTACCATAAATACTCTTAAAATCTTCTACAACTCTACTAGCATATCCATTTAATCTCCTTTAATAAATATCTTTTTTTAAGAGGTATCTTTTGTATTAATCTCTCTAAGTCATTCCAAAATTTTTCTTTTGAGTTTACATCCAAACCTACTTGAGGAGCATAAATACTCATAACATTGATAATCTTAGTATTAACAATAATCTTTAAAGCTATAATTTTATCTCTAATATAATTAATATTTATAATATTATCCTTTAAACTTTTATATATAATTTCACCTACACCTTTCTAATTCGATTTCTGCTTGAATACTAAAGTTTAAAACCTAAACTATCAATCTCCTTAGCCTTCTCCCTAACTCATTTAGTTTCTTGAATGCATAAGTTATGTATCTTTCTATGAACTATAATATCTATTAATTCCATTAATTTATCTATAAAGTACATAAATTCCAAGTTCCTAATATTCTAGTTTCATGGACTAACTTTTTTGCCTACATTTGTCCATAATGTAGGAACCCTTGCTTATTTAACACTGCACCTGGGCACCGATGCAGCGGTTCTTGCACACTTTTCATTTTATTCAGGCCATATGACGCATCACTTCCAGGGAACGCCCTAGTATTAACATAATATTTTAAAGGATTCATGTCATGATTATTTTGATATGTTTTACGCTAGCTATCAACTGCATAACGCAACTCTTCATTTTTAACATCTGGGACTTGGGACTCAATGCAATGTTATTATCTCATTTTAGAATGATAAAATAAAGTTTCTATCCATGCCTCTTGAATTACCGCGTTTGTTGCTTTTTCCTCTCAGTCCTATTAGTCCTGATGTTAAGAGTCATGATTATCTGATCATGAATGATTATTCTAGATTTATTTGGGTTTTTATTAATGAATAAGAGTGATGTATTCAATGATTTCTAGATATGTTCAAAGAGAGCAAGGATATTTAGTCTTTCAAGTTCAAATTGATTATAGTGGTGAATTTGAGAATGATTCATTTGAGGAATTTTGTGATGAGCAAGGCATTAACTCCCCAACAATTAAATGAAAGAATAATATTTTGTTAGAAATGTGTAGATCTATGTTGGATGAATATAATTTACCAAAATATTTATAGATTGAAGCAATAAAAACATTATGTAATGTGATTAATAGAGTGAATTAAAGGCATATCTTGAAGAAAACTCTACGTAGAGGTAAGAAACTCAAGAATTCATGCATTCACGCATTTTGATGTTTATGGTATATTGTGAATAATTGAAAGGATCAATTAAAAATATTTGATAGAAAATTCGATGATGCTATTTTCTTAGATGTTCATGTTCTATTTAAACTCACAAAGTACTTAATAAGAGGATCATGATAGACTGATTATAGAAAAATTTATATATATTTCATTTGATAAGTCAAAACGTGATTCTATTAAGACTTATCTTGTTGATGTTTATGGTTATAGGAAGAGTAATCTTAATGATCAGAATGATGAAAAAAAGAAAATTCAAATTGCAATCACTCCCTTACATTTATGGTAATAAAGAGCATTGGCAGATTGATTGTTTGACACTAATGATTACTATTTGTTCGGATTATTTTTAAAACACTATTATTATGTAGAGTACTAGTTGGGCATGTTGAGTGGTTCTTGAATGGTGAAGAGTTTTTCCCTCTCCATTGCTGATCTGTGTTCGAGTGCACCAATTTATACTAATATTCTAACATTTGCACTTTGGTACTCACCATTTCCAAAAAAAAGAAAAAAGGATTGCTTGTTAGTGATGATTATGATATATTTTCACTTGCATTAATCGTAGAGATATTTACCATTGGAAAAAGGAAAAAAAATGACATACCATTGTGAAGTTCCGTGCGCGGGGGGTTTATAGTTTCTGTTATCTCTCTTTTTATTTTTTCTTTTAAAATGAAAGTGTTTTGGTTTTCTCTTGCATGTAGAAGTGTAAAAGAGTTGAGTCGAGCTCGAGCTCGGCTCGTTAGCCCGTCATTCTCCCCTTCTATTCTGCTTCGTGAAAGTAACCCTCGTCTTTCACTTCGTCCCCTTCCCACTCTTCAGCTTATAAATCCCATTTACTAAATTTCTAAATTTAAGGAAAAACTGGGGATAAACAGGATTTAAAGTTGCCATTTTTGCTGTTTAGAAGGATTTAGGTTAAATCTTGCTACCCATCTAATGGCAGGGAGGGAGGGAGCTTGAGCTCGTGACTTGATCAGTCGAGCTCACAAGCTCATAAACGAGATG
Source organism: Cymbidium sinense (assembly GCA_021442155.1). NCBI lineage: Eukaryota > Viridiplantae > Streptophyta > Magnoliopsida > Asparagales > Orchidaceae > Cymbidium > Cymbidium sinense. Next base: position 37,993,703 of record CM038224.1, read on the forward strand.
AACTTGAGCTGATTCGGTTCACTTACACCCTTTCTTGCATTCACTGTTGAAGTATGGATACCTAATGTATCATATGGTTTAATAAAAGAATGAAAACAAATTTCAAGACTTTATGTGACATTTTCATTGTAGATATTAAATTTAGTCGGAACCTAATGAAATAATTTTATTCTTCTGCTGGTTAAATCTCTTAAAATCCTGCATGACCTTCTAATCTTCAGTTTTTTATTTACCGCTGGCCTTTAAAATTAATGGAACATGTGGTTTTATAGAAATCAAAACTCGATTCATGGTCATTAATAGTTAGCAACATATTGATTTGAATTTTTTAATTTATTTTAGCAGTAGTCCTCTTTTCTTGGTTAACTGAATGCCATGGCCAATTTCTTGCTATTCTATTGTGCAATAATAGCTGTATGAAGAAAAGTAACATACACATGCAAATATTTCTTCTCCTGTTTTTTTGTGAGGGTGATACACACATATAGATAGGGAGCTTAGTTTTGCTTTTGTTCATATCCTCAGTGAGGATTTGGCACATATTGTACACTCTTAGTGGTAACTTATTACTTTGTATTTTAGTGCAAATACAAGCTTCCAAGGATTGAAGGGAAGCAAATGAAATCCAAATAATTCATAGGCTGATCAAGGATTTACAGCCACTGATTTCAGTTTTTGAACATAAGCTCCACCCCACCCCCCCAACCCACTTTTTTTTTTTGTTTTTTTTTTCAATTTCCCCTTCACTCCGAACACAAGCGTTATCTTTTATTTTACAAGTAGATGCAATTTTGTCAGAGTATAAATTCAGTATTATTAATTGTTTTAAAATTTCATTTTGTATATATATTTTTATTTCGGTTATCAATTCTCTACAAATTATATGCAATTCGTCTAACTGTGGATTGTTGCTTTGTTTTCCAGCTTCAGTGCACAGTAAAACAGGCTATGGAAATGAATGAGTACACGGCACCTTTAGCTCACAGAGAGTTTGTTTTCTTTGTGGTATGTATTTTTATAATCTCTGAATGCATCTGATATGGACCTTCTGTTCTTAATGCACAGTTTTTCTTGTGTCGTGGATCTCAGGCGTCTGCTATAATCGTATTTCCCTTGATGATGGCTTGGGTCTTATGTTCATCAATTGTCGACTAACCACGGCAATAAACAGCTAATCGGACTGAGCTTTCTTCTCTCACGGCATGAATAGGTTCAGTTTTAAGCCTTTGTTAGATTTTTCTTTGTAGAGAACCTGATTGCCATATTTTCATTCTTTTTTTAATAAAATGATATATATATCAATTATGAGAGATGCTTTACTCTCTGTTATATCAAACATGTACAGACCACATGCATATTCGAAAACGCCTCCACCCCATGTTATGCATATCATGTTGTTCAATTAAACAAATTCATAGAAGCATATTCGACAAATATATTATAAATATTAAAATTTAATTTAAAAAATATATTAAATAAAAAGTTAAATTAAATCTGTTATCTTTTTAGCTTTTAAAACATATTACTTAAATAACTACTGAACTTCCCACATCTTAAAGTGAACATAAACACATCAATGTGACATACCTTGAGAAGTAATATCAACGCAAATATGATGGCCCAATATTATTTTTAAGGGTTTTGGATCCCTTAGATTTTGATCGTGTTTAACTTTGATCTCCAATTAAAAAATCTTTCACTTCGTTTCATAGCACATTTTCAGATTTTGTTTTATTGGGGAAAAATTCAAATTTAAGGGACAGGATATTCACAAGAATATTCTAAATATTTTTTCTCTCTCTCTCTCTCTCTCTCTCTCTCTTATTCCCTCAATAACTACTAACCTTTGCTTCACCAAACACATTTGTTGACATTTATCTTTACACCTAGTTAAAAAAGGGGAAGAATGTGTATCCTTTTACTACATGCAACCATCTTCATATTGATATTTAGAGATTGTTGGTGAAAAGTTTCAAAATGTTAGGCAGTTGCTATAGACAACATAATTGGGGATGTTGGATAAAGTTTCTAGGAATGCATGGAAATCAAGCAAAATAAATTCATAAAATAGGTTTTGACTTTGCAATCAAGGTGAATAAAAATCTCATCACATTTCAATAATTTCTACTTTGATTATTTTGTCATAGCCATCTCTTGTGCGACATCTTTTTAAAAAATTTATAAGGTTTTATTGAGGTTTTAGAGCACCTAAATCATGTTAAACTTCTCATAATTTATTCGTATCTTTCTTTATTATTAATACTTTGATTCTCAATATTGTTCACAATATAATAACATTGAGCTCTTTTGTCAAGCTACTCAATCGAGATCAAATTCATCTTCTAATTAAGAATATACCTCATATCGTGAAGCTTTCATATGACATTATTACTGGTCTTAATTTGCATATCACAAATTATCCTAACATTCATGAGTTCATCATAAAAATGATATTTTGATAAATCTCTTACAACATAATTAATTATGAAAATCTTTATATAGAGTTGAATGAAAAATAATAAATGAGCTAAAGATGTAACTCTAAAGAACTATATGCTCTAAGGATCACCACATCTTATATCTTGACTAATTACTTACATCTAATTTGAATTATATTAGCATTTTCTTAAGGGTTTTTCATTTGATCTCAACCCTAAACACTAACATAAATTGTCATAAGCATTTAATTGGGTCTTTTTTTTTTTTGAGATGGTGAGCGCAATTAAACGTATACACGTATTTGCTTGAAAGTTGGTCACCGCATTGGGAGCGAGACTCCCAACCAATGGGTCCCGCCGTCTTGCACAATTGGCTCATCTTTTAAGATTATGAGGGTAAATCTATAAAATTTTTATTGCAAAACACATTTCACCACACAAACTACTATCATATTCTCCACATTCGCTATTACCTTTTAATTTTATTATTATGCATTATATAAGTTTTATTTTATAAAGAGCAAATTTGATGATTTTAATGTTAAAAAAACTTTATATATTTACGCGAATTTAAGATATATTTTTTTTATGAATTAATATTTCCATTCTAAAGCAATCTTTTAATGTTATATTTTGCATCCTAAAATTTGAAAACTTTAGGATAAATATTAATTATTTTTATATTATAATCTATTGATTTCTCCATCATCATCAAATTTGGAAGAATTTTATGTGACACGACTCAACTTATATAATAAATTCATTAATATTTGCAAATTTGAGTACATGCCCACATGGATTGGTGAGAGCTTGTCCACCAAGTTATCATTAAATTAAGGAAGTCCAAAGTATTTAAGGAAGGAGGACATAAACAAGTAGATTTCTGCTACTGAGTGTAGAGGCATACACACCTCTCTTCATATTAATAGTTTAATTTCACACAGAATATTAGATTAAGATGATAGGTGACATTATATATGCATTTATATTTGTATTAATATAAAATAGATGATAGAAAGTGCCTATAATGATGGAGATGAAAAACATACCCATCAGACGTAAGAGGATAAAAAAATGATGAACAACATATCACATAACATTTATACATGTACAATTACTTTATAATTCGAATGTTCTTCGTTAAATATTTCATAGAACTCATGGATATTAATTTTTTTAGAATAAGTATATGTGCCTGCAATAATATATCGACATCGCTTTGCACGAAAGGAAACTTTAAGTGGCCAGATTATGGATTGGTAACCCAGGATTGAGAAAAGAAAAACGAATGATATAAAAACTAGGTTCTTAGCGCATAGCTTATGACATCTAAGTCCTTTTATGCTCCGTACCCTCCTAGTTGTATAGGGGATGAGCTATATGACATAATGCTATGTAATGTTGTTGCATTTATTGAAGATTTACAAGCATATATGTCCCCTTCAGGGCGGCACACACTACCCTTACGGGTGAAAAGAAAAGGGGGGTCGGCACCTGTGGGCTCGGGGTTGCCAGGCTTACCTGGAGATTAGTCATGCCCGAAGTCACACGCCACAAAACGGGTGGGATCAGGGGTGGACACCTCGTCATCAAAAAAAAAAAAAAAAATTGGCATGTATAGAAGTTTGCATAGATGCTAAATTAAACAAGTTTGCTAGCAACAGAACTGTTAAAATATTAGAAGTTTATTAGCAGAAAGAGAGCGAGAAAAAGATCGCAAAAGATGAAGTGAGAAGGATAAATGAGTTATCTATATTTTATAATTGTGTTATTAATGCTAATGTGAATTTTTTATTATGCTTATAATGTAGTTTCTATTATGTTGACTAAGCATATCGATAATATGTTTGAATTACAAAAAAAGTCTGAATTTTTCTGTAAGCTGAATAAATTGATTTTCCCTTCGTAATTTCCTATCGTGCTATCTGATGGTAATTCGCTAAAAAATTTTCATTGGCTTACTGTTCAAAAATATATTGATAAGTTATTATTTGTAAAGATGAATTTCGGTAAAACTTGTACAATAGAAGTCATAACTCAGTTTCAAGTGAGCATTTAGGAATTGTTCAGAATAGCTATAGTTATATAAAAAAATATTGATAGAGGTGAAGAATAATCTGCTATTTGAAGAAACTATTGTTTGAAGAAGTTACAATAGGTATATAAGTTTTTTTATTTTATAAAAGTCAATTTGCAACTTTCTGATCGTCATCACACATAGTCAGGTAAAGTTAGAAAATATAACTTTTTCACTGCAGATTTTTTAAAATACAGCTAAAATATAATTAGAATTTAATATCAAATGACATTATGATGATTTAATAATGAATGAATGATATGCATAAAAAATGTACTCAAATCAATATTTTTTTGGTGGTAGCAAGAAAGAAAAATACTATAGTATTTTTTTATTATATTATATTATAATTATGCTTTATTATAAGAAAATAAATTATGTCAACATATCCTAATACAAACTATGTTACAATGAGTTTAAAAATCATTAATTTTACTCTAAGATATTCTGTTCTAATTTTTATTCATTGTCGTAAAGCTCTTATAACAGATGAGTTAATTGGTATTACATGCAGCGATTTCATGAAACAAGCTTATATGCTTGATTTATTAAAAATTTGAAGTAATTACTAAATTTTTTCACAAAACTATGTCGAAATATTCATAACTCTAGTATTATATCGTGATTGTAAAGGGAACATCTCTAGCTAGGAACACTAGGGTTTCCAGAAGTCCAATCATATACGCCAGAATTTCAGAAACTCAACGTACATGCCAGGATGGTTGGCCTTTCCTATACAATAAAATTTATATGAGATTTTTTTGTTTAAATTTTGCAACTAATAGCAGTTACCCATCATCTCTTAGCTCATGGGCGAGCGTGGCCGGGAACCTCCTGGATCAAGTTCGAATCCTCTTCAAAGTAGAGGCGCCTATACCTAAGGTGGAAAAAATAAGTAGGACCGACACATGATGAATGTGATCTTAGAATTATAATAATGACATACCCACAAAATGATTGGAGTGTTAGGTGGATACCCATTGCAAAAAAAAAAAAAAAAACTAATAGCAGTTTTTTCGAAGTTCGGTAGGTCTACTGAAGTTACGTGGGTTATTTCATAAAAAATAATTTGGAAGTAAACAAAAAAAATAAAATAAAACAAATTAATTGTTATCCATATTTACAAAATAAAAAAAAACAAGTATTTTTTTCAAAAAAAAAAAAAAAAAAATTCAAACTACACTCCACAGAACGTCTTATACGATTATCTCAGATCATTTTACCTTCTCAGCTAATTGTTAAAATCCTTTTTGCTGTCTACGGTAGTTTCACCTGGTAAGTAACGAACTGCTGATTCTGGTCACGCCTATCAATAAGCTATGCTTCTCTACCCAATATTTAGAATTTACCAATCTTTCTCATGACTCGTTGAAATATATAAGAAAGAAAATATGATTGACTTGAAACTCAGATCCATTTTCATTTGACCAACATTTTCAAATATTATAAATGCTAACCAAATCCATCCATTGTATTCGGGGAGTCAAAGATTTGCTGGGAATTACAGATTGTAGAAGGGACAGATCTAAATATGGTGCAGAAAGTCCCATATCGAAATTAATGGAAGATGCCTCTAGAAAGTCTATTGGTTGAAGGCGAGCTATCATCTATCGCTTTGTTCAATGCAATGAAAGCTCTTACTTCGTCTGGACAGGGATTTCTGGCGAGCAAGCATCCCTCTCGCTTTGCTCGAGCTTGTAAACAGCTCTCCTTTCAGTCGCACCTCATTGCGCACCTTGCTTCTTGTTCAACATTTCGAAAATGGTAAGCAATAATATTGAGTTATTTTGATCATTAAATATTTATTGTAATGAAAAAGTTTACTGACACACCTATTAGGGTCCAAAGGTATGGAGAGAAATGAAAAATTGTACACTCTTGGTTGATAAATGCTTTCAACCGAGAAAGGTCTTTCAAGTCCTGCACACGTATTGGTGAATTTATGATTAAATTTGCTCAAATATCCAAAAAAAAAAGTGAAGAAATTGAAGAAGTTTAAAGCTAATATTACTATATTCCTAAGAGGGTTATAGTATATCAGAATGAGAGTGGAGTTTGCTCCTCTCCTCTTTTCAATGTTGGATCCTCTATTTGTAATTTTAGGATATATTGTTTATAGATTTACATTTTTATCACTAAAATAATAAAAAACTTCTTAATTTGTTTACTCTAATCCAAATTGATATTTGGTTTTTAGAATATATCAGATTTCATATGTTTGAATGCTAAATAGATGAAAACCTAAAAGACTTTGTTGACCACCATGTTGACTTTGATCCGAAATCTACTTAGGGATGTGCGATTGTGTTTTTCAAAGATATTTATTTTTTTACATATTTAGTTCTTTGATTTTCTTATATCTTTAAAATTTCATTGTAAAAAAAGAAAATTAAAATATTTCATATCAAAATATTATTATCCCTTTTGATGATAACATTTCCTTTGCCTGGTACCAAATATGAAAGTGAAGAGTAGAGGGTTGGATTATGTAGTCGACATCTAGCCTAAAATTTGTCGAAAAAATTATGACATGAATCCTTAAATATATTGTGTTAATGCTAGAGCATTCCCTGGAAGTGATGGTATGACCTGAATACATTGAAAAGTATGTAAAGGCTATTGCATTGGCGCCCAGGTGCAGTGTTAAATAAGTGAGGGTTCTTGCATTATGGATTGATGTGGAAAAAAAAAGTAATCCATGAAACTTGAATTATGTTAGGAACTTAAATTATAAGTACTCTTATAAGAAAATTAATGAAATTAATAGATATTATAGTTAATAGAAAGATAAATATCTTATGTATTCAAGAAACTAATTAAGTTGATGAAAAGACCAATGAGATTGATAGTTTAGCTTCTAAACTTTAGTATTCAGGTAAGAGTAAAAATAGAAATAGTGTATTTGTGATCATAAATAAAAGTTTAAAAAATAATATTATAGACATTAATAACATTTGGGATAAATTATAACTTTAAAGATTGTTATTAATACTAAGATTATAAATGTTATAAATGTTTGTACTTCTTAAGTGTGTTTGGATGTAGGCTTAGAAGAAAAATAATAAGTTCCTTGAGGTCTTCTTATTTGGTTCATATTTATAGATTTTATTGATGAAGCTTCTTCTTTGGTTGAAGAGTTGATTTCATACTTGAAGGTCATTGGAGATGAGGCGAAGGCTGAGGAATCTATCGAAGAGGGAGAAGAGGAAGAAGGCGTAAAAGAAGAGGGTAAGACTTTGAAGGTCGGGATGAGCATAAGAATCCCTTAATTTTCAAATTTCCTTACAAATGTTGGATATTTTTGGGAGAAGAAGAAGGATTGTTGAGAGAACAATAACAAAATAATTTGGATGGGAGAATATGAGGAGAGAATAAAGAATTTTATTACAAGTATTTGCTGAATAATTTTTAGCTTGACTTACAACACAATTGCCCCACTTATTTATATGCATGAGGGCCAAATCTAGAGACTTCTACAATATTATAATTCTTTCTATAAAAGTATACTCTAGAGTCTTCTTATAGCCTCTACGTAGACTACAGTGTTTATAGCCTCTGCCCAAAAGCTTTTTAGAAGTCTTTTATCCATTACTATAGCTCTTGTTGTCTCCATCACAGTTGTGTTCTTTCTTTCAGACACACTATTTTATTCTAGTGCATATCTGGCTGTTAGTTATCACTTGATGCCTACTTCTTCATAATAGTTGTTGAACTTGATGGAATTGTATTCTTTATATCTATCACTTCGTAGTGTTTTAAAGTAGTAACTACTTTGCTTTTCAAGAAAAGTTTTTGAATTTATTAAAAATCTCAAATACTTGTTATCTTTCATGCATGAAGTAGACCCACATCATTCTTGTGTAGTCATCAATGAAAAGAATGAAGTACCTATTTTACTTAGGTGATTGAATATGCATTGGTCCATAAATATCTGTGTGAATAAGTTTTAGTGGCTTCTTAGATCTACATGGTTTCCTAGATGGAAATGACTATCGATGTTGTTTGTCAAGCAAGCATCCTTCACAGGTAGCATCAATCTCCTCTATTATTGGAATGTCTCTCTTCATATTGTTTTGGTGGAGAATCTTTAGCCTATGAAAATTGAAGTGTCTGAGCCTTTTGTCATAATAATGACTCGTCCACTTGTGTCTTCATCTCCACATCATTTGTGTATCTCCACTGAATAGGAAATCACATGTTCACCTTCATCTTGATCTTTACAATTTCAAGGGATTTATCTTGCTTATAATAAATTATGCAAGCATCTCCCTCAAAATGTAGAGAGTATCCTTTCTCCATCATTATCCAACACTAAGTAGATTTTGATCAATATAAGAGACTATGAGTACATCATTGATGTGTCTCTTCCCTTTTCTTGTGCTAATGGCAATGGTACATTTGCCTATTGCCTTCATGAAATCACAATTTCCTATTTTGATTTTTGTCTTGATCTTTATCAAGACTATAAAATATATTTTTATTTTTTGTCATGTGGTTGCTATAACCTCTATCTAGATACCAAGTATCTTTTTTATCTTCTAATACTACTTAGTAGGCATAGAATGTATTTTTATCGTCTTCTTTTTCTTCTAAGAAATTAACTTGATGATTTTTCTTCAAGCAAAAGTATTTTCTATCTACCCAAATTTCTTACAATTTTGACATTGTGGTTTTCTTTTAAACCAATAATATTTTTCCAAATGGCTTTTTCTCTTGCAAATGCTGCATGAAGAATAATTGTCACTTTTTCTTTGATTATTTTTATTTTTAATTTTCTTTGTAAATTTCTCTCACCTTCTTTTGAATTATGAGATTGATTTTAGATTAAAAGATATTTTTGTAGGGTTTCTAGTTCTCATATTCAATCTTTTTTTTATAATCTTCAAGAGAGCCCATTAGTTTTATTGGTGATAGTATAGACTTGAGATTGATATATAAATTCAATTGTAATTAGTTTGGGTTCAAACGAGTTTTTGTTCATTTGAATATTTCAAGTCAAATGGTCTAGGTTGGGTTTGACTTGAGTTGATTTTGATTTGGCTTGATGATTATAGGTTATGTTTATATTTGGCTAAATGATTGAAGGAATAATTGATTCATGAGAAAATCCATTGGTTTTGATTTGATTTGGATAGGATTTGACCAACTTCAAGGAATTGGCTAAAAGGTATAAATTGAATTTTAGTTTAATTTTGGATTTGGTTTTGACTATTTGAATTTATATTTCATTTACATTTAGAAATATAAATGAAGATATAAATGATTCATGAGAAAATCACTTGAGTTTGGAGTGATTTGGAAGCAAATTTGACTAATGTTAAAGATGTAGGCCAAAAGGGCTTAAGTAGGAAATTTGGTTGAGTTTGGATTTGATCATGGATTGAATCATTTGAAGTTGGATTTGAATTAAAATTTGATAGTTTCATTGAAAGATTAAATTTATATTGAGAAAATCAATCGAATTTGGATTGATTTGAACTTGGTTAAGGCTAAGTCCATATGATGAGATTAAAGGGCTTAGGAAGGGTTTTGTTTATGGGTTTCAATCATTTGATTTGGAAATGATTTATGATTTGGATTTGAATTTGAGGTTTGGTTTGAAGAAGGAAGCATGGGTTGGATTTGAGGCTATAGGGTAGGAAAGTTTTCATAAGTCCTTGAGGCATGACCTATTCCCATGGCTAATCCTTCTAAGTCTCTAAGCTTAGATTAAGTGTTCACCTAATCACTAGAAGTGTCTTAAGACTAAAGAGCTCTTAGTATCTACAAGAGTCCTAGATATATGATGAGGAAGTTGAGAACTCACTCCAAAAGTGAGGTCAACAAAGGGCGCCCTGTAAGTGTGGTGTAACTGACAAGGCACAACGCATGTATTAGTGTTGACCGAAATGATCAACAACGTTCGAAGGATTGCAAGCACTAATAGAAATGATCTACTCCTAAACCCGAGATGTAGATGAAATCAAAATCTTAGTACAATGCAACTCAACTTATGCTAAGGGCACAAGAGAGGAAGAAAGGATCCACTGAGGGATCAAGTATGTGAACCTTCCACTAGGGAAGGAGGTTCAGATTATCCATAGAGAGTATAAGGGTTTGAGTTTGATCATGAACATGATTTGGGGGAAAAGATCCATAGGGGATGAGTGCATGAACCTTCCACTAGGGAAGCAGGTTCATGTTATCTTTTGAGGATAGAGGTTTGATTTGGCTTAATTTTATGAGGGCTCCACCGGAGAGAGGATATGATTTGCCCCTTGTTGGGGAGAAATTTGATTTGATTTAATCGATGGGCATTCACTGGGGATGAGAATTTAGTTTGATTATGATTCGGGGCTCCACTGGGGAGAGATTATGATTTTGATTTTGAGGGCACATCTGCTGGAGATATGAGTTGAATCCGTTGGGGATAAGGTGGATTTAATTTGGACTCCATTGGAGGGAGGATGGTGATTTGATGAAATGGACCCTGATGGTGTTCGATGGATCTACTAAGAAGGGGTGAATATCAGCCTTGTCCTGTCTTAGATTTTACAAATCCAATAGTCTACCGACTATGAGGTAGGACTAACCAACCTAAGGGTTGCCTTTCAGTGTGCAATGGTCAAGTCAAGAAGAAAGCTTGTAGACCTACAACTTCCTAATAAGGAATCATTGGGGTGATTGGTTGATAGCACAATAAATCGAACCTGGCCTAAGGCGACTATTTGAGCGAATGCACTGTGGACTCATATCGACTCAAGAATAGTCAAAATCAATTTAATTTTAGATGGACTCTATTGTGTGATGGATCTACTAATATAGAGCTAATATCAGCCTAGACCTATCATAGATTTATAAATCCAAAGGGATAGTCTGCTAGCCAGGGTGGGACTAACCAACCTAAGGGTTACTTTTGGTGTGCAATGGTCAAGTTAAGAAGAAAGCTTGTAGACTTACATCCTCCTAAACAAGGAACCACTTGGGTGATCTACTGATAGCACAAAAAATCAAACCCTATCTAATGATATTATTTGAGCGAATGTCGCTGTGGCTCATATTGACTCAAGAATAGTCAGAATCAATTTAATTTTAGATAGACCTTGTCAGTGTGCAATGGATCTACTAAGAAGGAGCTAATATTAGCCTATACCTATCTTAGATTTACCAATCCAAAGGGATAATCTATCAATCACGGGGTAGGGCTAACCAACTTAAGGGTTGCCTTTCAGTGTGTAATGGTTAAATCAAGAAGAAATCTTATAGACTTACATCCTCCAAAACAAGGAACCACTAGGGTGATCTACTGGTAGCACAACAAATCAAACTCAACTTATGGCGACTGTTTGAACGAATGCCACTGTAAACTCATATTGACTCAAGAATAGTCAGAATCAATTTAATTTTAGATGGACCCTGTAGGTGTGCGATGGATCTACTAAGAAGGAGCTAATATCAACCTAAACTTATCTTAGATTTACAAATCCAAAGGGATAGTCTACCAGCCATGGGGTAGGACTAACTAGCCTATGTGTTATCTTTCGGTGTGCAATGGTCAAGTCAGGAAGAAAGCTTGCCGACTTACATCCCCCTAAATAAGGAACCACTAGGGTGATCTGCTGGTAGCACAACATATCAAACCCGACCTAAGACGACTTTTTGAGCAAATGCTGCTGTGGCCTCATATCAACTCAAGAATAGTAAGAATTAATTTAATTTTAGATGGACCCTATCGGTGTGCGATGGATCTATTAAGAAGTAGCTAGTATCATCGCCTAGACCTATCTTAGATTTACAAATCCAAAGGGATAGTCTACTAGCCATAGGATAGGACTAACCACCTAAGGGTTGCCTTTTGGTGTGCAATGATTAAGTCAGGAAGAAAGCTTGTAGACTTACATCCTTCTAAATAAGGAACCACTAGCGTGATTTGGTAGCACAATAAATCAAACCCAACCTAACATGACTATTTGAGTGAATGCCATTGTAGACTCATATCGACTCAAGAATAGTCAGAATCAATTTAATTTTGGATGGACCCCGCAGTGCAATGGATCTACTAAGAATGAGCTATTATTATCCTAGTCCTATCTTAGATTTACAAATCAAAAGGAATAGTCTACCGTCTATAGGGTAGAGCTAACCAATATAAGGGGTGCCTTTCGATGTACAATGGTCAAGTTAAAAAGAAAGCTTGTAGACTTACAACTTTCTAAATAAGAAAAACTAGGTTGATCGGTTGATAGCACAACAAATCGAACCCAACCTACGACTGTCCGTCAGTGTGCAATGGTCGTGCTGGAGAGAATGCCTAATAGACTTATATCTCCTAAAGTAAGGGCAATAGTCGGGGTGACCTGTCAGTGGCACAAGTAGAGCCCAACCTAAGAGCAACTACTGAGAGAGTGCCAATCTAGGGAGTTATCTCAACTCCAAAGCAGTTAGGCGATTCCTTAGGGAGTTTTGTTGATGCTGCTAAAGATAGGATGCTTGCTTGGGAAAAGGTACCGCTGGGGTGTCCTCTTAATCCACATGCGAATATATATTTTTGTTTATATGTTTGCATGGATCCTATTGGTGTGCGAGGGACCACACTAAGAAGGAGGTTATATCAGCCTAGTCCTATCTCAGACTTACTGGACCAAGGAAGAATCTACATATTCGTAAGATGAATTCTCCAATCACGGGGGTGGGTACTAGGAAAGGGGGACTGTCCAATCCAAGAGTAACCCATGTAGTGTCTAAATGGGGTTGCTAATGACGTGATCTAAATAGAATGCCCATAGGGGAGGTGCCGCTAGGGCTTTATCTTGGAACCTGTAAAAGAAAGCCTATAGGTATACAGTGTACAACCCGGAGAAAGCTTGTAGACTTACATTTGCTATGAATGGTGTGTCCACCAAATGGGTTGTTGTTAGCATAATGATAACCAACCAACCTAAGGTGCCCGTTGGTTTGCGATGATCAATCTAAGAAGAAGGCTTATAGACTTAAATCCTCATAGACAAAAATGATCATCGGGAAAGTCTATCGTCGGCAAGACAAATGCTATCCGACCTACAACGAGTATTAAGCAGGGAGTCCCGTGTAAGGACTAGACCCAAACTTGAAGTAGTCATGAGGAAAGGAGCCACTGGGGGACTTATCATAAACCTCAAATATATTCTATCTGGTCAAATCATGATAGATAGTCCAAGAAGAAAGCGTGTAGACCTACATCTTCTTAAATAAAGTCAACATTGGGTAGCTTATCGGCTGCGCAGTAAGGCCTACCAAACTAACAAGATGCTTGTTAGTTTGCAATGGTCAAGTTGGGAAGAAAGCTTGTAGACTTACATCCTCTAGACAAGTAATCACTGGAGTGACACACTAGAAAGGTAGCATGTCAGTTCGACCTAGAGCAGCTAATGAATGAGTGCCACAGGGGGCTTTATCTCACATCAAAATAGCCCGAGATAAAAGATATGCATTTGTTTTAAATGTGGTTGTGTGTAGTTTGTGTTGGTGTTGTGATGACACAGGATAAGATGCCACTTGGGTTCCTTACACCAACCCTAAATTCATCTTGGAGGATTCGCAAACAAAGATGTTTCTCAATAACATTAAGAGATGAGATTTGAGATGAAAGAACTTTTATTGATGATTGATTTGAAATAAGATTTATGGATAATATTTCTTTAGGTAGAGCCCATTGATTAAGCATTGAGTTCTCTCATTTATAATTTATAAGCTAAAAAGATCCTCCTTAGTAGGCCTTCTCTATGGAAAAAGGGTCTTCTCAATTGGGTTCAAACTTACCTCCCATCTTCGATAGGCAATAATTGGTCTTCTTAGAACTAAAACAAGCTCGTCTACTTGAAAAGCTCTAGGATAGACCAACTTGTTATGAGCTTGAATCATTTTGGCTTTGTACAACTCGAGGTTCTGGCATGTCCGGAAGTATCTCCCCTCTAAATCTTCGAGCTCTTCTAACCGCAACTTAGCATTATGCTCCGTGGTAGAACTACTTGAATAGTTGTGGTATAGATAATCCGTGAATTGTTACCTCCAATCCAACTCCTCGTCCTTTTTGGCAATGACAACCTCCCCTTCAAGAGAGAGTCTTTCGATGAGTTTAACATCAACAAGGGATAAGACTTGTTTATTTTGGACCCTTATTGGTATGGACTCATCTTTCGGGCATGCCAACTCTTTGGCAAGCTTGGCTAATGCATGTGCTACTGCATTCTCTGTTCGAGGAATCTTATAAATAGTAACCTTTAGAATTTAGGCCAACAACTCCATAGTATACTTGTGATAATGATGGAGCTTAGGCTTTAGAACTTTATAGGACCCATCAATTTGGTTGATAACTAATTAAGAATTCTAAAGATGTTAATATCATGGATGCATAGTGTAATGGCTAACTCTAGATCAGCAATCAGAGCCTTATATTCAGCTTCATTGTTGGTGCATGGATTGGACAGATGATATGAGAATCTCATCACATCGTAGTCTAGAGTTAGGAGAACTATTCATACCATTGTCTTTCTTGAAAGAGTAGATCGTGGTTCTTCTCCTTTTTGAAAGAAAGCCATGCCATCAAAATACATGTCCTAGTAGTAAATGTTAGTGTCCCCTAAGTTCATGATTTGTTCATTGGGGAGGTCATCACTAAGCAGAGAGTTAGCAATAAGTGGGTGTGCTACTAAGAAATCTACTAGTGCCTGTTCTTTCACCGGATGGAGGGGGTACAA
Organism: Cymbidium sinense; assembly: GCA_021442155.1. Classification (NCBI taxonomy): domain Eukaryota; kingdom Viridiplantae; phylum Streptophyta; class Magnoliopsida; order Asparagales; family Orchidaceae; genus Cymbidium; species Cymbidium sinense. The sequence continues at coordinate 38,008,933 of CM038224.1, forward strand.
AAGTGATGTCAAACTATGATAAAATCATGGACCAATGTGCCAACTGTCTGGATAGCATTGGCCATGTCATAAGATATTATAGTGGATTGATCCTAGAGATCAGATTCACCTTATGAGAAAGTATATAGTGCCACAGCTTTTGGGATGCAAAGATTAAAGTGAGGTGTTTTCAATAGGTGGATAGTTTACCTCAATAGGGATTAGATGATGATTGAGATAATAGAGTGTATTTTCTTTCTCTTCATCATTGGTTTGGGCTAACAAAGCACAAAGTGAGTTATCTAATGGTAGTATATCGTATGAGCAGCTTGCTTGGAATGGGGGCTGCTAGAACTGGCGGCATCATCAGGTAGTGCTTACTGTCTTTGAAGGTATGTTGGCACTTGTCATCCCACTTAAACTTGACATCTTTTTTGACAAGTGCTAAAAGTTGTTAGCACTTTCCTGATAGGTTGGAAATGAAGCATCTTAGATACGCCAATCGCCCTTGAAATGATCTGAGTTGAGTTAGACTTTTAGGGGTGGAATTTCTTATCGCTTGATTGATTTCTATTCTGGATTTATTTTAAGGTTAAATTATTCAACCATTTGAAAAATCTCAAGTCAATACTTCTCCTAGTCTTTACTTTTGACTACAACATCATCGAAGTAACATTCAACCTGATGATGAATAAGGTCATTGAAAATCTGAGTCATGGTCCCCTGGTATGTAGCATCGACATTTTAAGGCCAAAGACATGACCCTAGCAATAGATTCCAATTGGGGTTCAAAAAGAAGAATTTTTCTCATCCTCGGGGCCATCTTTATTTGGTTATAACTAGATGAGCCATCCTTGAAAGAGAAAACTACATGAGATGAGGTAATGTCCACCATCAGTTCTGGTATTGGTAGTCAAAATTCATATTTTGGATATACCTTATTTAGATCCCTAAAATCGATGCATATGCGAATTTGGCCATTCTTTTTCTTAACTAGAATAACACTGACCAATCAGGTAGGATATTTTTCTTCTATGATGAAGCCAACATCGATTAATTTCTTGACTTCAGAGATGACCTGTTGTTTAATATCTAATTGCATGAGTCTAGGAGCTTGCTTGATAAGGTTAATATTATGATCTATTGCTAGTTTGTGGACTACTATATTAGGAGATAAACCGAACATTTCTTCATAGCTCCATGCAAAGTAGTCCTTAAACTCAGCCAATAGCCTAACTAAGTCATCGATTTTTTCTTCATTCAACAAAGAACTGACATACATTGGGCATGGATCTTCTTTTGTTCCTAAGTTGATTTCTTTAAGTTTGTCGATGGTTGATCTGATTTTTTCTTCAAACTCTGACGGTGCATCTTTGACTTCAAACTCATTTGGATATCTAAAGTTTCTAAACACACCTCCTCATATGAGTTAGCATGATTTGAAAAGAACCTATTAGACTCCAAATGATTGGTGATGACTAGGCAATAGTTGTCATCATCGTCTGGACTAACTGTACCAAATCCTAGTCCTTGTCTTGATTGAGGATGTCTGCTTTGGTTGTCCCATAGCCTTTCAAAGTAGTCTAACCTGTGTTTAGACCAAGTATGTGGGATTAATTCCTTCTTTGCCAAATTAAGAACAAAAGGTGAATACCAATCAAAAGGCAATTGTATTAAATCTTTATATGAATCATCCTCAAGTTCTACATTAGCTTCCAGACTTGTGGATGAAGCTCCCAAAAAGAAACTCTAAGTTTTCCCATCTGTGGATGACTTAGGGGCTTCCTTAACTACCAAACCCTCAACTTTTTTGTGAGAAAAGTGGGTTAGAGCTAGGGTTCCTAACTGACTCCTGAATGTCTCATATATAGACTTGGATACATTTATGCTTTGCTTTGGAGCCCGGTCTTCATCATTATCATGCTCCAATGTCACCTCGAAAGGGATCTGTTGCTGAAAAGAGTTGGCTGGTGTGCTAATCACATAAGACTCATCCTCTGAACTAGATTCTAAGTCTACGTGGATAGCTGGTGTACTCCTGGTGGTCAGAACATGCCTCCTATTGGGTGGCTAATAGGGAAGCTTTCCACCTCAAGGGCTGCCTCCGAACTATCCTCTACCTCTGTTTGGTGGAGGTCGGGTCATCCTACCCATATGTTCGAATGGAGTAACGAACTGTGGGTGGAATATAATGTCAGACTCAACATTTTCCCTTGAGTCCATGTCTCGCTCTCTTTTATTTTCTTTTTCTTTTTCTTTTTTTTTTTTCTTTTTATATTTATATTTTTTTTCTTTTCTTTCTTTTGTCCCTCTTGGGGATCCTGATTAGATTGGCTAGAATGGACTTGTTAATTTTGGAAAAGAAAATAGGCTGCATCCTCATATATCCTGACCTCATAAACTGTGAAGGGCTCGAGATCTCCTTTGATGTAGTACACAATTCCACCACTCATGAACTTTATGCAATGATGTAGAGAGGATGAAACTGTGTTATTCTCATGTGTCCACGGTGTCCTAAGCAAAACATTGAAAGATTTATCCGAGTCTATGATATGAAACTTAGCTTCAGTCTTCCAATCATGAATTTGTAATGACAACACTATGGAGCCTAAGGCCCTCTCACCTTGCTTATTGAATCCTCTCTACATCATCTTTTCTTTTTGGAGATTGGAGATGTCAATCCTCAAGTAAGCAAGGGTTCTTAAACTCAAAATGTTGATCGATACACCTTGTCAACCGTAACTCTTAAATCAGATCTACCAACACCATTGTTAATGTAAAGAGGGCTTGTTTGCTCCTAGAAGCAAGTCTTCATCACTGAATGTAACTCCTAAGATATCTTTTGAGCTGTGTGCCTCTTCTTCAGTAGTGGTCAATTGAGCTAAACATATCTTTGGATCAAGAAGAGCCTTGATTAGAGATTCCCTCATCTCTTTGGATAAGATAAGGGCATCATATATGCTTAACTTAGCTGGAAACTTTCTAAAATATGCTAGGATGTTGTAATCAACTTTGAATTGGTCCTCTACAAGCAATAGCCATAGGTGGAGCATCCTGTGGAGGGTTATCTACTCACTAGAATCAATGACTTGTTTACCTTTATCCTGAGGTGCTACCCTGAGGTAGAATTTTGCCATTGCATAGGTTGACTTCAGTGACTTCTTGGGATGATGAATTTATGAAAAGTTTTACCTTCTCATCAGGTATACCTATAGCTTCTCCTATGGGATCCTTGGAGTCAATTGACTCTAAGTCAATCTCAAGAGGTGAACCTGATTGATTCAGAAAAGGAAAGTCGATCAATCAAAAGAGAGTGGATCAATGACTTGAGCTTATTATTTTCTAGACTTGGAGAGTTTTCAGAGGAATAAAAAAGTATCGAAGTGGACAAGATGCAAGTGAAATATTTCTTCATTGATTTATTTTTAGGTGGAGGTACATGATAGAAATCTAATAAAGTAAGTGGGTAAGAGATTTAATGCCCTTGCCCGCTGATACAACACTCCTGTTGGCAGAAGAGGAGCTAGTGGAGAAAGAAGTAGTAGCTATAACTATGGATGGAGTCTGACTTGATGGTTTGTAACAACTATCCCTGCAAGTAAGGTGGACTCTGGTTTGTCACCTTCTTGAAGTTGTCTTTGACAACTTGCAAATCTTCTTTGATGTTGGAGGTTTGAGCTGTCTCAAGCACTTGTAGAGAGAGTTTCTTAATTTTAGAAACATTTTTTTAGAGGTTCGAGATAAGACAATATCCCAACATTCTTTGGTCTTAAGAAGATCACAAGTATTCCCTTTCCTTTAATTGCTTCAATTGTTGTTGCTTGATTTTATCTTTTGATCTTGAGTTAGAACCCACATTTCAACAATTTTGGTTATGTTGAATGGGGTTCAAATTGCACGGAGAGATTTGTAAAATTGGAGGAGAAGCTTTTACCTTGATGTTGACTTGAATTATTGATTTTGATTTGTCCTTTTGAATTAGAACCCTCATTTAATAAATTTAGGTATGCTAAATGGGGTCTATTGGAGATATTTACGATGTGAGGAGAGACTTAACCATAAGATTTTGATTTAAACCCCATACTCAACAAATTTAAGTAGGTTGGGCATGGCTCAAATATTTGGAGAGACCTTTGAAGATTTTTGTATTGTGTGTCTTGTTTGAAAATTTTGAATTTGGAAAACCTTTACTTAACAAATTTAGGTATGCTAAGAAGAGGTTTTGATTATATGTTTAGAAATTTGTAAAAAATCTTTGCTTGTGATGATTGATTACGTGTGTGATATATGTTGATGTGATTTTAAAGTGGGGCTTCTTACTTAACAAATTTGGTATGTTAAGTAGAGGTTCAAATGTGATTGATATGTATTTATTTGATTTGAAAATGAGGCTCTTACTTAACAAAGTTGATATGTTAAGTAAGAACCAAATGTGCTTTGATTTGCTTTTGAAAATGAGACTCTCATTTAACAAATTTGGTATGTTAAATGGGAGTCAAATGTGATTTGATTTGGTTTTTGAAAATAAGACTCTCACTTAACAAATTTGGTATGTTAAGTGAAAGTCAAATGTATTTATGATTTGTGTTTTGAAAATTTGAGACTCTCACTTAAAAAATTGGGTATGTTAAGTGAAAGTCAAATGTGATATGATTTGCTTTTTGAAAATGAGGTTCCTACTTAACAAATTTGATATGTTAAGTAGAAAACCAAATGTGATTTTGCTTTTAAAAATGAGATTCTTACTTAATAAATTTGGTATGTTAAGTAGGAATCAAGTGTGTCATGATTTGAAAATGAGACTCTTGCTTAAAAATTTGGCATGTTAAGTAGGAGTCAAGTATTTATGATTTTTGAAAGAGAGAAACCTATTTAACAAATTTGGGTATGTTAGATAGGGTTCAATTTATTTATTATGATTTTTGAAAATGGGACCTTTATTTGACAAATTTGGGTATATGAAATGAAGTCCGAATTTATTTTGATTTTCAAGACTTTGGAAAAGAAGAACCCTATTTGACACATGTGAGTGTGTCAAATAGAATTCCACTTATTTGATTTTCCAAAAGAAAGGGGAATTCACATTTGACAAATTTGGGTATGTCAAATGGAGTTCAAAATATGCCTTGATTTTGTGTGTGATTTCTTGCTTTTGAAAAGGGGAAACTCCAACTTTAGCATATGTGAAATATGTTAAGTAGAGTTTCAATTTTATGCTATGATTTTATTTGAAAATATAATCTTCATCCAACAAATTTGAGCATGTTGGATGAAGGTGGTAATTTTCAAAAGTGTGCTTTTGAAAGAGGGAAACTTCAACTTTAGCATATGTGAAATATGTTAAGTGAAGTTTCAATTTTATGCTATGATTTTATTTGAAAATAGAATCTTCATCCAACAAACTTGGGTATGTTGAATAGAGATAACTATTTTCAAAAAGATGCTTTTGAAAAATGATTATGATTTTGATTTTGAAAAGAACCTCCATGTAACAATCATGGGGATTGTTAAATGGGGTTTGGTTATATAAGTTTTATGCTTTTTGAGAGTTTCTTATGAATTTTGTGAAAGATCTTTTGTTATGTGAATTTTTAAAAATATTTTTAGAAAGTGGTATTTTGCAAAAGAGTTTATTTTCTTAAATATAAGATGAACCTTGCCTTACCAAACTAGTGGTAGAAAGGTTTTAAATTTTAGTCATCTCCTTTATTAGTTAATTTTATCTTCAACCTATGAATAGGGATTTCAAGACCAAGGAGTAAGGTCCTAAAACCTAAAGGATACTGGCTAGCTTCTCTTAAGAATGAAATTAGCTACAAGCCAACGAAAGGAAAGATAATCTCAGACTCATATGAAATACAAGTCCATTATCGATGCTTGGAGATAATATTTGTCTAGTAGAGATGGAGAGAGGAACCATCTCCAGCAGAGTCGCCAGAAAAATATGTGGTGTTTATTTTGATTATGTATGGGACACCAGATCGAGGTGTACTTATTAAGGGTATGACATCAAGGAATGGTGCACTATCTTGAAAGATAGAAATCACCACCATAATGGACCTAATCAAATAAGGACTCTAAGGCATGGTCTTCTATATACAGATTTTTCCTACTTTACATGATTGAATAAAGCATGATTTATTTAAATCATGTTCTAAAGTTTCCTATGGGGGCAAGCCCCCATAATTAATTGCATCCTAAGGAAGGTGAGTTCCTTAGAAATACTCTCGATTAAAGTATGCAATTATTATCTCCAAAGATTTCAAAGATACTATCAATAAATTGTTTGGAAAATCAATCGGATAAATAAAAAAGGAGAGACTTATTATCAAGCCAAAGAGATGAGTAGGAATGCTCATACTGAAACCTAGTGAGCATCTATCTATGGTTAGGTTTTATATGTTTGAAATTTATGAGAATTATGTGTTTGAGTTGAAATTTTATTAGAAAGCTAGGACTTATAATCTCACAACACAAGGTTGTGAAAATGCCTAAGAGGTGAGGATTTATACTAGTAGCCCAAAGAAAATAGCTACCTCGGATCCTAAATCTAGGGAGCTTTGGCTTAAGCCAAAGCACGACCTAAGTCTAAGATAAGATGGGTATATAGTTTACCTCCACGAGAGAGGATAAATCACCCGACTGCTGGACTTACAATCATTTGAAGTGGCAGCCAGCTAACTCCTCCTATGCTTTAAAATCATGTGATCAAGTCATATATTTTGCAAGATAGTTAGGTTGTTATCATTTAGAAAGAGGCTAAAGTCCTTAAACCACTCTCTAAGAAAATAGAGCATGAGTGGTATGAACAATGACTTAGTCTAATAGAAATCTTTCAATTTTTATTTATTTTTTGACACTTCATTTTGACAAAGGCTTTGGGATTTTTTATGCTTAAATGCATGATAAAGTAGGTTATGGGACAAATCAAGAAAGAAGAGGGTGAAGCCTGTAAGAAGAGTTGCTCTCATAAGCGTTCCCCATGCAAGAATGGGGCCCACATTTTTCAAGAGTGGTAGAAGATGCTGTATGCTATTAGACATACAACATTCAACTAACAAGTTGCTAAAATTTTTAATTATCTTGATTTAATGCCTAGGCTTTATGGTGAGGTTATGAGTTGTAGAAAATTTTAGTTATGAGTTGTAGTTGGGGTAGAAAATTTATTTTTTCCTAAGAGCCTAATTGTATACATGCCACACATTAAATCATCACATATGAAGAAACTAGGAAAATACATGCCATTTCTATTACACAATTATAAACAAAACATCAATCAATTTATAAACTCAACGAAAGAAAAGGCCAAGCATATAACCCAAAAAAGAGAAATAAAAAGCTCTACCCTTATACATCCCGGTAATGTAAAAGAATAATTACAATTTTTATAAATAAATGCTATGGGGGGTCTTTATTCGTCATATCTTTATGTCTTCACATCTTTGCTCCATTTCTTCATTTGGATTTTATTGCTTCAAATGCATCACGGGGCTTCCTAGGACAAAGCCTTCTAGCGCTCATCCTAATCCCCATAACACTAATCCTAATTCCTAATTATACATTACATTAAAATAGAGAGTAAATAACTACACTTGTAAAACAAGTGTTAGCTAAACATGCCATACAACCCAAACAGTTATATGTAAAATTTGGACTTAGTATCATATTAATAAGTCCACTGTCCAATGTAGATTATGCTTAGGGGTTAAGCAACCTACAAAAGAGAGCATTTATATTTATTTTAAGCACCCCTTAAACACAATCTCCTGTAGAAAATATGATTAGACTAATCACGGCCTAACATTTAATTTACGAAGATCTACAATAATACATCACAAAATAAATATACATCAAACCATGCACCGCCCTAACATAAAGTTATAAGTGGTGACTTAATTCTAATGTGTGTGTGAAGGCTTGTGTGGTATGTCCTAATTAGACTTTAGAGTTAAGATTTTCTAAGTATGAAGAGATTTAATTATGAAGGGTGGTTTCACTTTAAGTGGTTTAATTGATTTGTAAGTTTTACTTAATATTTTCTTTTGTTTCATTTGATTTACACTTAACAACTAAGTGTTATAAAGAGAGGAAAAGAGAGGATCTCTCTCTTTCATCCCTACCTTAAATCACATCTAAATCCAATTAATTAATAAATTCTTTTTAGTGAATGTCTTATTACATATTTTAATTAATCCTAAGTTTAGGTTCAGTTTAAATAATCTCATTCACTAAGAAAGGCCTCTTAAGATTAATTAATTAAGACATAATCACATGTTTGTTCATTTCTTTCCATCATATGTAGCATGTATATGATTAAGTCTAAACATAACTATACATGTAATTTATATCCACTTAAATGATGAATGTAAGTAAATGTATTTAGAATTGATGTTTTACTTGGTTAAATTATTTTATCATATTAATTTAAAGATCTATCTAAGTTCTTATACAAAAGTATAAGGAAAGAACTCTAAATCATATGACTAATAAATCCAACCATTTGAACAAAATATGAATGCATGTCTTTTTAATAGAAAATTAGGGTTTTCATTCATTAGCTAAACACACATTCAAATGTATAAAAGTTTTAAGTAAGTACAACGTCATTGTTCTACTAGGGGGAGTAAGGTAGGAACCTCCTTGGGGCTACTTAAAAGCCGTGCATCCCCGAAATGTCCAGACTAATACACCCGCTATTGTTAAATATATATGGATGTATAAGCAACTATAAGAATAGAAAATCATGCACCACTTGAACAAAATATGAATGCATGTCTTTTTAATAAAAAAGAGATTTCATTCATTAGATAAACACACATTCAATGTATAAAAATTTTAAGCAAGTACAATGCCTTTATTCTACATCGGGGAGAAAGGAACCTCCTTGGGGCAACTTAAAGTCGTGCATCCCCGAAATATCCAGACTAATATACCCGCTATTGTTAAATACATATGATGTATGAACAACTATAAGAATGAAAAATCATGCAAAAGTAAAATTTAATTTATTTAATTTATTTAATGAATTAAAGCTCTATCTAAATTCTAATGTCAAAATGTATAAGAATGAAATTAAATGAGTACGCCATTGTTCTCAAGACTGGGAGGTAGGAACCTCCTTGGGGCTACTTAAAGCAGTGTATCTCTGGAATGTCCAGACTAATATACCCATTAACATTTAAACTTATGCAAATCAACACATGAATGTAATAAAGAGACTTCACTTCATATACTAAGCTTATATTCACATGCATCTCCTATGTATATGCAATTAAAGGCACTATATATATTATTCTTCATTAATAAGCTTTTGAAAGTACATTTGAGATTTAATAGTGATAATAGCCACACATATTTTTAATTAAGTCAACACATACACATTGACATAAAGGAAATCATTTTCAATTGATTAATTTTGAAAGAAATGAATGCATGAATACAAGTGGCATACAACCTTTTAACATGATTGGAAAGAAATAAAGAAACACAAACATGCAATTTCATTCAATCCAACTAAGTCCTAAGGACAATCATATTAAACAAGCTCATTTTAAAAAAAAAAACTAAAGTTTCTTAAATCCATTTTTGATCATTATGTTTGATTTGATTTAAAAAAGTTGAGAGAGGAGATTCAATCATTTGTTGCTCCTAACCTATTCCCATATTTCTTAATTAATTTGGTTCAATAAAAAAATAATTAGGTGAATTTTATGGATTAATTAAGTTGTGATATGAATTAAATCAATTAATTAACCCTTATTTATGTTACCTTAAAGTAATTAACCAATTAATTATGAGCCAACATGATATGCACATAAATTGGAATTTAAATCAGCAATAACCCTAAGAAATAAAAGGCCTAATCTAATTGGCTCACAATTAGTGGTTAATTAGCTTAAAGAATTTTATTAAGTACTTTTATAGCTTCCCCACACATGTAGGTTAGCCATAATTTCCTTAAATAGCTTTAGGTTATTAAACACCTAATGATCTAGCCAAAAAACTTAATTAGATGAGATTTGGGATTATGATTTCAATTTAATTAGTTAAGCCAATTAAATAATGAATTAAACTATTAATTAATCCCAAATTAATTAGTTTCAAGTCAAGTGAAATGAACTTAGAAAAAAGAATGGGAGAGAGGTCCCAATCTCATTCCCCATGTCCATTCACTGTTCCACAATGATTAACAAGCTTAGTTAATGATTTTATTACTTTTTAGAATGTTAATTAATCACTTAATTAATTAAGAGAATAATTAAGGCTAAGATAACTAATTTCCCTAATTAAGCAAGCAATAAATCCCAAGAAAATTATGGGAGGTAGAGGTCATCCCATTAATCACCCTCAAAAGTTTGAAATTATTTTCTTAGGTAATTAGGGAGTAATTAAGCTAATTAAGTTTTAAGTTAAACTTAAATTAAGCATTAATTACTATTCAAAATTAATTAGAATTAATTTTAAATTAATATCCTCTCAAATATCTTCAAAATGAATGTTTATGTGTATTTTATGGATTTTTTTTACAATTAGTTATGATTTTTTTAAAGTTTCCAGTCATTAAGATGATTTTCATGAAGTTTGTTAATTTATTTTATTAAAATAAATCATTTGAACTTCAAACTTCAATATCTTTCAGTCCAGACATGATTTTGATTTGAAATTTTTATGGTAGGTAGATTTTAAGTTCAAATTCAATCAAAAAATTTCAACTTAATTTGATGTGTATTTTTTAGCTTAATTAATAAAATTTGATGTATACTAAAATTCCAATTTAGCTTAACATATTCAGTAAAATTTGAGGATTTTGGGTTTATTAGATTTCTCTCTGAAAGACGAATCCAATGAGCCCTTATTTGCAATTTGTTGTTGAGTATTTTATTTTCTATGAAATTTTGAATTTTCAAGGGATTTAAATAAATTTTAAAATCAAAAATCAATTCACTTAACCCATTGCATGTTGATGTGGCAATGCCACAATTGAATCGTAGATGGTCGGCACGCGATGCCACGCGGGGTTGTTGCACCGATGAGACGTGGGGAAAACACGGAATGGGAGAGCATGTCGGATCGACCATCCGATCATAGATCAGACGACCCAAATTCAATCCACGGATCAAGGAAACACACGACATGCGATCTGATGCTAATCTGGTCTGATCCAACGATCTAACGATGTGGATCGACGATGATTTGATCGTGGGATTGGATCGCTATGTCAGAATGACAAATCAAGGGAAAATGCAAAATCTAAACAAAATTTCATATGAATGGGCTCATTTTCATGAAAATTCACACTGAAAAACTTCTATTTCATATTAGAATTGTATAAAATAAAGAATGCAATGGATTAAATCCTAAGATCTCACAAAAATGATCATAAAAAGTAAGAAATCCTAAGGCTAGCTACGATTCTTGAAAATTACCTCACTGGAGATAGTTTTCGACGGTGATGATGATTCGAGCACGCTCTTGAGTGGGGGAAGAAGCCTTGGAATGAGTCTAGACCTTTGCCTGCACTTCAGAATGATGTATTTACCAGTGGTTGCCACTTTCTCTCTAAAATCCACTTGATTTTGTTTACTTTTGCTAAAAAATCAAGTGAGAATGATTGCTGGTTAGTTTGGGAGCTCTAGGGGATGGGAACGAGGGGAATATGATGAGTCTTGCTGCCTCTATTTTTCTAGTTTCAAATGTGGCTGACAAATCCCTTTCATTTTTAATTTTTAGCTCTAAATGAGTGTCATTTGGCTTCAGGTGGTTGGAAATGGAAGGGAATCATTCTTGGTGTTCATTTTGGTTGGCTAAGGCATGAAAAGTGGCTGTAATGAAGGACTAGTGGGTGTCCTAGCAAGGGGAGGTGGAAGTCCTTCATGCCAAGAGTTCCAACAAGAAAGGTGAGGTGAATTCACCTCCCCATAAGTCATGGCACCCCAACCACCTCTTGGGTTAGATGATCAATGTCCTTGGTGTTGACCTCCATGTATGCCACATAAGTCGAGTCAAGCTAACAAGCTAAATTTGACGAACTTTGGATGCAACAGTGCAAAAATCAGAGCTGAAATGCACTAGGCATCACCAAAAATTAGTCTAAATGATCTCCGATCGATGAACAGTCTTTTTCATCGCATTTAGAATGTTGAAATTAATCAAAATAATATATATTGCACATTTCTATGGTCGACTGATCAAGTAGAAGATCCGTCGATATGCATACACATATATCGAGGTCACGAAGCTATGACGATGCCCAAACAACTTTTGTTTGTGAAATTAATCATGCAGTTAGCATCAAAATGTCAGAACCTATCAAATAAGACTATTCACGCTTAATTCGAATGAGTCTACATGAATGTCAAGTGGTCGAAAAAGTTGATGTGCGTGTTTGTACAAAAATTGACTCGATTTAGCGTTGACTTTAATCAAATGGTCTCCGATCGTGAAACAGATTATGCTGTTGGATCTGGAATATCAAATTTATTTAAAAATGATACCCATATTATGTGGGTTTAATTTCGAGAAGATTCATAAGAATTTTGATGTGATATTACAAAAATCTAACATCCAATTTAATAAAAATTTGATTTAATTTTAATAATTAAATCATGATATGATTAAATCAAGATTTTTATATGAATAGGGATTATTGATCAAATTAAATATTTTCCATAAATACTTCTCACATTCAAAATTTCATTCAAAATTTTCAAAATCCCGCCTGATTCTATATGGAAATTCATTAATCATCAATTAAGACCATTAATCAAGAGGCTCTAGAAGGAATTCAAAAAAAATGGGGATTCAATTTTCCCTCCCAAGCAAAAACCCACAGCCGATTTTCTTCCCATTGGATTTTCTCGAGCGACAATTTCTGATCGTTCACCTTGATTTGTTGATTCTCAATCCTGAGTCCGCCTCTTATCTTGCTCCGAGATATAGAAAGGAACATTCTCCTTCTGTTTGTTGCTTTTAGCATGGATCGTCCTCCTCCTTCATGGCGGTATTGTTGACCTCACTTTTGGAGTGAGTTTTCAACTTCCTCTTCTTAAACTTAGGAGACTTCTTGACACAAAGACTTCCTTAGTCATAAGACACTTCTAGTGATTAGATGAACACTTAACTTAAGCCTAAAGACTTAGAAGGGTTAGCCATAAGAATAAGTTATGCCTTAGGAGCTTAGAAAACTTACCTACCCTATGGCCTAAACCAAATCCATGCTTTCCTTCTCAAACCAAACCTCAAATTCAAATCCAAACTGTAAATCAATTCTAAATCAAATGATTCAAACTCATGACCAAATTCAAATTCAAATTCCAAAAAAAAACCTTTCAAAGTCCTTCGATTTCATCTTATGGACTTAGCCTTAACTAAATTCAAATCAATTCATTTGATTTCCTCAAATATCAATTCAATCTTTCAATCAACTATCAAAATTAAATTCAAATCCAACTTCATATGATTCAATCCCATGATCAAATCTAAACTCAACCAAGTATCCTACTTAAGCCCTTTTGACCTACCTCTATGAGCTTGGTCAAATTTGCTTTCAAATCACTCCAAACTCAAGTGATTTTCTCATGAATCATTTATATATTCATTTGTATTCCCAAATATAAATGAAATATAAATTCAAATGACCAAAATTAAATCCAAAATCAAACCAAAATCCAATTTATACCCTTTGAACTAATTCCTTGAACTTGGTCAAATCCTATCCAAACTCAAAACCCATGGATTTCTTCATGATTCAATTACTCCTTCAATCATTGTTCCAAATATAAAGATAAACTACAATTAGCAAACCAAATCCAAGCTAACCAAAGTCAAACCCAAGTTAGTCCTTTTGACTTGAAATTGTCATATGAACCAACATATGGCTTCAAACCATTTGCAATTGAATCTATATCTCCATCTCAAACCCATTTATCAATATAACTAAACTTGAATCAAGCCATGATGAAGCCAATTAACCCATTTATGTCTACTTGACCCAAAGTGACCTAAAAGACCTTTTCAAGCCATATTCTAATTCAACCCAAATTAGATTGAACTAAGCGCATCTAAACCTCATATCATGATTAACAATCATCCCAAGGTGATAAACTATGTTGAATTGGATCAAACCAAGTCAACTTGAGCCTTTGACCAAATCAACCTTAGCCCAAATGAAACCCAAACTAGCCAAAACCCATCATATGCTAAATTGTTTGAAACCATTGACTCAAACCCAATCATGATCAATGATTGAACATAACCAAATCATCAATTGAGCCAAACCAAGTCCAATTGACCATTTGACCCTAATTGGCCTAAAAAGCTAAAATGGGTCAAATCATGATTTGATCCAAATTGATTGCAACCAATGGCTTAAGATCATTCCAAATCACTTATTGAACTTGGCCAAAGCCATGATTGAGCCCAATTTGACCAATTGGTCAACTTGACCCAACCTAGTCCAAATTGACCTAAAGGGTCAAATTGGCCAAAATTCAAATTAAATCTAAATTAAACCAAATCAAAGCCTACAATCATTTTCAATTAACCAATTGAACTTGAATCAACACCTAACTCAATCTAATTTGGTAAACTTGACCCATTTGACCCTTTTGAATCCAAATGAGTCAAATTCAAACCTAAGTCAAATTAATCAAAACCAATTGAGCCAAAACACATCAAATCATCATTTGAACCTAATCCAAGCCTTAGTTTGACCCAATTTGACCAATTAGTTAACTCAACTTGACCTAGCCCAATTTGAACTACATAGGTAAAGTTGAGTTAAACCCATTTCAATCAAGCCAAAGCCCATTGCAACCTGACCCAACCCATCCTAAACTCACTTGGGATCAGCCCAAAATCAACCCAAACCTATTTGGAGCCAAACCCAAGGTGACCTCTCTTGGAAATGCCATCACACATGTGATATTCCTTAAAAGAGAGCCAAGTCCACTCTCCCATCACCTTTGGCAGCCATCTATCACCTCGGGACCTACCTAGCTTCTTAGCCCACTTTATAGAGGCTAGGGCTGACTAATCCCATCATTAGTTTTGAAAAATTTGGCCATCCTCTTGACATGAGAGAAAGAAGTCTCATTTCATGCTATCTTGAGTTCATTCAGCTCTTAAGAGCTTCCCCAAGCAAAGAGCATCCCTTCCCCACCTTCTTTGAGTGAGTTTTGAGCTAAAAAAATATATACACAAAATTGAAGCTTTTTTGGCGTGGAGGCGGTAATCATTGGTGAGGACAACATTCCAAAGGGAGGCAATGGTTCAAACTCATTCCAAAGCTTCCTTTCATACCTAGGAGTTTGCTCGGATCTTCACTGCTGCCGGAAACCATCCTCGATGAGGTAATTTCTTCAAACTTTAGTTGGCCATAGGATCTTTTATTTGATCAAATGTGTGCATGATTTTAGGAATTATCCTTAGATTTCCCCTGTATTTTTCATCTTACATCATCCCCACACGTTTTGGGATATTTTTCGGTGAACATCGCCGAAAAATCAAGCCCAAATAGCCCAAATTGAACGGTTTATAGCTTTTTTTTACTATTTTTGTGCTATGGTTCGTCGATTTCAGAGAAGAAGAGCAGCCACCATTTGATCCTGCATTCAGGGGAACAGATGGTCTAGATTTTGCAATAAAATTAGTTGATTTCATCCCTTGGATCGTCCGACTTGATGCGTCGTCAGATGCGGTTAGATCTATCACATTAGTTCAGCTCATTTTAGGCCAATGAAGCGGCGCCCGGGCATCTGCAGCCCATGCTTACCAGCGTGTCTTTGTGGCGCCGATTGCCATGTCGACATGCGTCGTCGTGTTAGTGGGAAATTATTTGATTTTAATAATTATTTAAACATGAAACTTAAAAAAATTGGTAGAAACTAAAATGCCCATAAAAATTGCAAATAAGGGCTTGTTGGATTTTTCTTGCCAAGAGGAATCCAATGAACCAAAAATCCCTAATTTTGGCTAAGTATTGTGAGCTTAATGTAGATTTTAGTGAAAATCAAATTTTATTAATTACTATAAAATACAAATTGGATTGATGTGAAATTTTTAAGAATTAAAACTAGGGTTAAAATCTACTTACCATAATAATTTCAAGATAAAATGATGGTTGATTGAAAGATATTGAATTTAGATATTCAAATGGTCTATTTTAATTAAATAAATCAATATACCTTATAAAATTGGGTTAAATCAGCTGAAACTTTGAAAATTCATAACTAATCCTAGAAAAATAAAAAAATTCAAATGAGGGCTCATTTTAAAGGTATTTTAGAGGAAAATCTAATAAAATTAGTATTAATTTTGAATAATAATTTCAACTTAATTAAGGTTTAATTAAAACATAATTAGCCTAGTTACTCTCTGATTAATTATCCAATTAATCTCAAAATTTCCAGAGATGTTTAGGGGAATAACCTCTGCCTCCCCTATTTTTTTTAGAATTTATTGGATAGTTAATTAGGAAAATTGATTGAATAAGCCTTAATTACTCTCTTATCTTAATTAACGATAATTAAACAAATGACAATAACTTAATCCACTAATTAACCTTATTGCTCTCTATTAACAGTAAAGAGTCTTAGGGAAATGGTTTGGGTTCATTTGTTGTGACCATTTCATTAAGCCTCTTCATTTAATTTTAATTGATTAAGGATTAAGTAATTAATTAACCTTTTGATTAACTAAGTTGATTAGGATGTGAGCTATTTAAGAGCTTAATTAATTGGAAGGAATTAGTGATTGGGATTGAGACCTCTCTCTTGATCCCTCTCTCTAAGTTAATTTCACCATCTTAATTAAAGATATTAAAAGGTTTCAATTAATCAATTAAATTAAAATTAAATTATTTAAAATCCAAATCACCTTTAAATAACCAAATCAATTTTGGGTAGCCCTTTAGATGTTTAATAGTCTAAAGGAATTTAATGAAATTATTGTTAGCTTACATGTGTAAGAAAACCATAAGAGTAATAAATTAAATTCTTTAAGCTTAATTAACTATTAATCATGAGCCAATTGCATTAGGTCACTTTCAATTCTTAGGAGCATTGCTAATTTACTTTTGTGTGCTTGCAGCCCATATTGGCTCATCATTATTTACTAAATTAACTTAAGGTGATGTAGGTAAGGGTTAATTAATTCACTTAATCCATACTTTAACCTAAGTAAAGACATAAAATCAACCTAAATATTCTTCATTAAACCAAATTAACTCACACATGGGGAATGGGATTAGGATTAGCAAACCTCTTTCATTTCCTAAATCAAATCAAACTCAAAAATTCAAAATATCATTAAATAACTTTTGGTTTATTTTGGATAGCCTTATTTAGTATGATTGTCCTTAGGAATTAATTGTAATGAATGAGATCATGTGCTTATGTTCCTTTATTTCTTTCCAATCATATTAAATGTTGCTTTCCATGTGTAATCATGCATTCATTTCTTTTAAAATTAACTAAACGAAATAGTTTCTTTTATTTCAAATTGCATGTGTTGATTTAAATTAAAAATATGTGTGGCTATTATTACTATTAAACCAAAAGTTATTTTCAAAAGCCCATAAATCAATTATAATAATATGGAGTGAAGTTAATTACAAATATCTATAAGTTTGCATGTTGATAATATATGATATGCAATATGAAGCTCTCTTTCCTTGCCTTATATGGATTTGCATGGGATTTACAAATGTATCATTTATTTGAAAAGAACACAACATTTATCTAAATCTACTCCTATGCATCTCCATGCTAAGACTTAGGAAGAATTTCATATCACATACGTAAATCATATAATCAAATCAAATATGACTTTTTGCATGACTTCTCATTCTTATGGTTTTTTAGTACATTCATATGTATATAAGGAAAGTGGTATATTAGTCTGGACATCTCGAAGCTGCGAGGCTTTAAGTAGCCCTAAGTAGGTCTTGTACCTTATGTCCCTGGTGTAGAACAGTGGTATCGTACTCACTCTTTTATATATGTATGTATGATATAACCAATGAATAAGAAACAAGAATCAAATAAATTAAATACAACTTTTGAATGGGTTTTCCTATTCTTATAGTTTCATACACATCTATATGCATATAAGAAAAGTGGTATTAATTTGGACAGGGTGAGACTTTAAGTAGCCTAAGTAGGTCTTGTACCTTATGCTGTAGAACAATGACATCTCACTTAAAACTTTTATACATGTGAATGTGTAGCTAATGGATAAAAAATCTCTTTTTTTTAATAAAAGACATGCATTCATAATTCAATCAAATGAAATATTTAAATTCCAAACACACTTCTTTGCATTCATCATTTAAGTGTGCTAAGACATACATTATATGTATAGGTATGCTTAGAATTTAATCATATGCATGATATGCATGATGGAAAAAAAATGAATAAACATGTGTTATGTGATAGTAATCCATTCTAATTAATCTTAAGATGCCTTTCTTATTAAATAAATCCATTTAGAGTGAACCAAAACTTAGGGTTAATTGAAACATAAAATAAGCCATTCACCAAAGAGAATCAAGCTAATTAATTTGTCTTAGAAGTGACTTAAGGTAGGAATGAAAGAGGGGTCCTCTCTCTTTCTTCTCTTTATAACACTTAGTTGTTAAGTGTAATCCAAATGAAATAAAAGAAAATATTAATTAAAACTTGCAAATTAACTAAACAACTTAAAGTTAAACCACCCTTCAAATTGAATCTTTCTACACTTAGAAAATTCTAACTCTAAAGCCTAGTTAAGACATACCACATAAGCTTTAACACACACATTAGAATTAAGTCACCACTTCTAGCTTTATGTTAGGGCAGTGCATGGTTTGATGTATTATTTTGTGATGTATTATTTTAGATTAGATGTTAGGGTGTATGTGCATAGTCTGGATGTTAGGGATTAGCTAATCATATATTTTCTAGGGGTTGTGCTTAAGGGGCAATAAAAATATAAATGCTTTTCTTTGTGCTTAATTGCATAACTCACGTTAAAGTGAGTTTGGTTACCCATGTGTGAGGTGCTAAGTCCAAATTATTCATATAACTACTTGGGTTGTATGACATGTTTAGCTAACATTTATTTTACAGGTGTAGCTAGATTTACTTTCCTTCTTTTAATGTAATTTTGTATTAGGATTAGGATAAGTGTTATGGGAGATTAGGATGAGGATGGTTATAAGACAAAGTCTTATACCATGTGAAGCCTTTAGAGCAAACACCTCTAAGCCAAATAAAAAGAATGAAGACCCATAACATTTATCAATTGTAATTATAATTATTTTTTGTATATTTGTATAAGGGTAGATCAACTTCATATTTCTTTTTTGGGTTGTATGGTACGATTACCGACCTCTTATTCTTTTGTGAAGCTTTATAAAATTATTTGATATTTTGTTTAGCTTGTGCATTAGAAAAAGTATGCCTTTTCATAATTTATTTCTGATTGGTGATTACTGTGTGGCCTGAATGTGATTAGGCTCCTAAGATAAAATTAATTTTTTCTATCCAAACTAACAACTCATAACTAAATTTTCTAAAATAACTCATAATCTCACACAAAAGCTTAGGCATTAAATCAAGATAATAAAATATTTAGCAACCCCTTAGGTGGATGATTGTATGTTTAATATCATGCATATCATATTATTTCACTCTTGCTAAGAGAGGGCTTCCATCTTCGTAAGATATTAAGGGCTTAACCTTTGAAAGTCTATGATGGAAAAACACCTCTTTCTCTCTTGATTTAGCCCATAATCAATTTCATCACGCATTTTGACATATAAAATCCTATAGTTGTCAAAATAAAGAGTCCAAAATTAAATAAAATATGATAAGATTTGTATTAGATTAAGTCATTTTTCGTACCACCATGCTCTAGTATCTTAGAGAGTGAGTTTAAGGACTTCATTTATTTTCTAAATAATAATAACCTAGCCATCTTGCAAAAGCATATGACTTGACCACATAGTTTTAAATCATAGGAGTTAGGTGACTGTCACTCTAAGTGATTATAAGCCCATCAATCGGGTAGTTTACTCTCTCTTATGGAGGTAAACAATATACCCACTTTTTCCTTAGATTTAGGTCATGCTTTGGCCCTCGCTAAAGCTCCCTAGATTTAGGATCTGAGGTTGTTGTTTCCCTTTGGGGCTACAAGCATAAATCCTCACCTCTTAGGCATTTCAACAATCTTGTATTGTGGGATTATAAGTCCTAGATTTATAATAAAATTTCAACTCAAATATATATAATTCTCTTCAATTTCAAATATATAAAGCCCAACTATAGGATAGTTTGGGATGCTCATTAGGTTTCCTTGTATCATGAGCATCCCTTACTTATCTGCCTTCGGTATCAATAATAAGTCTTTTCTTTCAAACTATCTCATTTGATCTTCCAAATATAACTAATTTATTGATAGTCCTATCTTTAAATTCATTGGAGACAATAATTGCCTACTTTAATCGAGAGTATTCCTGAGGAATTCACCTTCCTTAAGATGTAATTAACTATGGGGGCTTACCCCCATAGGGAACTTTAGAACCCAATTTAAATAAACCTTATTTTATTCATCCATGTAAAGTAAGAGAAAAATATCTAGTATATTTGAAGACCCATCATGCCTTAGGAGTCCTTATTAGGTGATTAGGTCCATCGTAGGGTAGTGATTTCTATCTTTTGAGATAGCGCACTATTCCTTGATGTCATACCCGATCGCCTCAATAAGTACATCCTCAAATCTGCATGGTGTCTCCCCCATATACACACACATACACATGATATTAAAAATAAACACCACATATTTTTCTAGCAACTCTACTTGGAATGGTTCCTCTCTCTATCTCTAGTAGACGATTGTTGTCTCCAAGCATCGATAGTGTACTTGTATTTTATGTGAGTTAGATTATCTTTTCTTCCATTGGCACTTAGCTTATTTCATTCTTAAGCAAAGTTAGCCAAGATCCTTTAGGTTTTAGGACCTCACTCCATGTAGGTCTTGAAACCTCTATTAGGTTCCCTAATAGGTGAAAAAATAAAATTTATCAATGAAGGGAGAGGTAATAAAATTTAGAATCTCTCTACCACTGGTTTGGTGAGGCAAGGCTCAATCATAAATTTAAGAAAATAAATTCTTTCACAAAATGACACTTTCCAAAGCACATTGCTGAAAGTAGCCACCTTCATTTAACATACTCAAATTTGTTGAATGAAGATTATATTTTTAAATCATGGCATAAGATTGAAATTCCACTCAACATATCTCATATATACTGAAGTTGAAGTTTCTCTCTTTTCAAAATCAAGAAATCACGTACATGACATCAAAACATATCATTGAAATCTATTTAACATACTAAAAATTGTTAAATAAAATTTCCTCTTTTGAGATCACAAAATATATTTTGGAATCTTATTTGATATGCCATATTTGTGAAACAAAGAATTCCCCTCTTTCCAAAAAAATAAAAAGTGCATATCAATCATATTTGACTTTCACTTAACATACCAAATTTGTTAAGTGAGAGTCTCATTTTCAATACAGATTTGATTCCTACTTGACATACCAAATTTGTTAAGTAAGAATCTCATTCTCAAATCATATCACATTTGACTTTCACTTAACATACTAAATTTGTTAAGTGAGAGTCTCATTTTCAAAGAAAAGTAAACATATCTATCAATCACATTTGGCTCTCACTTAATATACTAAATTTGTTAAGTAAAGTCTCACTCTCAAACACAAATCAAACAGATGTGGCCTCTACTTAACATACCAATTTTGTTAAGTAAGAAGCCCCATTTTCAAATCAACATATCACACAATCAATCATTGCAAGCAAAGATATTCAAATTTTCATCACAACCTCTTCCTTACTCAAATTTGCTAAAGTTTCATTTAAATCATCAATATTTTCAATACAAATATTCTCAAACAAAAAAAAATCTCTCAATTTTGAACCCCCTACCTAAATTGGTTGAGTATGGGTTCTAAATCAAAATCAAATGGCAACGAATCTCCTCCAAATATCAAAATCTCTCTAATGAACCACACCTAACATATTTTAATTGTTGAGTGTGGGTTCAAAACTTCAAATTTCTTTTACTCTCTAGGGACAAGTATTAAAGCAGAGATCTAACTCAAGTTACATTTTTATGTAAAATACAATCTCCCATTTATTTGTTTTTTTCACATATGGCTTACTAGATGTTTGTCTTTACCTTTCCGTTTATGATGGATTTGTCCTTGGATTGGGTCTCCCTCAAATTGACTCCACCCACTTAGTCTTCTTCAACCGAGGATTTGAGGGAGCATGCATCACCTGTGAGGGGGTGACTCTCATCACTGTCAGATGGGATGAGGTGGGCAGGTAGTCATCCACATTGACTACCCCGATCAGAGTATCCCTCCTTGAAGAGGAAGGTGATCGAGGTTCCACTAGTCAGTTCATTCCCCTCGGCCGGTTGCCTTTGCCCAGGTATGCTACTCCTTATCGGTCCCCTATAAGGAGAAGGCTATCTTGACTTCAGAGATAGCCTCCCCTACCTTCGAGGTAGGATTTAGTTCTTGCACTACCCTACTCAGCTGCACATAGTGCCACAACAGAAGACACAAGATCAAGTGGCATCACATGCGTGCAACCTGAGAGATAGACGCATCATCCCATGTTGCTGATGAGGAATTTCCCTGTGAGACCTCTCCGCTTCTTAGTGGTAATAGGTTCCACCCTCTCTTAACATCAGATGGAGAAGAAGATTATCGAAGGATTGCTTCTCTCCACCACCTACTATGGTTTTTGGCTAGGGGCGGGAGAAAGTCCTATGCAGTCTGAACATCTACGAGTTGGCAAGCCGTGCTTCAGTTTGGCACATTATTTGACTTGAGGATCATCCCAGTGTAGGCGGTCTTAGGGATAGAGCATAAAGGCAGTAGTAGCAGTGAGTGAGGAGCGATGAAGGTTTTCCAAGCAGCCGCTCTAGTTGATTTTCCAGGTCATTGGGCCACCAGGGACGATAGGATGATAGCATAGTGTTGATGGGTACCGCTCGTTGTAGGGGAAAGCCCCGGTGAGGGTAGAGCCAGTGTTGTCTCCACCAGACTGATCCACTCCTCCCCCACCATCACTAGTTTAGGTCCCGTCATCCACATTCCCACAAAGGCACTGAAGATAACAACTGGAGAGAAGAAAGCCCCTTTGGTGATCTCGCTATGGCCAAAGGATCCCACTTCATGTACTCCACCGACTGAGGTGAGGATGAGTTCCTACTCAACCTCTACTTGGTCTTGGTGAAGAGTGGAGACCCCGATATTGATGCACCACCACCACCACCATCAAAGCGGTGATAGCGTAGTAGTAGAGGGGAGGGAGATAGCTTTCTGAGTTATGGTAGTGGATCCTCCCACAGCAGTAGTGGGCAGTCATGATCACATATCTTCTAGCGAGTGTAGCCCTCTCACAGATAGTACTCCAGTGGAAATCAGTGTTAGATGTATTTATGTTAGTGACCACGGTCTACTACCGGTACCATGAGTGTTTGTGCAGTCATGGATATATCATTCCTTGGATAAAATTTTAGCACAGCATTTTGCCGAGAAGAGGGAACTCTTAGGCAGTGATTGCATAGATTCAGAGGATGAGATGGTAGCATTTGATCCTAATGAGGATGTCCTTCTTGAGGATTCGACTAAAGTCCACATGGTTGATACTAGGAGCTCCCTCCTTAGAGACTAGTAGAGCTATAAAGGTATTATAGTTGAAGAGGATGATGCCAACCATTCAACTCAGCACCTCCTCCACCAGCATAGGCAAAGGATGATCACATTGATAAAATAAGGAAGAAGATTGAGGAATTGATGGCAGTGGTCTAAGCATTATTGACTCACGTTTCTGAGACTTCTCCGTAATGGCGATGAGTAGAGGAGCATACACCCGGATCATCCTAGATGCATTCCCATAGAAGAAGATAATGGTTGCATAGAAAGGTGGTGGATAACACCTCAATGCATGAGAAGGATACCAAATAGTTGGTGGAGCAACAGGTGAAGGATGCATTGGCACAAGCTCGATGTGGCTCATCTATTCCAAAGGGTAGACCATACCGAGAGAAATTTGATATTATTATCCTAAGGCATTGTTCCTCCTTCCTTCAAGATTTTGATGGTGGTGAACCCTACATTGCACATTTTAGGGCCTTGTGCAACATGAGGTAGTGATGCCCTTCTCTTCAGATTATTTGATAGCTGTCTAGCGGTGTTGCATTTGATTGGTATGTCGAACTACCCAATGGTTTGATAAGGACATTTTCTTAGTTGGAGCACCTCTTCATGAAGAGGTTTGATGGAGCTCAGTAAAGGGTTGTTGTAGGTGACCTCGTTATGACCAAGCAAAATCCAAATGAGTCCCTTATTGATTACATTCTTAGGTGGAGAAACCTGAGTATGAAATGCGAACCATAGCTGTCTGAACAACATGCCATTGAGATTCTCTTGAAGAATATCCATGGCCCAGTTTCTTTCATGCTTAAGGGGTTTATATTCAAAACCTTTGAGAAGCTAATCAACAAGGCGACTAGCTTACAAGAGGAAGCAAATGCCTTTCTAGGACCATCACAAGCCCAAACCTTAGAAGGCATTTGAGAAGAAGCGGGGGTAGTCATGGGTTGATAAGGGAAACAACCACAGGGAGTCAATCAAAAGGCCTCAAGCTCCTCTCCTCACCACCTCCTCCACCACCTAGTCTTAGCCATCTTTGCACCTCCACCACACTCCTCATTAGTAGCATCTGATTTACTCATCACCAAGTAGCTACTATTTACCTACTCTTGTCAATAAATTGAGTACACTCTATTCATTCAAGAGGGAGGTAGTCAAAAAGATCTTTAAGAATCTCTTAAAGAAGACCAATTTCCAGTTACCAGAGCTTAGGAGGCTATAGGATGTGGGCAAGAGTCATGATCCAAACTATGGCCCCTACCACCACATGCTAGGCCATGTCTTAAAAGATTGCTTTACCTTTAAGGACTGGCTTAAGCGTAGCTACAAGTCAGGTGCCATTATCATCTCTAAGGAATACTTACTAGAAGAACCTTATAGTTCATTAGGGTAATTCTTGAGGATACACACGATCTTCTTAAGACAAAGGAAGGTTGGGATATCTCCCTATCCCGAACCTCCAATAAAATTATTTCTAAGATCGTTACCCTTGCAGGGTTCAGTAGCTCAAACCTCAACTCTAAGGAAGGTTTGCAAGTTGCTAAGACAACTTGAGGAGGTAGGTAGAAGCAAGACAACCTCCACTTGCCAGATATAGTAGCGCAACCATTGACCAAGTCCACTCCTTCCACTTGGTTACAATTCCTCTCGCTCTTCTCTTCTAGCATTTGTATTAGAGTGCCAATTCTCTCTTACTTCACTTGATTTTTATTTTACCTTCATCCAAATCTAAGAAATCAATGAAAAAAGTTGATTCTGGTTACATCCGTGTCACTTCTGATGATCTTCTTGAGTTTATTTCTTTAGATAGCTCTCCAAGTCTAATTACTATTACTCTAGTTCTGATCACTCTCCTTCTGATTTAGAAATGGATTATCCATTCATAAATCATCTAGCTTCGCCCATTGAAATTAATTTGGAGTCATCACTCGATGATCTCAGGAGAAGTCAGAAGGGGTGATGAGCGTAGAATCTCATGAAGTCATTGAAGTCAACCTTTATAGTGGCAAAGTTCTACCACCTAGGGTAGCATCTCAGGATAAGGATAAATAAGTCATAGGTTCTAATGATCAAGCAGCCCCTCCACAGGATGCTCTTCCTATGGATATGCTTATGGAGGACCAACCCAGAGTTGACTACAATATCCTCGCTCACCTAAGAAAGTTGTCGACTAAACTAAGCATATATGTTGCCCTTGTCTTATCTAAAGAGATGACAGAGTCATTTATCAAAGCTCTTCTTGATCCAGAAATATGCTTAGCTCGGCTTACCGCTATTGGAGAGGAGGCATGTTATTTAAGAGAAGCCCGTGGAGTTACATTTACAGATGAAAACTTTCTTTAGGGACAATAGAGCACAACCATCCCCCATCAGTGGATATGGGATTGACTCTCAGGTGTTAGTTGATCCGGTGCATGAACATTATGAGTCTAAAGACCCTTTGCCTACGAGGATGACATCTTTTTGAACTTGAGGAGATCGGATGATGTTGAGAGGATTCAATGAGCAAGGAGAGGGCTTTAGGCTCCAGTGTTACCATTAGAGATAGATGATGGAAGAAAAAAAGTTCTACATAATTGATTTAGATACATCTTTCACTACTTTTCTCGGTAGGCCTTGGATACATGGAAACACAGTTCCATCTCTTTCGGTGCATCAAATTGAAGAGGTGGAATCAATTATTGTGTCAAAGGAGACTTGAAGCCATTTTAATTAGAGCTGAGATATATATATGAGGACGTAGCCTACTATCTTCCTCCAAATTAGAAAGTCTATTCTCATGAACTTGGTGAAAGCTTAAAAATAAAAGAAAAAGAAACAAAAGAAAAAAGAAAAGAAAAAAGAAAATAAAAGTATAAGTGAGCGAGAATCAGACATTGAGGAAGAAGTAGAGCCCAATATTGGATTCCGCCCATAGTTCATTCCTCCATACAAACACATGGGTATGATGACTCGACCCCCACCAGGTATAGGCAGAGGCAGATCTAGAGGTAGTTCCAGAGGTGGAAGACCTCCTTACTGGTGGCCAACTAGGAGCTATGTTCGACTCAGGACTACCCCTATCCACATAGACTTAGAGTCTAGTTTAGGATGAGTCTCATGTGGTTAGCACACCAATCAACCCCTCTCAGTGGGTCCCTTTGGAGGTAACATTTGAGTCAGACAACAATGAAGACCGGCCTCCAAGCAAAGTATGAACGTATCTGAATCAACATTATGTAAAATAATCAGATAGCAATTGGAACCTTAGCTCTAACCCTACTTTCATCTCAAAATTTTGAGGGTTTGGTAGTTTAGGAGGCCCCCAAGTCATCTACAGATGTGAAGACAAAGAGATTGTTGTTGGGAACATCATCCTCAAGTCAGGAAGTTGATGTAGAACTTGAGGATGATTCATATAAAGATCTAATATAATTTTCTTTTGATTGGTATTCACCATGTGTTCTTAATTTAGCAAAGAAGGGATTAATACCACATACTTGGTCTAAATATAGGATAGATTACTTTGAAAGGTTATGGGACAACCAAAGCATACATTCTCGATCAAGAAAAGGACTAGGATTCGACATAGTGGGTCCAATCGATGATGATAACCATTGCCTACCCATCACCAATCATTTGGAGTATGATAGGTTCTTTTCAAATCATGCTAACTCTTATGAGGAGGTATGTTTAGAAATTTTAGATGATCCAAATGAGCCTGAAGTCAAAGATGCACCACCAGAGTTCAAAGAAGAGATCAAATCAATAATTGATGAACTTATGAAGATCAACTTAGGAACTCAAGATAATCCACGTCTGACAAACATCATCTCCTTGTCGAATGAAGAAGAAAATAATGACTTAGTTAGGCTATTAGCTGAGTTTAAGAATTGCTTTTCATGGAGTTATGAAGAAATGCTCAGTTTATCTTCTGACGTAGCAGTCCACAAACTAGCAGTAGGCCCTAATGTTAACCCTATTATGCAAGCTCCTAGACGCATGCGATTAGTCATTGAACATCAAGTCATTTCTAAAATTAAAAAACTGATCGATGTGGTTTCATCAGGGAAGAAAAATATCCTACTTAATTGGCCAGTGTCATTCCAGTTAAGGAAAAGAATAGCCAAATTTGCATATGCATCAATTTTAGGGATCTAAATAAGGCATGTCCTAAAGATGAATTTCACTATCAATTTCGAACTAATGGTGGACATTGCTCATCTCATGTAGTCTTCTCTTTCATGGATGGGTCATATGGGTACTACTTTTGAACCCTGATCAGAATCTATTATTATAGGGTCATGCCTTTTGGCTTTAAAAATGTTAGTGCTACATACTAGTGAGCCATGACTTGGATCTTCAATGAACTCATTCATCATTAGGTTGAATGTTACGTCAATGATCTTGTAGTCAAAAGTAAAGAAAAGGAAGACCATCTCTTTGACTTGAGAGTAGTTTTCGAATGGTTAAGAAAATTTAACCTTAAAATGAATCCCCTGAAGTATGCATTTGGAGTAGCTTTAGGAAAATTTCTTAGGTTTGTTGTCTGGCACCATGGAATAGAAATCAATCGGAGAAGATCAAAGTGATATTAGAAATGCCACCCCCTAAAAGTCTAACATAACTCAGATCATTTCAAGGGTAGTTGGCATATCTAATACGCTTCATTTCCAACTTATCAAGAAGATGTCAACCATGTTCAGCACTTGTCAAAAAGGATGCCAAGTTCAAGTGGGATGACAAGTGCCAACATGCCTTTGAAGACATCAAGCAGTACCTGATGACGCCGCTAGTTCTAGTAGCCCATATGCCGAGAAATCTATTGAAACTATATACTACTGCATTAGACAACTCCCTTGGTGCTTTTTTGGCCCAAACCAATGACAAAGGGAAAGAAAATGCACCCTACTATATCATCGTCTAATCCCTGCTGAGGCAAACTACTCACCTATTGAGAAGCATTGCCTAGCTTTAATCTTTGCATCCCAAAGCTACGACATTACATGCTTTCTCATAAGGTGAATATAATCTCTAGGATCAATCCACTATAATATATCATGACACGGCGATTATCTAGACGATTGGCGTATTGGTCCATGATTTTATCACAGTTTGACATCATATTTGTACCCCTCCGTGCAGTGAAAGGATAAACACTAGCAGATTTCTTTGCAGCACATCCATTTTCTGCTGATTCTTCACTTAGTGATGACCTCCCTGATGAACAGATCATGAACTTAGGGGACACTAGCATTCGCTATTGGGAGATGTACTTTGATGGTGTGACTTCCTTTCAAAGAGAATAAGAACCACAATCTACTATCCCAAGGAAGGTAGGTGTAGGAATATTTCTTCTAACTCCGTACCGTGATGTGATGAGATTCTCATATCATCTATCCAATCCATGCACCAACAATGAAGTTGAATATAAGGCCCTGATTACCGGTTTGGAGTTAGCCATTATGCTATGGGTCAAGAGCATCGACATATTTGGGGATTCTCAGTTAGTTATCAACCAAATTGTTGGGTCTTACAAGGTTCTAAAGCCTAAGCTGCATCATTAAGACAAGTATACCATGGAGTTGTTGGCTCAAATCTTAGAGGTTACCATCTACAAGATCCCTCGAGGAGAAAATGCAGTAGCAGATGTAGTGGCCAAGCTTGCCAAAGAGTTGGCATGTCCAGAAGATGAATCCATACCAATAAGGGTCCAAAATAGACAAGTCATATCCCTTGTTGATGTTGAACTCTTTGAGAGATTCTCTCTTGAAGGGGAGGTTACCATTGCCAAAAGGATGATGAGTCAGATTGGAGGCAACCATTTATGGATTACCTACATATAGGCAAAATACCTCAAGAGAAGTCACTAGCACATCAAGTGAAGCAGAGAGAAATTTCATATGCTCTCATGGATGACACCTTATATCGATGGTCTTTCGATCATATGTGATTACATTTTTTGGACAAACATGAAGCCCATAAGATCATGATTGAGGTACACTCAAGATTATGTGGAGTGCAACAATCTAGTCCAAAGATGAAAGCCAAGATCAATAGACTAGGATACTACTGGCCTTCAATGATTATAGACTATATGGACGTAGCTAAGAGATGCCACCAATATCAGGTGCATGGTGTGGTCCTACACCAACCACCCAACATTCTACATCCTACATTGGCCTCATAGCCATTTGAGTGTTGGTACCGCATAGTGATTGATCCTCCTTCTTCAGGGTCATCATTCATTCTAGATGCCACTACTTTTCCAAGTGGGTCAATCCCACTCAGAGGTCATAGACATGTGCTCAATTTTTTAGAATCATATCATATAGGTTTGGGGTGCCTCGATAAATTGATAATGACATTCAAGAGCACTAAAATCAATAGTTTTTCCTGGAGACACATCATAGATTAGAGATATTCTACCATATATTACCCAAGGACAAATGGCTTAGTAGAAGACTTCAACAAAACTCTCATCTAAATATTAAAGAAGATACCCGATGATAATAAGCGATAGTGGCATTACCAGTTAGTTGAAGCCTTGTGGGCTTACCACACCACATGCAAGACTCCAACTTAATCTACCCCTTTCTCCTTAGTGTATGGGTCTGAAGCAATTTTGCCATTAAAAATCCAACTGCCATTATTAAGGATAGCTGTGGGTAATAATATTACAACGGGGAAGAATGCCAAGTTGCGGTTAGAAGAGCTCGAAGATTTGGAGGAGAGATGCCTCCGAGCATGCCAGAATCTCAAGTTATACAAAGCCAAAATGATTCAAGCTCATAACAAGTTGGTCTGTCCTAGAGCTTTTCAAGTAGGAGAGCTTATTTTAGTTATAAAGAGACCAATTGTTGCTCATCGAAAGATGGGAGGCAAGTTTGAACCCACTTGGGAAGGCCTTTTTCCATAGAGAAGGCCTACCAAGGAGGATCTTATCAGCTTATAAATTATAAGGGAGAGCACTCTATGCTTCCAATCAATGGGCTCTACCTAAGAAATATTATCCACAAATCTTGTTTGAAAATAATTATTAATAAAACTTATTTTCATATCAAATTCCATCTCTTCATATTTGTTCAGAAATATCTTTGCTTGCAAATTCTCCATGATGTGTTTAGGATAGGTGTAAGAGAACTCAAGCGGCATCATATCCCTCCACAACATAAGCACAAACTACATTCAATCCTCCAGTGTTATTAGGATAGGTGTATGAGAATCCAAGAGGTATCTTATTTTCAACTAGCACAATTAAGTTAGGAGAAAGAGAACCCAATCAGCATAGTTTCTTGGTGGAGTCACATTTCTACGTGTTTAGGGTAGGTATAAGAGAACCCAAGCAACATTCTATTTCCTCTTTCACAACACAAATAAACACATATCTTTTATCTCGAGCCATTTTAATTTGAGAGCAAGCCCCCATGGCACTCACTCATTAGCTGCTCTAGGTCGGGCCGTTATGCTACCTTGTTAGTGTGTCACCCCAGTGGTCACTTATCTAGTGGATGTGAGTCCCTGACTTTCTTCCTAACTTGACCATTGTAAATCAAAGAGCACTCTATTAGTTTTGTGTAAGCTACCTCATGTTGACTTTGTTTAAGAGGATGTAAGCCTACAAGCTTTCTTCTTGGACTAGCCATCATGCACTAATTGGGTCGAGTATATTTGAGGCTTAGGGTAAGTCTCCATGTGGCTCTTTTCCTCTTGACTACTTTAAGCTTGGGTTTAGTCCCTACACAAGACTCCTCCCTCGGTAGTTGCCCTAGATTGGATAGCCCCTATCGAGACAAAGATAGACTATCCCAGTAATCAGTTCTGCTTTAGGAAGATGTAAGCTTACATGCCTTCTTTCTAGACTGATTATCGCAAACTGACGGGCACCTTAGGTTGGTTGGTGTTCGCTATGCTGATAGTGACCCACCCACTCGGTGGATACACCACTCTTGACAAATGTGAGTCCCCACGCTTTCTCCTTGAGCCGACCACCGAATACCTATAGACTTTCTTTTACAAGGTTTTGGATAACGCCCTAGCGGCACCTCCCATATGGCACTCTATTTGGATCATGTCCTTAGTGACCCCATTTAGACACTACCCCAGTTACTCTTGGATTGGACAATCCTCCTTTCTTAGTAGCCTCCCCTATGGTTAGAGAATTTGTCTCACGGATATGCAGATTCTCCCTTGATCTAGTAAGTCTGAGATAGGACTAGGCTGATATAAGCTTCTTCTTAGTGTGGTCCCTCACATGCCAACAGAGTCCACGCAAACATATAACAAAACAAATATATATTTTCGCTTTTGGATTAGGAGGAAAACCCCTAGAGGTACCTTTTCCCAAGCAGGCATCCTATCTTTAGGACAGTGTCATCAAAACTCCCTACAGGAATCACCTGACTACTTTTGAGTTGAGATAAGTCCCGTGCGGCACTTTCTCAATATGCCTTAGGTCGTTCGACTTGTTGTGCCACCAAAGTCACCGACGATCATCCTTGCTTTGGAAGATCTATCATGCATTCTTTCCAGACGATGATATATCTTGTGGAGGTTGATTTATTGTGCTATCAATAGATCACCCTAATGGTCCCTCGCTTGGGAAGTTGTAATTCTACACACTTTCTTCCTAACTTGACCATTACACACCAAAAGGCACCCCTTAGACTGGTTAGTTCTAACCCGTGATCAGTAGACTATCCCTTTGGATTTGTAAATCTAAGATAGGTATAGGATGATATTTCCCTTCTTAGTATATTCATTGCACACTGACAGGGTCCATCCCAAATTAAATTGATTCTAACTATTCTTGAGTCGATATGAGTCCACAATGGCATTCGCTCAAATAGTCTCCTTAGGTCAGGTTCGATTTATTGTGCTATCAACCGATCACCCAAGTGGTTCCTTGCTTGAGAAGTTGTAAGTCTTCACGCTATCTTCCTGACTTGACCATTGCACATCGAAAGGCACCCCATAGGTTGGATAGTCTTACCTGATGGCTGGTAGACTACCCCTTTGGATTTGTAAATCTAAAATAGGACTAGACTGATATTAGCTCCTTCTTAGTGGATCCATCGCACACCGACTGGGTCCATTTCATCAAATCCATCCTCCTCCCTCCAGGGGAGCCCAAATTAAATCCATCCACTCTTATCCCTAATGGATAACCTAAACCTGCTTCCTAGTGGAAGGTTTATCCACCTTATCCCCAATGGATCTGAGCTCACATCTCTAGCAGATGTGCTCTCAAAACCAAATCATATCCTCTCCTTAATGGAGCCCCAAATCATAATCAAATCAAATCCTCATCCCAATGGATGCCCAATAATTAAGTCAAATCAAATTTTTCGCCCAGCAAGATGCAAATTATATCCTCTCCATAGTGGAGCCTCAATCATAATCAAATATCCCCAGTGGATGCCCACCAATTAAGTCAAATCAAATTTCTCTCCAATGAGACATAAATCATATCCTCTCTCCAGTAGATCCCTCATAAAATCAAAGAAAATCAAATCACTATCCCTAGTGGATGATCTAAACCTGCTTCCCTAGTGGAAGGTTCATGCACTCATCCCTAGCAGACCTTTTCTCCCCAAATCATATCAAATCAACTCAAACTCTTATCCTCTCCATGGATAATCTGAACCTGCTTCCCTAGTGGAAGGTTGGCATACCTGATCCATCAGTGGATTCTTCCTTCCTCTCTTATGCCCTTGACATAAGTTGAGTTGCATTGCATTAAGATCTTGATTCTTTCAACATCTCGAGTTTAGGGTAGATCATTTATGTTAGCACTTGCAATCCTTTTGACATTGTTGATCATCTTGGCCAACACCAATATGTGCGGTATGCCTTGTCAGTTACACTGCACCTATTGGGTGCCATTTTATTGACCTCACTTTTGATGTGAGTTCTCAATTCCTCTTCTTATACTTAGGAGTCTTCTAGAAACCAAGATTTTCTTAGTTATAAGACACTTCTAGTGATTAGGTGAACACTTAACCTAAGCCTAGAGACTTAGAAGGGTTACCCATAGGAATAGGTTATGCCTTAGGAGCTTAGAAAACTTGCCTACCTATGGCCTAAACCCAATCCATGCTTTCCTTCTCAAACCAAACCTCAAATTCAAATTCAAATTCAAATTCAAATTCAAACCATAAATCAATTTCAAATCAAATGATTCAAACTCATGACCAAATTCAAATTTAAATTCAAAAAAAAATCTTTCTAAGCCCTTTGATTTCATCTTATGGACTTATCCTTAACCAACTTCAAATCAATCCCAATTCAATTGATTTTCTCAAATATTAATTCAATCTTTCAATCAAACTATCAAAATTCAATTCAAATCCAACTTCAAATGATTCAATCCCATGATTAAATCCAAACTCAACCAAGTATCCTACTTAAGCCCTTTTGACCTACCTCCATGAGCTTGGTCAAATTTACTTCTAAATCACTCCAAACTCAAGTGATTTTCTCATGAATCATTTATATCTTCATTTGTATTCCCAAATATAAATGAAATATAAATTCAAATGAACAAAACTAAATCCAAAACAAACCAAAATCCAATTTATACCCTTTGAACCAATTCTTAAACTTGGTCAAATCCTATCCAAATCAACTCAAAACCCATGAATTTCTTCATGATTCAATCACTCCTTCAATCATTGTTCCAAATATAAACATAAACTATAATTATCAAATCATCCAAGCTAACCCAAGTCAAACTCAAGTTAGCCCTTTGGACTTGAAATTATCATATGAACCAAAATCTATGGCTTCAAACCATTTGTAATTGAATATATATCTCTATCTCAAACCCATTTATCATTATAACCAAACTTGAATCAAGCCATGATGAAGTTAATTAACCCATTTAGGTCTACTTGACCCAAAGTGACCTAAAAGACCTTTTTGAGCAATGTTCTAATTCAACCCAAATTGGATTGAACTAAGCCCATCTAAACCTCATATCATGATCAACAATCATCCCAGGGTGATTAACTACCTTGAATGGGGTCAAACCAAGTCAACTTGATCCTTTGACCAAATCAACCCTTAGCCTAAATGAAACTCAAACTAGCCAAAACCCACAATATGCCAAATTGATTGAAACCATTGACTCAAACCCACTCATGATTAATGATTGAACATAACCAAATCATCAATTGAGCCAAACCAAGTCCAATTGGCCATTTGACCCAAGTTGACCCAAATTGGCCTAAAAAGCCAAAATGGGTCAAATCATGATTTGATCCAAATTGATTGCAACCAATGGCTCAAGTTCATTCCAAATCACTTATTGTACTTTTAAGTCATGATTGAATTTCACCAATTGGTCAACTTGACTAAAAATTGATCTAAAGGATCGAATTGGCCAAAATTCAAATTAAATCCAAATTAAATCAAACCAAAGCCTACAATCATTTTCAATCAACCAGTTGAACTTGACTCAACACCTAACCCAACCCAATTTGGTCAAACTGGTCAAATTAGTCAACTTGACCCATTTGACCCTTTTGAATCTAAATGAGTCAAATTCAAACCTAAGTCAAATTAATCAAAACCAATTGAGCCAAAATACTTCAAATCATCATTTGAACCTTATCCAAGCCTTGATTTGACCCAATTTGACCAATTAATCAACTCAACTTGACCTAGCCCAAATTGACCTACATAGGTCAAGTTGAGGCAAATCCATTTTAATCAAGGCAAAGCCCATTAAAACATTACCTAACCCATCCAAAACCCACTTGAGATCAGCCCAAAATCAACCCAAACCCATTTGGAGCCAAACCCAAGGTGACCCCTCTTGGAAATGCCATCACACATGTGATCTTACCCAAAAGAGAGCCAAGTCCACTCTCCCATCACCTTTCATAGCCATCTATCACCTTAATAGGGACCTACCTAGCTTCTTAACCCACTCTATGGAGGCTAGGGTTGACCAATCCCATCATTGGTTTTGAAAAATTTGGCCATCCCCTTGAAATGAGAGAAAGAAGTCTCATTCCATGCTATCCTGAGTTCATTCAGCTCTGAAGAGCTTCCCCAAGCAAAGAGCATCCTTTCCCCACCTTCTTTGAGTGAGTTTTGAGCTAAAAAAAATACAAAATTGAAGCTTTTCTAACAAAGAGGCAGAAACTATTAGTGAGGATGACGTTCCAAAAGGAGGCAAGCGTTTAACTCATCAAAAGCTTCTTCTCATACCTAGGAGTTCATTCAGATTTTCACTACCACCGGAAACCATCCCCGACGAGGTAATTTTTTTAAACTTTAGCTTGCCGTAGGATATTTTGTTTGATCAAATGTGTGTACGATTTTAGGAATTATCCTTAGATTCTCCCTGTATTTTTTTGTCTTACATCATCCCACATGTTTTGGGACATTTTCAGGCAAAGATCACCAAAACATTGAGCCCAAATAGCCCAAATTGGGTGGTTTATAGCATTTTTTTACTATTTTTGCACTATGGTTCATCGATTTTGGAGAAGAAGAGCATCCGATCCCACGTTCATGGGATCATACGGTCTAGATTCTGCATTGAAATCATGTGATTTCAGCCCTTGATCACCATGTGATCAATCGTCATCGCCGCATCGAAGGTCGATCTTGCATCCACGCTTCGATGTTCCCACTCATTTTCCGTCTAATGAGTGTTCATCGCATGGGTCGGTCGTCAAGCGGTCATTGCGCGTGCTGCCGCCAATCGGCGTGTGCGTGTGGTGCCCCATTGCCACATCAGCATCATGTACGGTGCTGACTATGTTAAGTGTGAAATTCGGGATTTTTGGATTTTAAAAATTATTTAAATTGTGTGAAACTTAAAAAATTTACAAAAATAAAATACCCATAAAAATTAAAATAAGGGCTAGTTCAATTCGTCTTGTCGAGAGCAATCCAATGAACCAAAAATTTCTAACTTTGGTTGAGTATTGTGAGCATAATGTAGTTTTGTAAACATCAAATTTTATTAATTACTTTAAAAATACAAATTTGATTGAGGTGAAATTTTCAAGGATTAAAATTAGGCTTAAAATCTACTTACCATAAAAATTTCAAGACAAAATGATGGCTAGATTGAAGGATATTGAATTTAGAATTTCAAATGGTCTATTTTAATTAAATAAATAAATATACCTTATAAAATTGGGTTAAATCAATTGAAACTTTGGAAATTCCTAACTAATCCTAGAAAATTTAAAAAATACAAATGAGGGCTCATTTTAAAGGTATTGTAGAGGAGAATCCAAGAAAATTATTATTAATTAGTTTTGATTATAATTTTTGCTTAATTAAGGTTTAATTAAAAAATTAATTGGCCTAATTACTCTCTGATTAATTATCCAATTAAACTCAAAATTTTCAGAGATGTTTAGGGAGATAACCTCTACCTCTCCTATTTTTCTTGGAATTTATTGGATAGTTAATTAGAAATAATTGATTAAACCTTATTACTCTCTTATCTTAATTAATAATTAAGCAAATGAAATTAACTTAATCCACTAATTATGCCCTCTATTAATAGTGAAGAGTCTTAGGGAAATGGCTTGGGTTCATTTCTGACCATTTCATTAAGCCTCTTCATTTAATTTTTTTATTGTGATTAAGTAATTAATTTACCTTTTGATTAACTAACTTAGATGTGAGCTATTTGAGCTTAATTGGAAGGAATTAGTGATTGGCATTGAGACCTCTCTTGAGCCCTCTCTCTAAGTTAATTTCACCATCTTAATTAAAGATAGTCAAAGGTTTTAATTAATCAATTAATGGCTTAATTAAAATTGAATTATTTTAAAATTCAAATCACCTTTAAATAACCTAATCAACTTTGGGTAGCCCTTTAGATGTTTAATAGTCTAAAGGAATATAATGAAAATATGGTTAGCTTACATGTGTATGAAAACCATAAAAGTAACTAATTAAATCCCTTAACCCTAATTAACTATTAATCATGAGCCAATTGCATTAGGCCCCTTTTATTTCTTAGGAGCATTGCTAATTTACTTTTCATGTGGTTGCATCTTATATTGGCTCATCATTATTTAGTTAATTAACTTAAGGTGATGTAGGTAAGGGTTAATTAATTCACTTAATCCATACCTTAACATAAGTAAAGACATAAAATCAATCTAAATACTCTTCATTAAACCAAATTAACTCACACATGGGGAATGGGATTAGGATTATCAAACCTCTTTCATTTCTAAATCAAATCAAACTCAAAAATTAAAAATATCATTAAAGAACTTTGGTTTATTTTAAATAACCTTATTTAGTATGATTATCGTTAGAAATTAATTAGAATGAATGAGATCATGTGCTTATGTTCCTTTATTTCTTTCCAATCATGTTAAATGTTTCTTTCCATGTGTAATCATGCATACATTTCTTTTAAAATTAACTAAATGAAATTGTTTCTTTTATGTCAAATTGCATGTGTTGATTTAAATTAAAAATATGTGTGGCTATTATTACTATTAAACCAAAAGTTATTTTAAAAGCCTATAAATCAATTATAATAAACGGAGTGATGTTAATTACAAATTTCTATAAGTTTGCATGTGTTGATAGTATAAGATATGTAATATGAAGCTCTCTTTCCTTGAATTATATGGATTTGCATGGGATTTACAAATATATAGTTCATTTGAAAAGAACACAACATTTGTCTAAATGTACTCCTTTACATCTCCATGTTAAGACTTAGGAAGAATTTCATATCACATATGTAAATAATATAATCAAATTAAATATGACTTCTTGCATGACTTCTCATTCTTGTGGTTCTTTTTGTACATTCATATGTATATAAGAAAAGTTGTATATTAGTCTAGACATCCCGATACGAGGCTTTAAGTAGCTCTAAGTAGGTCTTGTACCTTACGCCCCTAGTGTAGAACAATGGCATCGTACTCACTTAAAACTCTTATACATATGCATGTATGATATAACCAATGAATAAGAAGCATGAATCAAATAAATTAAATACAACTTTTTAATGGGTTTTTCCTATTCTTATAGTTGCTTATACATCTATATGTAAATAAGAAAAGTGGTATATTGGTATGGACATCCTGAGGCTTTAAGTAGCCCTAAGTAAGTCTTGTACCTTACGCCCCTGGTGTAAAACAATGGTGCCATACTCACTTAAAACTCTTATACATGTGAATGTGTATGTAGCTAATGGATAAAAAATTCCTTTTTTTTATTAAGACATGCATTCATAATTCAATAAAATGAAATATTTAAATTTCAAACACACTTCTTTGCATTCATTATTTAAGTGTGCTAAGACATACATTGTATTTATAGGTATGCTTAAGATTTAATAATATGCATGGTATACATGATAGAAAGAAATGAATAAACATGTGTTATGTGATTGTAATCCATTCTAATTAATCTTAAGATGCCTTTCATATTAAATAGGGCCATTTAGAGTGAACCAAAACTTAGGATTAATTGAAACATGTAATAAGCCATTCACTAAAGAGAATCAATCTAATTAATTTTTCTTAGAAGTGACTTAAGGTAGGAATGAAAGAGGTGTCCCCTCTCTTTCTTCTCTTTATAACACTTAGTTGTTAAGTGCAAGACAAATGAAATAAAAGAAAATATTTATTAAAAATTGCAAATTAACTAAACAACTTAAAGTGAAACCACCCTTTAAATTGAATCTTTCTACACTTAGAAAATTCTAACTCTAAAGCCTAGTTAGGACATACCACAAAAGCCTTAACACACACATTAAAATTAAGCACCACTTCTAGCTTTATGTTAGGGCGGTGCATGGTTTGATGCATGTTTTATTTTGTGATGTATTATTTTAGACTGGATGTTACAGTGTATGTGTGTAGTTTGGATGTTAGGAAGATGTTAGCTTAATCATATTTTTTACAGGGGGTTATGCTTAAGGGACTGCTGTAATAAAAATATAAATGCTTTTGCTGTGTAGGTCACTTAACCCCTAAGCATAACCCACGTTAAGACAAGTGGGCTTGGTTACCCATGTGTGGGGTGCTAAGTCCAAATTATTCATATAACTGCTTGGGTAGCATGGTATGTTTAGCTAACATTTATTTTACAGGTGTAGCTAGATTTACTTTCCTTCTTTTAATATAATTTTGCATTTGGATTAGGAGAAGTGCTATGGGAGATTAGGATGAGCATTGATTACCAAAAAAAGTCTTATGTACCATTGTGAAGCCTTTGAAGCAAGCACCTCCAAGCCAAATCAAAAGAATGATGAATGAAGACCCCCATAACATTTATCATTTATAATTCTAATTATTCTTTTATAATTCGGGTTGTATAAGGGTAGAGCTTCGGCTACATTTTTTTTTAGATATGGTGGTGACCGCATCTTACCTCTTACTCTTTTGCGATAGCTTTATAAAATTATTTGATATTTTGTTTAGCTTGTGCATTAGAATAAGCATGCATTTTCATAGTTTATTTATGATTGGTGATTGTTGTGTGACCTAGATGTGATTAGACTCCTAGGATAAAATTAATTTTTTCTATCCAAACTAACAACTCATAACTAAATTTTTTAAAATAACTCATAATCTCACACAAAAGCCTAGGCATTAAATCAAGATAATAAAATGTTTAGCAACCCCTTAGCTAAATGATTATATGTTTAATATCATGCATATGATGTTATTTCACTCTTGCTAAGAGAGGGCTTCCATCTTCGCCATATAGTAAGGGCTTAACCTTTGAGAGCCTATGATGGAAAAACACCTCTTTCTCTCTTGGTTTAACCCATAATCAATTTCATGATGCATTTAGGCATATAAAACCTATAGCCTGTGTCAAAATGAAGAGTCCAAAATCAAATAAAATATGATAACATTTGCATTAGATTAAGCCATTTTCATACCAATCATGCTCTAGTATCTTAGGGAGTGGGTTTAAGGACTTAATTTCTTTTCTAAATAATAACAACCTAGCCATCTTGCAAAAGCATATGACTTGACCACATAGTTTAAAATCATAGGAGGAGTTAGCTGGCTGCCACTCGAGGCAGTTATAAGCCCAGTAGTCGTGGTTTAGTCTCTCTTGTGGAGGTAAACAATATACCCACTTTCGCCTTAGATTTAGGTTATGTTTTGGCCCTCGCTAAAGCTCCCTAGATTTAGGATTTGAGGTTTATGTTTTCCTTTGGGGCTACAAGCATAAATCCTCACCTCTTAAGTATTTTCATAATCTTGTATTGTGAGATTATAAGTCCTAGATTTCTAATAAACTTTCAGCTCAAATATATATAATTCTTGTCAATTTCAAATATATAAAGCCCAACCAAATGATAGTTTGGGATTCTCACTACGCTTCCTAGTATCATGAGCATCTCCTGCTTATCTCCCTTGGGCATTGGTAATAAGTCTTTCCTTTGATCTATCCCATTTGATCTTCCAAATATAACCAATTTATTGATAGTCCTTTCTTTGAATTCTTTGGAGATAATAATTGCCTACTTTAATCAAGAGTATTCCTAAGAAATTAACCTTCCTTAGGATGTAATTAACTATGAGAGATTGCCATCATTGAAAACTTTAAAATCTGATTTCAATAAAACTTACTTTATTCATCCATTAAAGTAGGATGAAAATCTCTAGTATATTCAAAGACCCATCATGCTTTAGGAGTCCTTATTAGGTGATTATGTCTATCGTAGGATAGTAATTTCTATCTTTCTTGATAGTGTACTATTCCTTGATGTTGTACCCAGCCACTTCAATAAGTACATCATCAGATCTGCATGGTTGCGCCCCTCCATATACACACACATACACATGATATCGAAAATAAATACCACATTTATACTCATTCTTTGCGAGATCTGAACCCTTCGGATCTCAACCTTAACTTAGGAATGATTTCTTCCTCAGAAGTTGATTCTCGACTAAACCAA
The DNA here is from genome assembly GCA_021442155.1 of Cymbidium sinense. Taxonomy (NCBI): domain Eukaryota; kingdom Viridiplantae; phylum Streptophyta; class Magnoliopsida; order Asparagales; family Orchidaceae; genus Cymbidium; species Cymbidium sinense. Next base: position 38,050,547 of record CM038224.1, read on the forward strand.
ATCATGATCCCCGCACTTGAGAAGATCATTAAAAATGCATCATGGCGCGGACACTCAAGGCACATCGGTTCGTCATTATTGTTTAGCCCCCCATTTTTTACTTCTTCACCTCCCAAAATCCCCAAACCCATTGGCCAAGTTCTACTTTTCTTGCCAATGGCAGTGGTCAATTCCTTCTCAAAGCAGTTGGCCTTTGTAGTTGAGGAGATTGGCGAAAGGAAGGACTCGATGCCTGATACGGGCCGCATATGGCTGCTACTGAATGTGCAATCTGGGAGAGGATCCCTATGGTTGATCCCGTTGTAGAGATCCCTAATGCATATGCTTTTGAACCAACTAGGCATGGTATACATTTGAGTAAGCATATGATAGTTCTAAACAAGATTGATCTAGTAGATTTCTCTCTGATAGAGGAGTGAACCATGCATTTTTAGAAGTAGGATCATGTATGCATTGGTGTGAATTCTCACAATAATGAAAGTATCAAACAACTATTAAATGTTGTAAAGAAAAGAATAAAAAATATGAAAGTTGGTGTTCGTGAGATACATGATACTACAACAGTATTATTTGTGGGGATTCCAAATGTTGGAAAATCAGCCATTGCCAATTCTATGCATCTCATTAGCCGGATTGATATGTTAGAGGAAGAAAAACTAAAACATGCAGTTGTGAGTCCACGACACTTGTCTTGACAGGTGCTATCAAGGATTCATTCATAGATGTTGTTATCAGATACCCAAACATGAAAGATTGTTGTCTTTGAACAAAAGAGAAGAAGGCAATATGATTCAGATCATACATAACGAAGATCCCATCATGCTCAATAGAGTTAATGGGATTGAAGACTCTGTTATGCTCAGTAGAGATAACAGGTAGAAGACCATGACCATAGTGTCGCAAGACATTGACCATTATGCTCAGTAGAACTCACGGGAAGGTTGAATAGACTCCCGATGCAGCCCTCTATATGGGGAAGAGGCGAGGCTGAAATTCAAATTGATAGAGGACTTAATTAATTTAATCCAAAATAAACTCTAAGCTCAAAATTAAAATCTAAATTAAAATACAGGTGTTAAAAGACCCTACAATGTTCAATAGAGTGTAGCGGGTTAGCTTACTTGATAATCTTCATTATTGTTTATTATAAAGGCATAACATAAATAGGCTTAAAAATGTAAAAATTATATATGTTTGCTGCATGCAGCTGATCAAAGACCCCACTAATGCTCAATAAGGCTTAATAGGTATGAAGACTTGATAATGGTGTTGCAAGATACCATCTGTTATGCTCAATAGAGCATACCAAGTAAGCCAAAAGCTTTGTAGACTATGGATGATCAATCTTGTTGAAATCTCTAAAATTTTATCCAAAATTCATACTTGCAAATAAAATTCAATCTAAACAAATAACACTGCTAAGCTTACTAAAATAAAATTGATATCAAATTGAATTTTGAATTATAAATGAGATTGAATTTGAAAAAAAAATTTAAAGATTATATTTCAAATAAAAAAAAGTGGATTGAACTCAAACAGATTTATGAACTTGAAGTGAAGTGAATTTTTTGGCAATAAATATAAATTTAGCACTTCAATATCTCATTTCAATCGATTTAGAAGATGATTTGATTGAATGCCCAATGAGAGCACAAAAGATCTTCTTGGAAATGGAATATAGTTTTCAAATCAGAATTCACTCCAAATGAATTGGAGAAAATCAAAGAATTCATAAGAGATTTTAATGAGATTGAATGATTTCTAATAAGCATAATCAATGAATTCTTGGAAAATATTTGAAGCATATTATTCATCTTATTAAATACTCAAATTAGATCATGGAGAAGTTGAATATAACTTGTGACGAGTTTGAGAATTGTCAATAGACATAAATGAGAGTCTATTGAACATTTAAAGACTAATCAACTTTGAATAAAAGAAAGTAATTAAATGTTAATCCAAGGGATCTAATAGGCTATTAGACTAATTTAAAATGCCTTCTTCGCCACTAAATCTGCAACTCTTCGTATAAGCAGATAGAATGTGATACTAAATTAAATTCTACATGAATGAAGGAGCTTCCTTCAATCAAAAAAATTAAAAATTCTTATTGTAATTATGATTTTTAAAATCAATGATTTCATTGATTAGATAAAATTATGTAAGCTAAAAACACCTGCATGTGCTTAGATATAGAAATTTAAAGTGCATAGTTTAATATCTAAAAGGCTACACAGGCTAAGTTGAGATTAAATAAATATGAAATTAATCTCATAATTTAGAAATAAAATTACTTAAATTACAAAACACCCGCATGGGCTCGACACTTATACTAAGCACCTAAACTTTGTATCTGAGAATGCTGTGCGGGTTTTAAAAAAGATAGGAAGAATGATGAATATTCAATCTCTTATGACTATATGCATGTAAGCTAATAAATGTCTTCAAACTAATTCAAGTTAATGAAAGATATAATTGTTTAGCTCCATAAAATATGATTATAGTAGGCCTAATCCTCTATCCTTGAAAGAGAGTTGACAAGGCCTACTAAATGATCAACTTCTAAATGAACTTAAATTACAGTAGATCATAAGACCCAATCCTCTATATTTGCAATAGAGTTGATAAGATCTGTTATGCTATCAATTTCCTAAAGAATTTAAGTTACACATAAGTCATAAGACCCAATCATCTATTTTTACAATAGAGTTGACAAGGTCTATTATGATATCAATTTTCTAAAGAATTTAAATTACACATAAGTCATAGACCCGATGCTCTACTAACAAACAAGTAGAGTTGATAAGGTCTACCCCGATGATGGATGCGTTGAATAAAATCTCAATTGGATGAGATATTATCATTAAAAGATATTTGAGCACTAAACTAATTCATCAAAGAACTAAATTTTAACTAAATAAATATCTAAACTAAATGAAATGTATTATTTAAATACTTAAAGCAAATAACTCATCCATCCATCCACCATCATTTGTTAGGGATGGCAGATTAAGAAAACTCTAGCTCACAAAAGAGTTAATGTCAAGCCCAATAAATCTTATATTCAAACTCAAATAATATCATGCTAGTTAGGAAGTAGCACATGTCCTTTGTCCACGTGGTTTGGTCAGTAGGCTCCATATATGAAGCGATTCTAGAGTCCTTTGACTGGTTGTCATGACACTATTATATTACATCCTTTGTAGCCCATTATGTTCTCCAATGGCTCATCTCTTTGAGTTATGAATCATAAGGTATATTTGATAGACACAAAGCTCTTTTATCAGTTAAGGTGGACTTAAGCTTGTCTCCTTAGACAAACACCACCCCAGGTCTACAAAGATTACTTGGATGATGCAACCCATGGTTACTGATAGGGATCTTTCGGTCAGGTTGGGTCGACTACCTCCTCTAACTAAGTAGACAAGGACCACGACAGCCCAAGATGATGAAACCATGGGATCTATATCGAGCACGCCATCATTCCACTAGTCATATGCTTTAAGTTAAATAATGGTGAATTTCATAAATTATAAACCCCAAATTTTAAACTCCACATGCTGCTACTATATGCTATGCATTTAGTGATCTAATGACTAGCCTTCATCGAAAGTTCTCTCTTAGCATTAGGAGGAGTAATCAACTATAAGTGCTTGCGCCTATAGGAAACCTGGAACCAGATTTAAAGTCCTCAGAAAATGGGGATGAAATATCTGGGTAGTATCTTATCTACTATTCCATCTGTCTTCTAAAAATTTTATCGACATTAAATCATACTCTCTTCAATGTGAGAGGTCGATGGTGAATTTTTGGAGCCCACACTTGGTGCCTAGGTGGACTGATGAATGAGTGCCAAGTGCCAATGAAGAGAAATGATCATTTAGACAAGTGTCCTTTCTCATGGGATGCCCTTGACCCAAGGGAAAAATGTTCATTTTGCATTGAATTTGATTTTACCAGATTTGAAATGAGTCAAAAGTGAGTTGGACCAAATTTCATGTCATTTAGAGTTCATTTGGTTTAATTTGGGTCAATTTAACCCATTTGGGCCAAATTGGGTCAAATCGGATTAGGTTGACCAATTGGTAAAATTAGGTCAAACCAAGGGTTGAGTCAAGTTTAAATGATCATTTGTAGTATATTGGTTCAATTGGTTTCAATCAATTTGGTTTTGGATTTAATTTGAATTTTGGCCAATTTGATCCTTTAGGTAAATTTGGGCAAAGTTGACCAATTAGACCCAATTGCCCCAATTGGCTTGAATCATGGCTTGGTTTGGGTTTGGTTGATCATTTGAAATATATTGTCGGCTTTGGTTAAGTTCAATTTAGATTTGATTGGATTTTTGATTGATTTGATCCTTAAGGTCAATTTGAGCTTAGTTGGGTTAAGTTGACCAATTGATCAAATTGAGCTTAATTAAGGCTTTGGTCAAGTTCAATAATCAATTTAGAATGAACTTGAGCCATTGGACAATCAATTTGATTTAGGTTACAATTTGGCTAGTTTGGGTTCAAATGGGTTAAAGGTTGACTTGGTCAACATGTTAGGTTGACTTAGTTTGACCCAATTCATGATAATTGATTAACATAGAATGATCAATAATCATGACATGAAGTTTGTATTGGCTCAATTTACTTTGAATTGTATTGAATTTGATTTTGGTTTAAGTAGTTTTAATTGGCACTTTAGGTCAAGTGAGCCAATTGGGTTTAGTTGACTTGATTTTGTGTTGGGTTTGATTTGGTTGAGTTTATATATATACTTGAGATTGATATATAAATTCAATTGCAATTGGTTTGGGTTCAAATGAGTTTTGGTTCATTTGAATATTTCAAGTCAAATGGGCTAGGTTGGGTTTGACTTGAGTTGATTTTGATTTGGCTTAATGATTGTAGGTTATGTTTATATTTGGCTAAATGATTGAAGGAATGATTGATTCATGAGAAAATTCATTGGTTTTGATTTGATTTGGATAGGATTTGGCCAAGTTCAAGGAATTTGATTAAAGGGTATAAATTAATTTTGGTTTGATTTTGGATTTTGTTTTGGCTATTTGAATTTATATTTCATTTATATTTGAGAATATAAATGATTCATGAGAAAATCACTTGAGTTTGGAGTGATTTGGAAGCAAATTTAACCAATGTTAATGATGTAGACCAAAAGGGCTTAAGTAGGAAATTTGGTTGAGTTTGGATTTGATCATGGGATTGAATCATTTGAAGTTGGATTTGAATTAAAATTTCATAGTTTGATTGAAAGATTGAATTGATATTTGAGAAAATCAATCAAATTTAGATTGATTTGAACTTAGATAAGGCTAAGACCATAAGATGAGATCAAAGGGCTTAGGAAAGATTTTGATTTTGGATTTGATTACAATCATTTGATTTAAAATTGATTTATGATTTGGATTTGAATTTTAGCTTTGGTTTGAGAAAGGAAGCATGGATTGGGTTTGAGGCTATAGGGTAGGCAAGTTTTCTTAAGTCCTTGAGGCATGACCTATTCCCATCGCTAATCTTTCTAAGTCTCTAGGCTTAGGTTAAGTGTTCACTTAATCACTAGAAGTATCTTAAGACTAAAGAGCTCTTAGTGTCTACAAGAGTCCTAGATCTATGATGAGGAAGTTGAGAACTCACTCCAAAAGTGAGGTCAATAGTGCTATAGGGGATTAGGATGAGCATTGACTATAAGGCTTTATCCTGGGGTGCCATGAGATGCCTTAAGTCCAACCAAATCAAAGGGAAATGAGGAAATGAAGAGTGAAGAATGAAGACCCCATAACATTCATTCATTATAAATTGTAATTATTCTATCATATTCTAGATTGTATAAGGGTAGAGCTTGACTACTCATCTTTCCTTTTTGGGTTGTACGGTGCACCACCACACCGTCCTTTTATTATTTTATGCTAGTTTTTTAAATTATTTGATGTTATGTTTAAAATTGTGCATTATAAATGACATGTTTTTTATAGTTTCTTATGTTTGATGCCTTAATGTGTGACCTAGATGTGATTAGACTCTTAAGGTAAAATTAATTTTTCTATTCCAATTAATCACTCATAATTAAATTTTTACAACTCATAACCTCATGATAAAGCCTTTGATGTAAATCAAGATAATTAAAAAAATTTAGCAACCCTTTAGTGGATGTTGTATGTCCCATATCATGCATTATCTTGAATCACTCTTGTAAAATGAGGGCCTCTGTCCTTACATGCATAGGGACCGCTTGATTTATGAGAGCTTCACCCTCTTCTCTTTTGATTTGGCCAATAACTAATTTCATCATGCATTTAGCATATAAAAATCCTAAAGCCTTTATTAAAATAAAGTGTCAAATAAAATAAAATATGAAAAGATTTTGCATGTGTAGATTAAGTCATTGCTCATATCACGCATGCTCTAGTCTCTTAGGGAGTGGGTTTAGACTTTAGTCTCTTTCTAAATTAATAATAGCCCAACTATCTTGCAAACTCATATGACGACTACATGTATTTAAAATATAGAAGGAGTTAGCTGGCTGCCACTTCAGGTAGTTGTAGGTCCAGCAGTCGGGTAGTTTATCCTCTCTTGTGGAGGTAAAACTTATGCCCATTTTCTCTTAAATTTAGGTTGTGTTCTAACTTGTGTAAGAACTCCCTAGATTTAGGATCCAAGGTGGTTGTTTTCCTCGGGCTATAAGCATAAATCCTCACCTCTTAGGCATCTTCATAACCTTATGTTGGTGGATTATAAGTCCTAGCAATCTAATAACATTCAACTCAAATATATAAAGCCCAACTATATGATAAGTCTCTTCACTTCAAATATATAAAGCCCAACTATATGATAGATTGGAATTCTCATGAGACTTTTCTAGTTTCATGAGCATTCCTTACTCATCTCATTTGGCTTCAAAATAAGTCTCTCCATTTGATCTATCACTTGATTTTTCCAAAAATAACTAATTTATTGATAGTCTAGCCTTGAAATTTTTGGATATCCTAATTGTCTACTTTAATCGAGAGTATTCATAAGGAATTCACATTCCTTAGGATGTAATTAACTATGGAGGCTTGCCTTCATATTAGAATCCGATTTAATATAAACCCTACTTTATTCATCCATGTAAAGCAAGAGAAAAATCTCTAGTATATTTGAAGACCCATCATGTCTTAGGAGTCCTTATTAGGTGATTAGGTTCATTGAAGGGTGATGCCTCTATCTTACAATAGATCACACCTCAAGCCGAGATCACCTCAAAGTACCCCTAAGATCTACGTGGTGTCCCCACATATATACACAATCTGAAAATAAACACCACAGTCTTCCTCTCAATTGGGATTTGCTATTGTTGTTATTATTGCTCTTATCTTTTGTTTGATGGGTTTGATTTTCGTGTCTATGTTTAATTTATAACAAGTAATATTAATATCAATATCTAGAATATTATTTGCTGATTAAGTGATATGTTAGTGTATTTCTTGAGCATTGTCATTAATTCATCCATCGTTCTAGTTTCAAATGTTGTACTTATATGTAAAGTTTGGTTTGTTTAAACTTTTCCCTTTTGTTGGATAGATATTTCCTTAGTGATTTACTTACTGGTTAGTCCTTCCCTTCGTTGTGTGCTTAGATATGAAATCTCATCTTGCACTTATTTGAAAACTTTAAGATAATGAGATCTAGACTATAATAAATCTCCCTTTATAATAATTACTTGCCTTTCTAGTGGGAACTTTACAAATATATGGTAGATAAAAATTACAACATGAAAGGTGTTTAGTAATGATAGGCTAAATATGGCATTATAGGTATTCAATGCATTGACTATGAAGAAATTAGTTATAATAGTGTTTTGTATATTTAATTCTCCCCAAGTGATTGGCAAGCCTATGATTACCAATGTCTCCTTTTCTCCAATAAAGTTGAACATGGGTCTTGAGGTTGGTGTGAGGTAGTTTGTGTCTGAATTCATTTTTTTCATAAACATTTTAAAAAATTATGTTTACTAAGCTATATGTATTAATTTATATACTTTCAATTTGATAATTTTTTATTAAGGTTGCTATTATAATGTCATCATTGTAGGGGTTTCCATCAAATGGTTTATCAATTTTGGTAAAAATGATTAAGGAGCTTTCAAAGTTGGGTTGTGAACTTCTAGCGAAGGGACCTCTCCCACTCAAAACCACTTGAGAGTAGACCATCATGTGGATTCTTTCCCATTTCCTTTGAGAATAGTGGAACTGTTTTTGTAATGTGGATGGATTGTGCTAGGATTGGCTTATTGGCAAGCTTTTCTATGGGTGTATTTCTATGTCTTTTTTGTAGTAGAATCTTTAAGAAGAATTCCTTGAGTTTGCCTTCTCGGATGAGCTCTTTTATCAGGTTGTTGAGATGTCAACCTTCTTGAATATGATGTTCTTGATCCTTATGGTATGCACAATACTTTTTAGGATCTCAGAGGTAACCTATGGCTCTTAATCAATAGAGGTGCCAATAATTAACATAACATAATTTAATATGAACTCAATTTGAAAAAATTACATTCAGATTAACCAATAATTTTTAGGTTGAGTTAAGGTCAAAGTATATGACCAGTTTATTTTTTTAAGATTTTTATCAATCCGTCTACTAGAAATTGACCCAATTTTGACCCACCAACTTGAGATTGACATGATTTTGACCCAAATTATACATTTAAATGGGACAAGCTTGGGTTAGTTAAGTTCATGTCAAATCAAGTTCGAATTAGGTTTTCAACCATATAATATTCGAGATTTAGGTCTTTAGGTCAATTACTCGATCATACTCAACAAAACCTATGAACCAAAATTAACAACCCTACTCATCGATGGTGGTCACCTGAAGTATTCTTTATTTTGAATTGCTTCAACTAGCATAGTAATGAGGACTCTTAGAGGTGTAATTAATGGTGAATGATGAATTGCATAGGATCAAATTAAACTCTTAAGCTTCTTTCTTACTTTGAGAAGAAATTACTTCTATATATGTGTGGTGATTAAAAATGGGAGGACACCATATAGATCTTGAGAGTTCTTATTTAATTTATTGAACATGACATTAAAGAATAATATCTACCACTAATGATAGGAATATCACCCTATAATGAATTTAATCACTTAGTAAGGACTTCAAAAGCTGATAGGTATATGTACTAGAGATTTTCTTCTACCTTATATGGATGAAGTAAGATACTTTATTTTAACCTATATTATGTAGTCCCTATAGGGGTGAGCCCTTGTAGTTAATTATATACTAGAAGATATGATCTCCTAAAAAAAATCTCACAATTAAAGTTTTAGCTATTGTCTCTATAGATTTCAAAGTTTGGATAAAGAAATGCTCAATTTTGGAAATCAAATAGAATAGCTCAAAATGAGAATAGTTCTTTTCAAATTCCCAATTGGAGGAAGTAAAAAGTGCTTAGACATTGAAAAGCCCAATAAGCACTTCAACTTATTATATGATTGGGCTTTATATTTTTAAAATTAAGATTTATATTTAATTTTGAATATTTTATTAGAATGTTAAGACTTATATTCCAACAATACAAAACTATGAAAAAGCCCTAAAGATAAAGTCTTATTCTTGTAATATAGAAACAAGATGCTTTAGACCTTAAAACTAAAGGCATTTCTAGCACAATCCGAAAGCTTAACTTAATTTTTGTCTAAGACTTTAATTAGATGAGGTTAGAATTGTATTTTTTTAGTGTGAGTTGATAAATTTTAATTAGGTAAAAAATTAATTTATCCTAAAGAGCTTAACGAAGGGTCCATGCAAATAAAAAAATCAATTATCATCATAGAAAGAAACATAAAAATATGCAATTTATAGTGCAATACAAAGAAAACATAACATCAAATGATCAAATTAATATAAAAAGGCGGTTTTCACTATACACCATGGAAAAAAAAAATGGGCAACTAAGTTTATCCCTTCTATAGCCCAACCTAAAATTAAATAAACAAATAGCCAATGGGGTATTTTTATCTTCATTTTCATGGCTAAATGCACTAGGTTTCATAAGGCCTCTCAAGTCTATATTTTTTAGTCACTACTCATCATAAACCCCATAGCTCTAACCTAGTTCAAGCTACAAATTACATTCAATTTCTAAAAATAAAATCTTAAAACTATAAAATAGAGGTTAGGTAAAACTAAAATGCACATAAGTAGTTACATTGCATATATTTAAGCTTAGCACCAATGGGTATCAAGCCAACCTATCTTAATGGGCTATGCTTAAGGGCTTAAGAAATTAGGATATGTAAGCAAATAATACTAATTTTAATTTATTACATCAACCCTTTTTATTAAGCACAACCCTCTATAGAAGACAACAACAGTCTAATAAATAACATCCTAACATCTAGTCTATGAATAAACAATCCTACAATGTAGTCTAAAATATTATATCACAATAAAAAAAGTTAATACATCACAATCAAGCATTGTCATAACCTAAGTGTAGGATTGGTAGCCTAGCAATCTAATGTGTATGAAAAGGCTAGTGTGGTGATACAAATCTAAGCTTTCTGTTTGAATTGTGATTTGAAAGCAAAGTTTAATTTATTACTATTAGAGGGTTTCAATTTAAGTGATTAATGACTTGAAGATAAATTTTTAATTATAATTTCATTTATATATGAGTTTAATTTAGTGTTTTAAATAGTGTGAGGAGTAGTGGGCCTCACTTAAAATAGGATCCACTCATCCTTACACCGTACTCTTAATAGAATGAACACCCCATAAAAGATGATGTTTCACTCAAAGCTCTAAACTAAATGATTTTTATGAATTTTAATTAGTTTAGCTAATGGCACTATATTTTAATTAACCACTAAGTTATGATTTCATTAAATTCAAATGATTTCATTTAATTAACCACTACTTCATGATATTTTAATTAATTTTCAATCATCGTCAATTTAATATTATTTATTAACTAAAGAGAAAAGGAAATGTCAAGTTAATATCCAAACACTTGTCAAAATTCATGTGAATAGTCTCTAAAATTAAGGAACTTCAGAGAGACATCTTATTAAAAAATTAATTAATTTGATTTTTTAAATTATTATATTATTATCTAGCCTAAAAAAATATTTAAAATAAAATATAATTCATAAACTTACGAATTTTATAACGGGTGTCAAAATGAAGTCCCAACACTCTCATAAAAATTTTATATCATTTATAGCTTAATTTCATTTTATGATTTTTTTATTTATTTAACTATTTAATTTATAGAAAACAATTTAATATTCAAAATAGATGGAGTTTATATCCTCTTTATTGATATAAATTTACAATAAAAATTTAATGATTTTTTTCTATTTTTAATTTAATTTATCATGAATTTTCTAAATTACATTACAAGTAAACTAATTTTTATATTAAAGTAAATATACATTCATTTTAAATTAGTTTTAATTTACTTTATAAACTCCAATTCTCATGGGTCTAATTTCTAAGGCCAAGGGAGACCTTAAGAAAATCCTTAAGAATTTAGAGAACTTTTGAAATTATTTAATATTTAATATATTTCTTTGTTAATTTTTTCTTAAGAAAATGCAAATAGTAAAAACTTAATTTGGTAAATATGCTAAAATATTTTCTTTGACATGGGTAATAAGTGATATACTTGAGATGATTTATGAGTTAATTTATATAAATTATATAATTTTATGGATTTTAAATATTAGTTAAATGATTATTTATGATTTTTAAAATATATTATATTGAGAAAAAATTTCATGAAGACATCCCTAAAATTCTTACTAGACTTTAAGACTAATCATGGGATTCTCAAATAATTTGAACTCGATTTAAAATATTTATGAAATTTCTAACTTATGAATTAATTAATAAATTAATTAATATAAGTGAAATTAGGCCTAATAAAGGCAATGAGTGCATT